>ML777564.1:1154234-1169544 GCA_009831015.1 Picea engelmannii | reverse complement strand
AGCATGCTTGGCTTCATGTGTTGATCTCTTTATCTTATGTATCTTTAATTCCTGCACATGTAAGCAAACTTGTGAGTATATTGTATATCTTGTATCTAGTCTTAATCTGTATATCTGATTTATTCTTTTGTATCTAATTGTATCTGTCTTATTCTAATACTTTGTAACTTATCTTGTAACGAACATTCCCCCTAACTTAGTTGACCCCATTGCCCAATCTTAAGCACTAGTCTTAGTTGCCCTAGGAAATGGTCTGACTCTCATACTTAGACAGTTGCATCTTGCATTTGCTGATTGACATCTTAGGCTAGATTCCCCCTGACCTTTTAACCAATTAAAACCAACTCCTAGAACATTAAATATTAATCTCATCTAGTAACTAGGGTCTACCCCCCTTGGCTTCCCTAGGAGTTAGCCTAGACGAAAGAGGTTCAAGTCAAAGTGACAGCGTGGACTTTGAACCTAGGCATTGTGCCTCCGTGGACACACTAAGTGAGCAGGACTTAGCTCACGTTTGCAAGTGTGTATAAGGACGGCAACAATACCCATTATTGTAGGCGAATTCTACCAAATGCAGGTAGTCTTCCCATCTTGATGGTTTATCCATCACATACATTCTCAACATGTCCTCTATTACTTTGTTCACTCTCTCTGTCTGTCCATCAGACTCGGGATGATACGTTGTACTAAAATTCATATTCGTTCAGAATCCTTTGAACAGTCCTTTCCAGAAATTCGAGGTGAATTTCAGGTCCCTATCAGACACAATCGTCTTAGGAATTTCGTGCAAGCGTGCCACTTCTTTTAAGAAGATGTCAACAACATCTGTTGCCTTGTGAGTGGTTTTTAGTGGAATAAAATGGGTAGCTTTTGTAAGCTTGTCCACCACCACCATGATCGAATCATGCTGCTTGCTCGTTCTGGGCAATCCTGTAATAAAATCCATCGTCACCACTTCCCACTTCCACTCAGGAATGGGTAAAGGCTGCAGCAACCCTGTTGGGTGCCTATGCTCAGCCTTAACTTTCTGGCACTCCATACATCTGGCGATGTATTCAGCGATCTCTCTCTTCATACCCGGCCAAAAATAATGGCTCTTGACTGCTGCCACAATCTTCCGATATCTAGGGTGTCCATCATACGTCACATTATGCATTTCTTTTAGAATCACAAGTCTCAAATCCTGGACATTGGGTACATACACTCTGTTTTTGTACAGAAGTATTCCATCAGCTCCCAAGGTGTAACTTTCCTCTTTCTGTGGTTTCTCACGCTGTTGTAGCTTTGCTACCAAGTCTCTGTACTGCAAATCGGCACTAGTGGCTTCCAAAATTCTATCCTTAATATTCGTCCTGTACATGCTAATGGCTGTAGCATGCAATTCATGCACCTTTCTGTTGAGTGCATCAGCCACCTTGTTTTCCTTCCCTTTGATATGCTTGATATCAAAGTCGTATTCACACAGAAACTCCAACCACCTGCTTTGTCTAGCGTTTAAGGTTGGCTGCTCAAACAAATATTTCAAACCGTTGTGGTCTGTTCTCAATTCAAATCTTCTTCCCATGAGGTGATGTCTCCATTTCCTCAGAGCGTGGACGATTGCTGCCAGCTCCAAATTGTGAGTGGCATAATTCTTTTCATTCTCTTTCAGTTTCCTAGACTCATAACAGATTACAAATCCATCTTGGCTGAGAACTCCTCCCAACCCTTCCTTACACGCATCTGTGCACACCACAAAATCCATATTTGGATTTGCAATTCTTGGGATTGGAGCGTTGGTTAACAGCTGCTTCAATCGCTGGAAACTCTCCTCACACTCTTCAGTCCACTGAAACTTTTTCTCCTTTCTTTGCAAGGAAGTGATAGGGTGAGCTATCTTTGAGAACCTAGCGATAAACCTTCTATAATAGCCCGCCAAACCCATAAAGGATCTAACTTCTGTCACATTCCTTGGCGTTGACCATTCTCGAATGGCCTCAACCTTTTCAGGATCCACAACGGTCCCTTCTTCTGAAATAATATGCCCCAAGTAATGGATCTGCCTTTGATAAAAGGAGCATTTGCTCAACTTGGCATACAACTGGTGTTCTCTCAATACTTGCAGCACCATCCTCAGGTGTTGTTCATGCTCTTCCTCTGACTTGGAATACACCAAGATGTCATCTAGGAAGACTATGACAAACTTGTCTAAATAGTTCCTGAATACACCATTCATCAAGCACATAAAAATAACAGGTGCATTTGACAATCCAAACGACACCACTGTGAACTCGTAATGACCGTACCTTGTTCTAAAGGCGGTCTTGTTGATATCCTCATCCTTTATTCTTACCTGGTGATATCCCGATCTGAGATCTATCTTCGAAAATATTTTCGCACCCTTCAGCTGATCGAAAAGATCATCGATCCTCGGCAGAGGATACTTGTTCTTGACAGTTACCTTGTTCAACTGTCGAAAATCAATGCACAGCCTCAACGTCCCATCCTTCTTCTTCACAAACAAGACCGGGGCACCCCAAGGTGACATGCTGGGGAAAATGTGCCCCTTCTTCAGAAGCTCTTCGAGCTACAATTGCAACTCTTTCAGCTCTGGCATACTCATTCTATAAGGAGCTTTCGACATCGGAGCTGCTCCAGGCATCAAATTTATAGAAAAATCGATGTCTCTCTTCGGAGATAGTCCAGGTACCTCCTGAAATACGTCCTTGAACTCTATGAGTACCTCATGGTCTCCAATTCTTGAGACTTCATCTCTGGATGCTTCCTCCACACGGGCTGCAAATAATTGACAGCCTTTCCTGTAACACTTCTTCAGCTGCATGGCTGAGATTTCTCTAACAGCCACAGCTCTGGGAATTCCTTGGACTGTTTTCTGATTTCCCTCCTCATCCAAACATGTAAACCTCTTGTTATGACAGTCCAGGAGGGCACGGTGCTGGTCCAACCAGTCCATCCCAATTAAGCAGTCATAAGAGCCTAAAGGCAGAACATTCAATTCAGCCTTCGTGCTCAATCCATTCATGTCTATTGAACAGGATTTAACCAATTCAGTGACCTTCCTCTTAGTTCCTGTAGCCAACTTCCACTTCAATCATGTGCGATTGAAATTCTGCTTGCTTTTTTTCTAGGGCTGCGTAGATCCTTGGCATCCTGCTGCCCATATCCTCCACTGTTTCAGCTTGCTGAACATTGTGGACGGTTCTCGCTTATCTTTTCTGTGGGGGCAGTCCCTGTACCTATGGTTCCCTTTACAGCCCCAACACTCCATAGGTGGCGATCTGGGCATTTGCTCACCCACTTCAGCCTTCCTGGGCTCTCTGAAAGATGGCTGTCCCTGAGGACTGTTTCTGAAAAAGGGAGGCTTGTTTCCCTTCTGCCTCTGCTCTTTCCTGAACTTCTTCTGATCATCCCAAGCCTTCCGAAAAGTAGGCCTTTCTCTTTGTTGTTCATATAAGCATTTTTCCCTTTTTATTGTTTCTTCCATAGTCTTAGGATCATCATACTGAATCTTGTCACCAATAGAAGGTGGCAGTCCACTCAGATATCTCTGAATCTTGACAGCCTCATCTTTGATGAATGGAACATACTTTAGTAGTTCCAAAAACCTTCGTTCGTATTCATCGATGGTCATGCTGCCTAACTTGAGTTCGAAGAACTCCTTCATCTTTCTGTCATAGTACGCATCCATGTGGTGGGATCAATTTGTGCAGGTGCAGCACATTAGTGAGAAAGATATCACTTGGAAGGAGTTCAAGAGGTATTTCGAGAAGAAATACCTCTTGAACTCCTTCCAAGTGATATCTTTCTCACTAATGTGCTGCACCTGCACAAATTGATCCCACCACATGGATGCTTTTCCCTTCAATTGATACATCGCAATTCTTCCTTCTGCATGAGAGGAATAATTCTGCAGTTGGAAATATTTCCTCATGCCAAGCAACCCTGTTTCAACATCTTCCTCCTTCTTATGTTCTCCATCAAACGTTGGAGGCTTGATCTTGTTCATCTTCCCTTTCAATTCATCCACTCCAGATCTTTGGTGTTTTCTGGTAGGGGACGGGCTTGAACTACTGTGTCCTTCCCTGCTGGAATGCTTTGGGGAGCGACGATGATGTCTACTACCACTCCTCGATCTTCTTCTTCTCTCAGGGGTCCTGCGACTCTCTGTCTTGCTTGAGCCACTCCTCTTCTCCAACTTCCTTTCTATTCTTTTTAGGTTCTTCAACATTTTTAAGTTGAATTCTCCCTGTTGATCCCTGACCCTCATGAGCTTTCGGCTATCGGCTCGACGAGCCTGGGCATCTTTCTGCAATCTTTCAATGAGTTTCATCATACGTCCTTCCTTATCCATCTCTTTTCCGTGCCCATTAGAGTTTGATCCTTCGACTCCCAAGTTGACATCCCTTCCTACCCTTTCGTCCTCTGTTTCAGAGGCAATCTGTACCTTTTCCATTTCTATATTCAGTGTAGATTCACGGTTGACCTGACACTCGTTGAACTCTGCACACACAATGTGCAATCAACCGAAGTTTGTCAGGCCCTTAAACCTTCAAGAAACTTACAACACTCATAAACCAACATGAACAAGAAAAAAAACGTTTCGATTCCATTAAGTTTTCTGAGTTTTGTTTGGCTCTACAAATTTCGAGACTTCTGGTTTCGGGGTCTTGGTCCACGAGACTCTCATACTCGCTTTCGGGTGATAGCTCCCTCTTTCTCCCTACCTCATAACCAAAGTCACCTTTCCCAACTTCGCAATCTCGCAAGTTCACGAGTCGAAGACCCTCGACTCTTCTTCCTCCAAACGTCGATACCCAAGATGCGATATGAGTATGGCTCCCTTCTCGCTAGCGCCTGCTACATATAACCGTAGGCTAGGGCTAAGTGCTAGCACCTCTCGTAACTCGCGACTTCGCGAGTTGGAGTGTTGAGCCCTCGTGCTCCTCCTTTGCGAATCCCGAAATCCCGATTTACTTTACCCTCCGGGCCCATATAGCACAACTGTCTCCACATCTACAGTGGCGAGTGGCACCCTCAAGAGGGTCCACGTTATCTATGGTGACGTCATCGGGTCCCACCATGCTCACTTTTCTTTTGTCCTACTGGCACGTGGTACACACCCATGTGTCCACGTCCATTCCAAGTGAAATCCAACGATTAGACTTTTCTCAAATCTACGGTGTAGATCCTTTCGGCGTTTCGGGGTTTCGGGCATCGAGAGTTCATGCATCCACACCTCTCGAACTTCCGTTTGCCGAAATCCCGAAATTACTGTCTACCCCTCCACTTGATCCAACGGTCAAGTTCCTATCTTACGATCTACGGTGTAGATCGTTTCGAAATTTCAGGTTTCGCTATTTCGCGACTTGCGAAAACAACGTTCTTCCCTTTTGGTTTCCCGGGTGCCGAAACGTCGTCCGACAACCACGTGTTCCCCCCGATGGACAATCCCGACGAATTCGGGGTTTCGCGTATCACGATTTCCATGTTCCTGTGCAACTCCAAAGGGTTTTTAAACCCTACGCACATTTCCCAGATCTGATGGTCACGAGGGTTCTCCTTTCCCCCGAACAGATCCAATGGCTCCAACACTTCTGGTGTGGAGTCCTCTCTCCCTGTGGCCAAATACCACATCGACTGCGGTTTTCATAACACCGCTACACCTCTTGAGCTTCGTAAGCATGGTCAAGTAATCTCTTTAGCACTCAGAAGCACTCAAAGGTCCGAAATTGGTCCTCCAGACACAATTCCTCCTCAAACTCTTGGTCCAAAGACCCTTATCTGGCTCATCTAGGCTCAGCATCGAAACCTTGGCTCTGATACCATACTGTAACACCCCCTTTACTCCAACCGAGCAGGCGCTACTTCGCAGAATAACAATACTCACACTTAATTATATAAGAAACATGCATTTAAGCAATGAAACATATTTAAACTCAGAGTAAGCCTAAGAATTACTGCTAACATAATTTTAAAACATGGCATTAGCATTATTTCATATGCACAGCAGAATACATGATAATTATAAATACACAGACATGCAGAAACATAATTAAAACATCATCTGGTACTTATCTTTGAAACAGTGGTAGTTCCACCAACCAGGTGCAGGCCTTCCACGAACCTCCCAGCCTTAGTCAACACTGCTCATCAAGCTCAGCAGTGGGTCACCCCTGAGCTAGGACTAAGCTCCACCCCAAGGCAAGGAATCCTAGGCTAGGCTGAGGTTATAGGGAAAACACACAGTCACAAGGAAGGAATTCTCTCCCAGGAACCACTCATACTCACTGCCCACAGACTCTCCTTCCCCACATGCCTGTTCCACCCCAGGAGTATACACCTTCTCTGTCACCTAGACAGTCCTTCAGCTGCTAACCTCCCTTGCCTTGGGTTTTAGCAACAGACCAGACCAGACCGGAAATCTCCGAGCTCTGTGGCAGCTACAGGGTTCCTTCCAGGAGTTCTCTCCTTCCTCTGTGCACTCTCTCACCTGGAAAGAGTCGCTCATAGGCCAAGCAACCTGTTCTTCCAACTTCAATCACCTCTCTCACCTGGAGAGAGCGTTGTACAAACTGGCCAACAAGCCACACGCAGTCCAGCACCGCGTGGCCACAACAGCCAACGGGGAAAACAGACACGAGCTTTCCAACAGGCTTAGCAATGACAGGATGGTCTTGCAGTTATGGCTTGGGGACAGAGATTCCACCCATAGGCTCGATCTGTTCAGACAGAGGGTGTCTCGGCTTTCCAGAAATCAACACAGACTTCGCCCCCCAGGTTTCAAAATTGCACCAAGTCTCATGTAGAGGTCGGACCAGTTCACGCTCAGACGGTCGGGTAGAATGGTGGAGGAACCCCCAGTACGGCTGACTTCTCGGGTTTTAACTGCACGTGCCCAGGTCGACACCTGTCTCCCTGGGGCTGCATGTTTCCCATTTTGCACACGTTCCCCTTCCAGGAACTTATGATAAAACAAATACAAATATTTCCCATGGCTTTTTGGAATAATATTAAAATATTACTTCCAAGGACTTAAGCCACTAGGCTTAGCCCCCTAAGCTCAACACTTAGTCCCTTTTCCCACCTTCCAGCCCCTAATCCCTTGCCCACTCTATGGAAGCTTAGTCCCCCATCACTCATTCATTGTGGTCAGTCTGCACGCGGCGATGTTTATATTTTATTACTGTTCCGCATAATTACAGGTACAAAATCAGGCTCTTGGCCTTCAACACTTAGGCTCTCTGGCCTAACAATTACATAAGCCCACTAGCTTATATAACTCCGGTTCACCAGCCTATAAAACATATTTACAATTCATTTCGTAAACAAGATTTACAATAGGGCTCGGCCTTGGGGACATTACACAAACTGCCACTAAGCTGAGTTTCCAGCAGTCGCGTAAACAGCGGGTACAGGATGATAATTGGGAGAATCGCATCCATGTTACAGGTGGCAAATGAAAGAATCCTAAGTTTGTTGGTGAAATGCAACAGCAGCAATTTAACATAGTGTTTGCAGCACCTTCACCTAATTTTCAACCTCTTGTCATCATTTTGAAAGTTCTTTGTGATATGGAAATGATATCTTACAGAGTGTTAGTCAAAGGAAGCTGGAAAGATTCTCTGACAGAACTGAGCTTCCACATGCTTAACACCAATACTACATTTGATGGGGATGAGGCCACCCCTCCATGACAGGTTTTTGGAGAGAAAATCATGTCAATGGCAGATGTGGGACCTTCAGGTGCAGAAGAAGTTGCATTGTTTGAGGACATTGATATCCTTACTCCTAGAGGTCATTACATTATTGAGCTCCATCTTTCTTTCTTGTGGCTTCAAGGGAAATCCAATGATTTTAAAATTCAATACTGCAGTGTTGTTCGTCTTTTTTTGCTTCCAAAGTCAACTGATACACTTGTGGTGATCACCTTTGATCCGCCAATTCGCAAAGGTCAAACATTTTACCCACATATCGTCTTGCAGTTTGCAATGGAAGAGCTAGCTGAGTGTGCACTTTCAATGAATAATGAAGAGCTGCTAAATACCAAATCCAAGGACAAGCTTGAACCTTCATATAAGGGTTTATCCCACAAAGTGTTTGCACAAATCTTGAGAGGTCTCTCTGCTGCAAAAATAACACAGTCAGGAAAGTTTCGCAGCAGTCAAGATGGTTATGCAGTCAGAGCATCACTTAAGGCTAAAGATAGAATCTTGTATCCTCTGGAAAAGAGCTTTTTCTTCTTGCCTAAACCGCCAATTCTTTTTCTTCATGAAGAAATTGAATATCCTGAATTCCAGAGGTATGGCACTGGTGGTGCTAGTAGTATATCTTCTCACTATTTTGATCTTTCATAAGACTAAAAAGTGAGCAAGAACACCAGTTCTGCAACATTCAATGTAATGAATATCATAATCTTTTCAACTTCATCAGTTCCAAGGGTTAGAAAATCATGAACCTAGGAGATGAGCAAGGTATCAATGGAGTTGCTGTCATTCTTGAGAATTATGATGATGAAGCTGTGGATCTGCATCTTGAATGCATCAAAAGTGCACGTGAATGTGGTGCTGGAAAATATAGTGATGAAGAGGATGAGGATTTTGTAGCAAGAAAGGATGATGTAGGATCACCAATAGATGATTTAAAGGAATGGTAGTAAGATGCTAGTGAATCTACACAAACGAGGAAAGGCCTAAATCAGCTGAGGGAAAAGCAAACAGCAGGGAAAGTAGAAAAGGAGGTAAGTTTCATTTGTCAAGGAAAGGAAAAAAGTCGCTTGAAACAGTAGAAAGATAACAAAAAAGGACAAAAGCATCCCTAAAGCAAAAAAGGAGGAAAGGCTAATTGTGCATGCGTAGTTTTTTTCATTTCCAACTTTCTGTCCTTTGAGTAATAGGGTTTCCCTACTTGAGGGAGAAGATAGTTTGCTACATATAGAACTCGGAGAAGCAGTTGAGGGGTTAGACAGTTCACTCTTGGAGATAGTGTTAGCAATGGAAGACCTCTCATTTTCTCATCCACGGGATCTTAACCACCACCTCCACTGCAAGCAAGGAACTCAATGGAAGCATGTCACCTATCACCCATTATGATGCAGACAATCTCTTGGGAAATATGTGATTTGACATGGTTATGCTTCATTCTAGCTCTCTAAATGTCTTGGCTGTGTTGAGTTAATTGGGTTCATGGTAGCATGGTTTTATGCATTTACTTTGAAGTCATTTCACTTAAAACGCATTTTTTCCATATACTTACCATTTTCTTTCATAGTCATAAGCATCACTAGAATCTGATCTCAACCGTTAAAAACTATCATTTAAATTTACCCTCACTCTCGACTGTTTTTGGACAACCCAAGAATGATTTCTAGTGTGTTGATCATCTTTGGAATACATGCAGAAATATTGTTTTAGACAGCAGCATACACCTATTATGGACACCCCCTTGAGGCTAGGACATTGCCAATACAAACAAAGAGGCTTCCAACTGTGACAGGGTTGGCTGTCTAGAATTATCAAGTAAATTTGTTTGTGTAGGTTTGTGTGATAACAAATTGGCGCCGTTGTTGGGGACATCATCCATCCTCGAAAATCCTGACAACATCAGTGGCTTTTATTACTTTGATTTATTTTTAACTTACTTGGCGACTCCACAGTTGTAGGATTGAGTCATTCAGGATAACTCACGAAAATCCTCAAGGTTAGATCCTTCACAAGGCGTGATTTTGGGCCTTAATGAATCAGAGCATCTATTCTAGAATAAAGTGAAGACATTGCCTAGTATTCCACCGGTCTTGATGAGTAGTTTTGTTATCACGATTGCCTTCCAGGTAGTTATGCCATCATCCCCTACCGCTAGTGTTTCAATAAGTACATCATCAGTAGGTTCATCGGTGGTGGTAAGTTTTCCCGAAAATCTTCCTACACCCTTGTCCACTGTCGTTCCAGTGTTAGTCCCTTGTTAGACTAGTGCAATGGCAAGTGCTGCAGTTAGAGTTCACTCTTATAGTATACGCTCCTTTGGATTTGACTCAAATTCCTAATCAACCACATGAGTTGTCTACATGTGAATATAAAAAACGTCTTCCGAAATTTGCAGGAAACAATGTAGTCTCCATCAAAGATATTTTGACTACATTCTTGAAGTTCGTGGATGATTTAGAAGTCAAATATGAGGATGTACTCGTGAAGATGTTCGTGCAGACCCTTGAATGGAATGCACGAGCATGGTACAAATCCCTTCCCACTGCCACCATTGATGGATGGGAGTTTTTCAAGAGAAAATTTATAGAAAAATGGGGTTACAAGAAGGACAACTCTTTCTCGCTAATGGAGTTTACCTCCATCCACAAGAATGAGAACAAAATTGTATCATAGTTTAATACTCACCTTTTATCCCCAACTTGTTCATCCAAATGTTGAATTTGCTTTAGTATATTATTTCGAAGCATTTGACAAGTCTTTTGGTTTTTTGCTCAGGGAGAAGGACATACAAAATTTGGATGTTGCCTTAGTTGTTTCTCTCAAGATAGAGAAGAAACTTATGGTAGTCAAAAAGGTCCAACCTCCCATCTCTAGATTGTTCGATCCATAGGGAAGATCATCTCAGGAACCAAAGAAAGAAGGGGGGAATGAAAGCAATGAAGTGCCCGCAAGATTCGTCGATTTGTTGCAACATTTGAGTAACAAAATGGTTAGATTGGAGAAAAACTTGCAAAATCAGAAGGCTATCCTGGAAAATCAGCGAGCATTCCAGCCTAGACAACCCCCTTCTAGAAGGCCTTTTCAACCAAAAAAGAAGCCTGAAACGCCCAAGGTTCCCGTGCCTATGTCCGGGAACAATTTTGTGGGCTATCCATCTTCCAACCGCTATTGCACAACATGTGAATTACCCCACAATGAAGAGGGTTGCAGGATGTTCACACAAACAACATATATGTTCGCCCCAAATCAGCCTGACAGATTTTCCAAACAGCAAGAAGATAGCTTGAATATGTTGTCCATAACTGAAGAAAACTGCAGCCCACAGATATACCAAGTTTCCAAAGGTAAAGAGGGAAGTGAACAAAAGGTTTCTTCTTTGAACCCAAGGCAGTTGGATTCATACAAGCGTACCATGTTACCCACCAGTTGGCTATCCCTAGAAGTCAAATGGCACCTTCAAAGGTCAATAAAGCACAATCCAAAGCGACAACCATGGTAGCTGAAATCACCAAGACTTATGCCGAGAAAGGAAAGGAACTAAGTGACCAACAAGTGAATCTTGTTGCACCAAATGATACTCAACAGATGACTGCCCCAGAGCAACAATATCGACACCTCCAGTTTCTCCCCAGTAAGTGAATTGTCAAAAATTAATATTTTCATACCACTTAAAGAATTGATTTCCATGCATGGACAGAAGGAAGCCATCAGTAAGTTTTTGGGTTTGAGTGGTTCCATTGGTCCAACAGATGACCACCCACAAATATATCTAGGTATGAATAAGGTTGATGAGCCCCCACCTTTATACATTTCTTTGTTCGTTAAAAGTTTATTGCTTTGTAATTGCATGTTAGATTCAGGAACCTCGACTAACGTTATGACTCTCAAAGTGATGAATGAATTAGGATTAACGATTTCTAGGCCATATAGAAATGTGCAGGCTATGGATTCTCATGAAGTGCAAGTATGTGGAATTATCAAGGGCCTTGAGGTCCGATTGTAGGAATTCCAGGACCGGATTTTGACCATGGATGTGGTGGTCACTGTTTTCCCTACAAAATGGGGCATGCTTCCAAGGAGTGGGAAACTGACATAGGAGGCAGCATCCAAGTGGATTGATGATACACTGATATTCCTGTAACTCCAGGGAACAAGGTAAGATTGTTTCTTGAAAAGAAAATGTTGCATAATGTTGAAGACCCTCAAAGATTGGATAATGAACCTTTGTATTCTGAGGTGTCTAAACTCTAGCTAGGAACATATGTGGTGATGGAAGAGCATGAAGAACCAATCACATCACCTGAGCTTGTTGATGAGAGTATATCAGATGCCATCTAGACCATGCACTTTGATGGTGCACGATCTAGATTTGGAGTAGGGGCGGGTGTGTTTTCACATCCCCCACAAGTAACATTTCTCCATTTTCATTCTGTTTAGAGCTTGATTACATGAACAATATGGCTAAGTACGAGGCTTTGTTGTTAGGTCTTGAGTAGGGATGAAAGATGGGTATCAAGTTGATAAAAGCGAAAGGGGACTCTAAGTTTGTCGTGAATCAAGTAAGAAATTTGTGTGACGCTAAGAACCCACGACACAAAAGATACAAGGATGCAGTGTGGGATGAAATTGAGTGCTTCAAGGTGTTACCTCACAAATCCTCACTTATTGAGACAAAGTCCTAAAGCTCAAGTGAGACCCTGGAGGAACTAAGACAGGGGACAATGTCACCAAACCAACTCTCTTCACACTTTAATTTGGATCTTCTCCAACTCAAGGGGGATTCCCTAAGGTAGGATTGCTAAAGCCTGGACAATAAGAGTTCAAGGTGAAATTGAGGAGTGGCTTCAACAAAACAAGTGTTGTAGTATAGGTTTATAAAAGAAATGATGGGAGGATGAAGACTAGCGTCAAGTCTATTGGGAAAGCGGAATGAAGAATAAACTACGAAGAGTGATTACCATAAGGATAAGAGTGAATATGACTCGGATGAAGAAGAAATAATCAATTATTTCTTGTTGTCCATTAATGTAGAAAATAACTTGTGAATGCCCAAGGAGACATCACAAACATGTAAGAGAGTGTATTTCTTGATGGAAATGTAAAGATGTAACTAGCCCAGATCAAGGAAAAAGACACATGTGAACAAATTCCAGCAATAAATACAAAGGTTGAGAGAAGAATGAACCACGAATTTGCTCTTCTTAATAAAGGAACAATATTCTTGATGAGGAATTAGGTTACCCATATTATTTCATCTCTCCAACACATTTGATGCAAGTATTTTCAACCTTATTATTCGGCAATAAAACCCAAGTAAACATACCTCAATAGTAAAAGTATCTAGCTTTCCATTGCCTTCAAGATCTTTAATAAAACTACAATAGGGGAGAAGTCTCCTTCTCCAACCATACAAATGAGGGAGAGAACAAACCCTCATATAGGTTTGAGCTCAACTCCTCTTATAATAAAAAAGTAATTGTTTTCCTAGATCCATTAGTTCTCCAATGAATACAATAAAATATTACATTTCTATCCTCTCAACAAACTCCTTACTAAAATTTAGAAGTGAGTTATTGGGATCCACTTTCCTCTCCTACAAGAAACAATAAAATAATCATTCTCCACAAAGAAAACAATGGAAAACAATATAATAGAGTAACCCACTCTTATGACAAGTAAACCATGAATAAAATAGTGAGTTTGGATATGTTGAATAACTCTCCCAAGTACCGACATCCTCCAGAATATCCACAAACCATGATTTAAGAGGATTGCTCCACTAAAGATGAAATAGATATCATATGTGCAAGGCATATCAATAGGAAGTCAACACAAGAATCCTCATCATAATAATTCACCATAGAGGGGACGACCCCACCCATTACATGAGCCAAGTTATATAAAAAATCAACAGATGAATTCGCCTTTAAAAAAAATCTAAAAATGCTCCATAAAATTAAAACAGCTCAGCCCCATATATCACTCACATGTGTACCACATCATGGGACAAACACATCCCATGCATATCCAAGTAGTAAAGGCGGCTAATTAAGGATCCATATCTTCATGAGACAGCGCGATTGGTAAGACAGTATCTTTCTCCAAGTGTTGGGAGGAGGTCTTGAGGTCAAACCCTGCTGGGTCTCCGGGACGAATTATGTAATGGCTGCTATGTAAAAAGTTTATATACTGATGAATATAAACGAGAAACTTTCCCGTGGAAAAAAAAAAAAGGATCCATATCTTCATGTATGGTGAATGAATATCATCCAGAATGTGGGATTTGTCCATCATTCAAATCGGCCAGCTCATAAAACAGTCTGCTCACCATACGATTTGAGGACCACGACTTTGCTTGTAATGAAAAGGTGGCTCCATCACACGTACTAGAAATACATACAAGCCCAAATCAAACATGGATCGACCTCTCCATATGTCTTAAAATATCAATATTTAAATATTGATATTTGTGAGCATATGTGCCAACCGTGACATCATCTCACAAATCTGTGGGCTAAACAATGCAAGTGGCTAACCCAAAGTTTTAATCAAAGTGTTAATCAACTCGTGGGATGAGAAGCGGCTGGCTTTACAGAAATAGGTGACTAGGCGGCTGTGTGATTGCCATCCCACGAATTTTGACCAAGGCGGATCCATATAACAATTGATTAAAAGTGTGCCCCCCAATGGTATCTTCACTAAAGCATGTATTAAAATAATAATAAATGTGACCATGTGTCCTCCTTGTGATGTTATATCCATGTATACCTTAGTTAAGGTAGTGCTCAAAGGTGGACAAGTAAATACATGAATGAAGGAATGAGGGGGTGGCCCAATCATTACCAAAAGATCAATGAATGGATGAATAGAGGGGATGACTTACCAACACATAATAATAAATTGCCTCTACATGTGTGCCAATGAAGGAATACTTTATAAAGGTTTTGTATCATGGTAATAAAAAGGGCGTTGGCTAAACGTTCTACCTTTTGGGTTTTTTGGCCAGAATCCGACAATGTAAATCAGGACAAAATCGTTATTTTTTGTTGTTTAAATTGCATTTTTGAATGTATAAATGGATTCAGCGTGCTGAAAAACCCTTGAGGCACTTGGATTATACAAACTTGGCCACTCAAATATGCAGATCCAACCATTCCTCATAGGATTTTAGGCAAAATCAAACGGAAAAAGTCGCCAAAAAACTACCAAAAGGTAGAACATTTAGACTACGCTTAATAAAAGTGGTATTTCTTAGCATATCCACCATAAACCAAAATCATAATAAAAGGAGATCATGAGATGTAGGAGTTGAGTATCTTGTACCTTGTGAGGGCTTTGCACTAAGGTGCTAGATTGTGGGATAATATTTTGGCATTGTTGTTGGGGAGAATTGAGTCATTCTTCTTGGGAATCTGAAGTCTATGCTTCAACATTTATCGATGAGTATACATCAAAGCCTAATCTAGTGTGTGTTATCCCCGATATCTAGGGATAACTAGGAGATCATGTCTCGAGGCCCACATGGTCCTAGACATGGAGTACCGAGAGCGGGATTGACTTGAGCATGGCCCTGGAGGGCCCATCTCTCTTCTTCTTCGTCAGATTTGTCC
>ML777564.1:1098565-1129098 GCA_009831015.1 Picea engelmannii | reverse complement strand
ACCTCATGGAGCAAGAGTCTTCTCTGATGCAAGTCCAAGCCGATGGTGATGGATGCTGCTGCTGCTGACAGGACAAGTTTGGCGAAGAAGAAGAAGGATGGGCCCTCCAGGGCCATGCTCAGGTCAATCCTGCTCTCGGTACTTCATGTCTAGGACCTGTGGGCCTCGAGACATGATCTCCTAGTTATCCCTAGATATCGGGGATAACAGTTCCCCCATGATAGACAGTATCTGATCCACATGCCGAAGGTGTTCCTCCTATGTCTTGCTATAAATGAGCAAGTCATCAAAGAATACCAAGAGATGCTTCCTCGACTGTTTGTTGAAGACATGGTTCATGCATAATTGGAACGTGGCTGGGGAATTGGTTAGACCAAATGGCATCACTAAAAACTCATAGTGGTCGTAGTGACACCTAAAAGCAGTTTTTGGAATGTCTCCTTCCCTCATTTTGATTTGATGGTACCCAGAACGTAGGTCAATTTTGGTGAAATAGACAGCGCCATGCAGCTCATCTAGCAGCTCGTCAATCCTTGGTATGGGATACCTGGTTTTGATGGTTTCCTTGTTTAGTGCCCGGAAGTCAATGCACATGCGCATGGTTCCATCCTTCTTCTTGACCAACACAACTGAAGAAGCAAAAGGGCTGGAACTCAGCCTAATGTGCCCCATATCCAAGAGTTCTTTGATCGCCTTCTCTATCTCGTCTTTGTACTTCTTCGAATGTCTGTAAGGCGTGGTGATGACTAGTTTTACCCCTTCCTCCAACTCAATGATTTTCTCAAACCCCCTATCCGATGGCACCCCTGGTGGGATAGGTCCAAACACTTTATTGTGTTTGTTAATGATCTCCTGAATATCCGGTGTGTAGTGAACCTTACCTTGTTTGTCCACACATGCCGAAATCTTGTACTCAACTGCATACACTATCTCTTCCCTTCTGAAAATGGCCTCCATCCTCTTGGCCGTAACTACTTTGGATGAGTCACCTGTCATACCTCAGAGAACTACCTTTCGTCCACCCTCCTCTGTGAAAGACATCTCCATGGTCTTGTAGTTGGTGGTGATAGGCCCCAACATACTGAGCCACTGAACTCCAAGGATTATGTTGGTATCCGGAAGATCCATCACATAGACATCCTGTACCAAATCATGCCTACCCAACGTAAGCTTCATGCCTGGAATGTACCTGTTACAAGGAATGGTGCTCCCACCTGCTACCTCCACCTTGAACCCTTCAAATTCAACCGTGGGTATATGCCTCCTCTGTAACAATGTTGAGTCAATGAAGTTGTGAGAGGCTCCTCCATCAATCAACACTGACACCTTTTGCCCCTGCAAGACTCCTCTCATCCTGAAAGTGTTGTACTCGGGCATCCCATTGATGGATGCCAAGGTGGCTCTCTCCTCAGTCGTACTGTCATGACCTGTGGCCTCCTCATCTGCAGTCTCTATGGTGTCTACTTCCATGTTATGGATGTGACTGAAATCCTCCTCCTCATTGTCTGAGGTTACCTCTATGTAGTGCACTTGGCCATGGCCCATGCATTTGTGTGATGGGCTCCATGGCTCTTTGCAAGTGTAGCATAGTTGCTTCCTCTTCAATTCCCTTATGGTATTCTCATCCATCCTGCCTCTTCCCCTGTCAAACCCCCTTGGGTCACGTCCTCCTGGGTTCATTAGAGGTCTCTGATCTCTTCCTCCTGTGTTAAGAGGTGGTCTAGGCACAAATTTCGGCTTAGCGGCTGGTCATAGGTCTCTCGTCCTCCAAATAGCATCCTGTAGGTTGGTAGGCTTAAAAGCCTTTACCCAACCCTTCAAGGGTTCCATCAACCCTTCAGTGAAGAGCATTATGAGTGTAGTCTGTGATACATCCCGCACCATGACTGCTAGCCTCTGGAATTCCTCAATGTACACCTCTGGTGCCCCTGTCTGTCTGAGTTGTGTGAGCTCCCGGAAATGTAACTCAGGATCCCCCTGGTCAAACCTATCATTGAGTCTCCGAGTGAACTCTGTGTATGCCACTATCTAACTGTGGCCTAGTGTGGTCAATCCATGATACCACCAATCATGAGCTTTTCCATCTAAGTACATGGTGGAAAATTTGATGGCTTCCATCTCCCTCATGGGGTTAAGCTGCAAATAAGTGTCCAGCTTCTGTACTCATGCTTGTGTTGTCACCTTGGTCGTACAATCAAAGTAGGGAATCTCCATCTTCCCAGCTCTGCGCTCAAACTCATAGTTGCTCCTGTGGTTCGGTCTAGGCTTGTTTCTGAATTTGAGTTGACAGTATTGATCTAGGGATATCTACCTCTGAATCGTCATACTCAAATCGTTGTACTCCCTAGTACACTGTGACATCTTCTCAACAAAGTCATCCACCTGTTCATGCTATGCATGTTCATCTGTGAACATGGGAAAGTATGGTCTAGGGGTAACCCTGCTACCCATCTATCCATGTGGTGTACTCCCTCCCTGGCTTCCCTCAGAATGATGGTAGGGAATATGTTTTGGATTATACCTATTTCCACCGTGTGATCCACTAGTCTCCCTGTTTTCATACCTCTCTGGACCTTTCCCTTTGTAATTCATCTGCATCAATAGGTGGGCTATCCTAGTCTGGTTCTCATCGACCTTCCTTAGGTTCTCATCTACCTTCTTCAAGGTCTCAGTGATTTCAGTTTGTTCCTTATGGTTTGCCTCATAGTTCTCGTGTAAGTGGGTGACCAGTGTATTTTCTGTCTGGTTTATGGTTTTACAGAACTCATGTGCTAAGAAAGCCAAACCTTGTGGCTCACGGTCATCACCTAAACCCTCCATTTCGGCTTCTGTTTCACTGGTGTGCTTCTTCCTTCGGCCCATATAGATACCACTGTACCTCTGCATGTGCTAATCCTCACAAGATGGGAGGATTAGAGCTCTAATACCACTGTAATGTTCCCAAGCCAATTTGTTCACTTGGGAACACTAGCTAACCACTGAACTAACTGTTGATTGTTTGTGTTTGCAGGATGGCCACTAATATTTCGGCCTTAGGGTTTATATTTAGTCGTTCAGCACAATTTATCAAGATTCATTCAACATAATGCAAGATTTCATCAACATACAAGATATGGAACCACAAAGCATAGATATGACCTCTTTATTAGGAAATAGCAAGAACCTGATACAATATACGAGCAGATTTGGAATAACATCAGATGACTCCAATAAGGAAGATATGAGCTGCTACAAAATGCTCCCGGAACAAAAGATAAGCCTCCCAAAGGCTGAATACAATATGAGAGATCCAATACAAAAATCTAGGGTTTGTACAACCCCCCTAGCTACTGGTACGTCCTGTTGAAGATATGAAGACTAGGGTTCGTCCCTCCTGAAGAAGACCTCCAAATGATACCCAACTCCACCCAGAGATAGATCAGGGCAATATGAACCACCTCCTGAAATATGAAGCCCAAATACCACGTCTTCCTCCTCCAACTGTTGCAACCCTAAACAGGTACAACCCTCCTGAAACCCTAGATAGGACCAACAATTCAACCTAGATGAATGAGGCCTCCAAACCACCTGAAATTCTCTAGGATGATAGATCGGGCAATCACAGACCCCTAGGAGAAGTTTCAAGATCAGATCTGAGGTAGAGCCTCCTAGATCTGAGAATCACTGAATCATAAAAACATCCTCCTTCCTTCAAAGTCGTCCCAACCTGTAGATAATGATCTGGCCGTAGTAACTCCTCAAGAAAGCCTCCAAACTGATGAGCAAGGTCCTGCAAGCAAAACCCTAATGCTAGAATCTCCCAAAGCTCTCTCAATAAGTTGGATCGAACATCTCCTCAATCAATGGTGCGCCCCTACTGGAAAACCCTAACTGGTACGACCCTATTGCTCTCCTAAATAGATGATGAGTGTAGAATGGTGTGGGTGGAGTATTTCATCCCCGAGACCAAGCTTGGAACAAGGTGAGTGGAATCTTTCACCACTGAGTTGTTCTCTAGGGTTTGTAATCTCAAAACCCTCAAAACTGTGTGCTCAAGAGCTCAACAAGAAAAATACCAAATATGCAAGATGAAATGAGAGGTGCGCCCTAGCCTTTCTTTTATACCTCCATTCTGTTTTCCTGTCGAGTATATGCTTGCTGTCCCTTTGCTACATAATTGTTCATTAGTATGTGTTGATACTCCACTAGCATTTTCACTTATGAAAGAGCACACTTTACTTTATATTTCACTGCTCCATTGAATGATAAATAGTCTATAATTTCTAATGTGATCTTGTAGATGGGACATATGTTGCATTAATACTTGTGACTTGTATATTTTACATTGGATATTCTATATTGCATTTCATTGGTTATTGCTTCATAAGTGAATGCTCATGCAAGCAGTCTTTAATTTCAAAGCATTTATTTTCCATTGCCCTCTCTTGCTTATCTTGATCCAATCCTCTAGAGAAGTTAACCCAAGTCAAACCTAGTCCTAATCCTCACCTGTCCGATTGCAATGATAGGACCTAGTTTGACCACTTAGGAAAATCCTCCTTAGATTAGAAACCCTAGCTCAGAAGAGTAGAGGCAAGGTCGCTGAGGTGACAGCAGACAGCTTGCCTATCCATTGCCCCAAGCTCTTCCTCGTAGGGCGGGATTTTCCCTTGACAAGAGTTTGAGCAGTAACACATACTAAGAGACAAATTCCCCGAGAACCATAAAAAAGCTAAAGAGTGGGCTGCCAAGATTGAAGAGAATATGTTAGCTTCCAAGGTACAACCTTTTAATGCACCATGAGCTAAGGATAAGACCAAACCTACGGCTATGAACAATGTTGATCCTATTCCTGATGCAGTGACAGCTCTTGCACAAAAAATGGACCAAATGACTACCGAGATTTTGAACTTCCAAGCTAATATTATGGATAAGTCAATCATTTTGGAAAGGTAAAAAGGTCAACCTCAAAATCCTCCTAGACCTCAATACAATAACAATCGACAACCTAGAGGAAATCAAGGATGGAATAGGAACAAGCCTCCTCCTGAACAAAGAGTTCCTAATACCCTTGCCCCTTCTGAGATGATTAACCAAGAAGAGATCCCCTGGTGATTTCCTGCAATGAGTATCATAGAGAATGGGAATTCCCTAGAAATCAAGTCCATGAGGGAAGTGAAGATCCTAGTTGTGAAAGAATGAATTTTCTTGAAGATATGGATCCTGTCTATGCTTTCCATGGAGAAACCTACATTGTTACAAGTGAACAATTAGAGTAAATCAAGAAAAAGAGTAGGGATGTTTCTAGGATAGCTAGGTTAGAGATGGTGAATTCCATGGATGAAGAATCCAAGGAGAAGCTTAGGAAAGATAAGTACTTGCAATATTCTAGAAGAAATAAAGCGTGCGAAGCTTCTCAACTTGATGACTCTCAACCTCCTCCTAGAAAGTGGACTAGATACCCTTTACCTTTGGATACCAACCCTACTCCTCCATCAACATCACATAAGAATGATGATTTACAATTGAATGTTGATGTGATGAATGTTTTAGAAAAAAACAATGTTCTTGTACCTCTCTTTGAATTAATCAAGATCCCGTCACAAATGGATAAAGGGAGAAAGTTTCTTACCACGAAACCTGAAGACCCTCCTGTTGTATTACAAACCATGGATTATCATAGAAATAATGGAGGGCATGCACCTTTCTTTCTCACCTTGGTTGTGAATAACTTTCTTCTTCATAATTGCATGTTAGATTCTAGGGTTTCCACTAATGTGATGTCTTTAAAAGTCATGAATGAATTAGGTCTGGAAACAACAAGGCCATACAAGAATGTATGTGGGATTGATTCAAAAGAAATCAAGGTATGTTGTTTGATTAAGGATCTTAGGGTTTATCATCCGCCTATCTTGATATCTCCATCGTAGTGGATGTTGTCGTGATAGATGTGCCTGATGCTTGGGGAATGTTATTGTTAGGAAATGGATTGCAACATTGGGTGGTAGTATCCAAATGGACTTATCTTATGCAACCATTCCAACCAATGATGGAACCTCTGTCGCTCTCTATAGGCCACTCATTATAAAAAACCAAGTAGAAGATCCTAGTGTCCCTATGAATGAATTTGATTGGAGTGATGATGAATTTGAAGAACTAGAGATCTGTACAAATTCCTTAATGCCAAGAGAAGAAGATCATTGTGAGGAACCTTATGAAAATGTTGAAGAACCTATCATTCCTTCACAGGTTTCCACTAATCTTGATTATTCCCAAGAATTTACCATTTTTCCTTTTGCATCTGAAGACAAGATTGATGATGTTTTTCCACCCAAGAATGAAGATGATAAGAAAACCTATGCCCTGGTACAACTAAAGAGTCAAGAATGTGATATGAAGCAAAAGAGGCAAGCTTTGGCCAAAATTTTCACTAAAGGGAATGGAAAAGACTTAGGATTACACAAGAATGATCAACCTAATAATGATGAATGGTATCCGAGAGTAATGTATTGTTCACAAGATATATCAGATTTTGATTATTCAATTAATCATGAAGAGAAGATTTTGAAAGAAGGGATTGATCAACTCACAAAGATAGATGAGCCTAGAAGGCATGCTTTTGATCAAAAGGAAAATAATCAAGATAAAATCAAAGGGGTATTTGATCATAAAGCAAGAAAGAGACAACTCAAAGAAGGAGATCTTGTACTCCTGTGGAACAAGAAAAAAGAAAAGCCAAGTATTCATAAGAAGTTTGGTAGTCTATGGCTTGATCCTTATAGAATTGAAAGAAAGGTTGGGATTAACTCATTTTACTTAGTCAACCCCAATGGAGAGAAGTTACCTTTGCTAGTTAACATGAAACTTCTTATTCCTTATCTTCCAACCTACATTTGATTTTGTTAGTCTTAGTTTAGGTTAGGGTAGTTGTAGGTCATGTTGTGTACATCTTGATTATGTCTTCTCATCTGCTTGCTTTCACTTATTGCTTGATAATATGCATTTATAGTTAGTAATGATTTTGATTTACTCTAGTCTATGATATATGTATATATATATAAGAAGAAGAAGAAGAAGAAGAAATAGATGCTATGGTTTTACTGCTTTTATTTTGACCTTTCATCTACTAGGGGGACTGAATCCCCTTGCTCGTCTTTACTAATAGTTTTATGTTAGAATGTAGTAGGATTTTTTTAGGTTTGATGCAAAGTGCAAGTATTGGAGTTCCAAAGATTGATAAGTTTCTCATGCACTCTATGGTGAGCACATGTCCCCATGTTGGAGCCCGATGTTACCCCCTCACTTTTAGGGGTAACTAGAGGAGATTTTTTCTCCATGATCCACATTACAGATAGCAATTCCAATGATGACATTCTGGAATCTCCACAGACAGTTTCCCATAGATTCCTTCCATTACATGCTTAGCTCACTCACATCAGATGACATGGTGCATTACACACTGAGGTACATTGTTTTGACACTTCATATCGAGTGATAATGTCAAGGTTTTGGGAATAAAAATGGTGATCATGGGTTGAACTGGATAACGAATCATGATGCTTTGAATTTATACTTTTTGCCTTGTTTCACCTTGGTAGTCATCACCGTTTCCTAGTCAAGTGTTGTCACTCTTGGGCACTAGGGGGCCTTAATAGGGTTTACATGTCCATATCCCTTACCATACATCACATATTCCATCTGTCCTTTCTTTTGGATTGGTTGTTACATATATCCCAAAAAGGTCCATGCTTCATAATCCCATGATAAGAAGGGGCTTGAATGCTCGCGGTTGATGCAACTTTATAAAAAAATGATATAGAAAGAGAAAAATCCCTAATTTAAAATGCAAGGCAAAGAAATAAACAAGAAAAACAAAGTCTAAAAACCAAGAAAGAAAGTGAAGCATGAGTTCTACCCCCTCGCTAAGAGGCCATCACCCCAAGTCCTATGCAATGAATTCATATCTAACAAAAGGATTTAACAAATCAAAGTCAAAAGCCAAAAAAAAGTTTGAGGCAATAAAAAAAAAGGAAAATAGGGGTTTGGAAAGACACAGTGTCGAGGAAAGGGTACCTCTTTGCATAAGCACTCCCTCTACAAAGGTGCTCATGAGGATGACTATCATGCATGGCCTTGCATGTCAATGACATCCACCCATGAAGTAAACCCCAAACCATACCACATACCATTGCACATACTCCTTGATGGGTTCCTTGGGACATATTTCTTATCCTAGGTACTGACACACCTAATAGGGGGTAATAATGACCCTCCCATACCTAAACTTGGCAAATTGTATAACTTTGTAAGATAGTGTTAAGTTTGAAGAGGACACTTAATGAGATCTATCTAATGGCTTTTACATTGACATAATTCACTTCATATGTTGTGTTTGAATTGTGTACCTTGCCTTCGATATTCATGGTGTATTGGACTGCATGAGCACCTCTTCGGATGATGGATTACACATAACCACATGCTCGATTGACACTTCGATCCTTTGGAGGATATTGAGGGGCTACTAGCACACTTTCATGGAGGTCATTCCCAACACTTGATAGAGGACGTTCCATAATTCTTGGAGCACGTGGAGCCTTTTGATGGCATGGCTCTCTTGATGAGACACCCTAGCACACATGGGGTATGACGTGACCCCTTTCAATGATGGGACGTTGCATGATGATGATTTGACACCTCTTGATGAGACGTTGGGCTTCTTGATGATGATATGGCACCTTTTGATAAGACGTCACACCTCTTGGGGACATGACACACCATTTGGAGATGAAACATTGTACCCATTTATGAAAATGTTTCACTTTTGAGACCCTAGACATTACTTCGGAGTGAGTCGTCCACTTCATGAGGACACACATGCCACATGTGTGAGATTTAGCATGCATTTATGATGGATAACTTGGCTTTCAGATATTATACTTCATCTTGGAGGCATCATTGAGGGTCTTAGTGATTTATCCACTCATGTATTGTCTATTTTTTATGTATTGTTGCTTTATCTCTAGGGTTTGTGAGAGATAAAGGCATTATTTTTTTTTAGGGCTTTTGTTATGTGAGAAGGGTGCTAGATCTCGCATATAAATAAGAGAAGCACTTCTCACTTGTAAATCATTGCTACTTGTGGATATTCATCACTAATTGTCTACTACTACTTTCTCTCTTATGAAAAATGCTATGAATGGCTAGCTAGAGCGACTTTTTGGAGAAGATATACTTGTGGATGCTTTGCTACTTCATGGATGTTCATTGCTAGGGTTTTGATGGATGAAAGATATCTTGAGTAAGTGGTCTCTTGTCATCTTGTGGTTTTGTTTATGAATGCATTTAAGTGTAATGTTACTTCTCTAGTGTTGGTTGAGCATTCTCTTGGATTTTTCTTGAACAAGCCCTTCTTATTAAAGCTCTTGGAAGGTTACTAGTGAAGAACCTTCCCTTGAATTTTCTTTGAAGATCTAGTGATATACTAGGAGGATCTTCTAGGGTTAGTAGCGAACAACCTCTAGATATTACCCTAGATCCACTAACTTCTATCCAAAGGAGTCCTTAATTGACCTCATATGCCAAAAAATATAGTAGGCACTAGTTACTCTCCCAATAGTCAATCATTAATTTCTGAATTTTACTCTTTTTTTACTATTTTAGGGTTAGAATAGGATTTTGTAACAACATATATTCACTTTCAGCCATAAAGAACCTAGACGTTTTAACTTTTTATGCATGTTGTTGACCTAATAAACATTTTAAAACCCTAAAATACATTGCTGATTTATTATTACAGCCTTGGCTGGAGGTCTAGGGTTTTAAGGCTGTTATATGCCTCTTTAATTTCTGATTTTGTTGATGAATAGAACCCTAATTTAATTCATGGTTTAGCCCTCTTGTTTCATTGATTTATTACTTGTTAAAGGGCTGATTTTATTTCTGCCGTAATAACTTGTTTTCCTGCTGTAATTTAGCATCTTTTTTTCAAAGTTCTACCACAACCTTTAGCCTTTTATTCTTTTGTAGTGTTTGAGGATCCTCTTGAGCATTAATTTGACTTGGAAAACCTCCTAGACTGACCTAGATCCTCACCTCTTCAAATCTGGAAATTGCTTTTACTCGCCAGCTATTCCTTACCTTGTCTATATTTATTATTATCTTATTGGTGGTAGATTGAGTAGCTACTCGGGAGGCCCTAGACTTGATAGTGTCTTTCCTAAGGATTATTGGAGGCTACTAGGGAAACCTCCCTTGTGTTGGATTTACTCCTCCACTAAAAAGAGGGAAGTTGTTGCCTAGGTGACAGTGGTGACATCTTCCGATTTTCCACTAGTCTTGTACCTTGTGAAGGCTTTGCACTAAGGTGCCAGATTGTGTGGTAACATAAAGCAATAGGAGAATCAGCTGAAAATGCATGAGGAGGACAGAGCAAACAATCTCATTGATAGCATCAAACAAGTCCATCGTAAAGTGCTGGAGCATCTAAAGCATAGTCAAGAGCAATATAAGCTCCAACATAACCAGCATAGAATAGATCACAAATTTTGTGTTGGAGACAAAGTATGGCTCTATTCACCAAGGAGCGATTGCAAGAGGCATCCAAGAAGTTTAAACCATTGAGGTATGGACCATTTGAAATTGTTGAGCAAGTAAATGATAACAGTTTCAAAGTAAGTTGACCTTTGTATATGAGAATGTCTTCAATGATGAATGTGGAGAGCGCACCTACTCGAAACTTTCATTTTAGATGAAGAAGGAGAATGGAAAGTACTGCCATCAATTGAAGATTTTGTGTCGACTGCACTTGAATAGCTAGAGGAGGATTAAATACTATAAGATAAGATAAGATAATTTTATTAATGTCTAACGAATGACCACAAAAGTAGGTCAATGGGACTGAAGATTACAACAAGTATGAGTACAAATGTGGGAGTGTAAATGCAACTCCTAGATAATGCTGAGAATAACATAAAGAAAGAAACCTAAAGTGATGTAGCCTCAAAAATATATAAAGTCGTGACAAAAAGTACTATGATCCAAAATAATCCAAAATATAAGTGAGTAGGTCTAACACAAAAGTATTTCCACAGAGAGAGAGAGAGAGAGAGAGAGAGAGAGAGAGAGATCTGTCGATGATGTTGTCAAGGTTTCCCAAGTCTAATAGCCGAGGGAAAGGAGGGTTAACTAGGAACTCGCTCGTTGTCAGGGTCCTCAGGAACTATCTGGGTGTCTGGGCATATGATCCTGGGGGATGTAGGAGAGGGGTATACTCCTAGCATCCGAGGCCGAAAGAAAGAAACTCTGGATAGATCTTAGGCAACTCATTTAAATCTATAGAAGAGGTCCGGACTACTCGCAGGGGATAACAAGAGTTATGGTAGATTGGACTCGAAGGGCAATTACCAAAGAAGGAAAAATGGTATGAGAGGGGCAAAGTCACTAAAAGCCTCCTAATTGGGGAGGTGTGATCCAAAATGGATCATGAAGTATTAAATCAAATGGCTAGAAAAGACTCAACACTACTTGAAAAATAAGTTTTTGGCAATGGCTTTACCAACAAAGGGGTTGTCAACAAGGACTTCATTGGCAAAGAAAATGTCGACAAGGTCTTCATCAACAAGACGAATCACCGACAAGGGGATGACTGACAACCAAGTTGTTGACAAAGGAGCGATCGACAAGGGGAGGTCATTGATAGAGCATGGCCATCAACAAAGAAAGTCGTCGACATGGAAGGTTGTTGACAAATAGGCAGTTCCACTCTTGACATCACTGCTACAACCACCATGCCAATCATGGCCAATGCCCAGTAGATGCATGACTCCTATGTGGACTTCACATGACCTTCCATGTATGTGAGATGGAGATGAATAAACAGGTGACACAGAGTGATTCTGTTGCACAATGATTGCACTAGCTTAACCAATTCTTGAAAGGTATAACATTGAAGGGGAGGATGGCACAAAGGTTATAAATAGTCAAACCCGCAATGCTTAGGGGGTTCACTGGTTCAATGTTGTGGCACTAAGAAAGTTTGAGTAGCAGAGTTTCAGTATTGCACCACTTCCAGCTCTAGTGGAGCTGGGAGCCAGGGAGAATATTTAGGAGTCAGAACAAGGAGATATTCAGAATTGGTAGCAGCCCATAGTCCAGTGTGCAAAGTGAAAGCTCTATAAGATCCCTTTGTAATCTGAATTCACTGAAATTCAATAAAAAGCTGTGCAAGCCATTTGCGAGCTGGATTTTTTCCACATTGGATTCTCCATGGTAAATTTTTGTATTTGTTTTTGAATGTGATTGTTTCTTACTTGCATTGAGTTCTTTGCAATTAAATTTACAGTAACAGTAGTATGCAATAGCTAAGGAAAGAGGGATTGATTGAATTTTAAATTTATAAGATCTGTGTTGGTAAATCGTGTCTGCCATTGGTTGAGTGAATATGGATCAATAGATCAACTGCAGTGAGTGGGATTTATCAAAGACTGTTCAACTTTGCAGGAAGAATTCTTATTTTAAGACCTACAATATCTTTTAATGAACCTCGTCTCGTTTGCTGGGGCATGCAAAGAGGCCCTTAGAAGTTAGTTCTGAAAGAAATATAATATTTAAAGCTGACGCTTTTCCTGATCAGTGAATGCTTGATATTGAATGTAGAAGATAGAGGGATATAGGAAGACAAAGGCTGTTGGTTATGTAATGTGATATATCTTGAGCTATATTGCAGGAAATGTCTAATTTGGGGCCGTGACTGGACAGGAACTAATACTATTTCCAAAATAGAAAACGACTTGGAAAAGAGGTGGGTACAGCAGGAAATGTCGTACTATCAGACCCACAGTATGTGGTACAGTTGGGAAATATTTTCCAGCCATACCTCGTATTGTATTGCCGTTTATGGCCTGAAAATGGATGAAAAATGTCATTTGATTTTTTCCACTTTGGCATGGGGCTAGAGCCCTGCCAAGAAAAATACATANCCCCCTTAAAATGTGACTTTAAAACTGAATATTTTTAGAAATGAAATAACTCTTTGGAATAGGATTTTTCCAAACAATATTTTTTATAAACAGTCTGTAGACATCATTATTTTTTCACCATTGATTCTAGCAGCTGAGTATGGGTTTGCATTTGGGAATGCAAGAGCGATTTTGGAAGAGTCTGTGAATGCAGCCAGCAAGTTTGGGACTGTTAACAGTTATTTTCCAGTGATTTTCAGCACTGAAATGGTTTCCATATATATATATATATATATATACCCGTGTTTCCTCATTTCCTGAGATTTTGAAGTTTCCAAAAGCTACACCAATTTTGGAAACTTTTGATGTACCCCACTTTTGTGCAGCATAAGTCTTGATTCATTTTAGTGAATATGAAGTAATCTATCTCCACATTTCGTTGACATCATTGCATAATCTAAGGAATAAGAATAAAATAAATGGAAAAGAAAAAGACATCCAGAGTGCAATTCCAATAGAAAAGCATTATGATGAAGTCAACATAGATGGGAGAGTTTTCTCCAAGACAGTCGGAGTCATTCTATTTCTTGGAACAAGTGGCCACCTGAAACCAGCAAAGTCTGGTGCAGAATACACTTTCAGAAAGTCAGCAAGATTATCAACAAGAAGCGGCACATATACACCGTTAAATCCCGCTTCTCTAAATGCCTGATTGTGCAAAATTGGACCTTTACTGTGGCCTACTGGATTCGCAATGACTCCAAATACTTTCGTGTCACTGTTCAAACGCCCAATTTTATAATGGCCTGTTAGATCTGCCAGTTTTGGTTGGCCAGGAGTTGAGTCCTCTCCAAATCCAATTGAACCATAGATGAGGTATCCTCCAAACTTGGGACCAAGCAGTTGACTTATTAGTCCCCTATCACCTGTTACACATGCAATTATTGGCACCTGCAGATACAGATTGTAAGTAAGAATTTTAGAAACAACACATATCCAAGGGTGTATTTTCTAAGATCACCAATTAACAAAGTAAATGGAGCAGAGAGTCATTGACCTCAGTCAAGGGAAATATTAACTAGAAATGCTATGAGATACTCAGAATAAAATAATGCATCATACATGACATAAAGAAATATAATCACTCTTGTACGTCAAAGCCATGTAAACCTTATATTTTGTCCGTTCCAAGGGAACTAAATATGTACGGTGACAGGACCTCAGAAAAAATAGTATATTCCATTACTATATAGTATAGATTAGTTAATTTCGCCAATTGCAACTATCAAAGTCAAACATATCGATTTTCTGTACAGGCAATTGAAAAACTGCATTATGATTACCACAGGTAAGAGGGAAGAGAGAATTTTCTCCATTCCATGGAGGTCTTATAGAATTCAAATGGAATCCAAAGAAGGAAAAAATATAGAATTCAAATTTTCATAAAATATCGCGATTTTTTCCGATTTCTCACGCCATGATAGGAAAAATTGGCAGCCAGCGGAAACCATGGGGTTAAAATCAATTTTTGGTTTTTTTTGTTCATTTGTGTCTTTTGGCTGTTAGAGAAGGAAGAAAAAGGGCTTGTGGTCATCATCAATCATTGTGGAGATAGCTAAACAACCATCATCGTCACCACCATGGATTTTTTAGTGGAGCAAGGGTTCAATTTCATTTGCCAACCAGTGTTGAATCTTCCATTCATAGGTATGCATTTAAATCCCACAATGTTAATGCTATTTTTTTCATAAATTTATGCATGTTTTCTTGACTCTTTGCTTGCCTACATTTTGTTTTTTTGGGGTCATTTTGCCATGATTTTCATGCCCATAAAACAATGTAAGTGCTTTTTTTAATGGGACAGCAAGCTTGAGCCTTGATATTAGTTTTTTATCCACCCCCTTATTGTCATTTTTCATTGCTAATAATCTAATCTAGAGGTCTGAATTTTTTAACCAATGGGCTGTTACTTTTCTTAGTGGGGTTTAATGTCATTTTCTTGTTTTTTGGTGCCTTAGGTTTGAATTTTGAAGCTGCCCATTTCCATAGAAAATATGCCGAAGGCTTTGGACCCATTTTGGCAGTATGGAGACCCTAAAGATAGGACAAACCGGCAATGATTGAATTGCAAATTGTGTGGGCATCATATGACAGGAGGGATTAGCAAGTTGAAATACCATTTAGCTAAAATCCCCAGGCATGATGTTGGGATTTGTCTTCAATCTACCCCGGATATTATGAGAATTGTGCATGATTCAATTCATGCAAAGGATAAAAAGAAAGAAGAGGCAGCCACAAACAAGGCCGAACTTGCATTTAGAAGTTCAGGGCTATCTACCACTGAGGGTAGTGGGAGGGGCTCCACGGATTCATCTACCAGGAGGTCCACATCTATTTTTGTTCCACGAAACGGAGGTGGAGCACAACCTTCCATCATGTCAATGTTAAAAAAAAGGGAGAAGGCAGAAGCAGACAACGTTATGGGGAGGTATCTTTTTTGGAGTGACTTACCTCTTAGCATCACCAAAAACAATCCATTTTGGCATCCGATGTGTGAGACCATTGTTGTTGATGGGCCAATGTATAAAAGCGCTACCTATCAAGAGTTGCAAGGGCCAATTCATCAAATAGAAAAGAAGGACATCAACTCTAGATTGGCGGAGTTGAAGTAGTCATGGAAGGTCTTTGGATGCATAGTGATGTCTAATGCCTAGATATATAGGAAGGGTAGGACACTTCTCAATTTCTTGGTACATTGTCCTAAAGGTACCATGTTTATCAAATCAGTGGATGCATCGACACATGTAAAAGATGCAACATTGTTATGGGAGTTGATGGATGGGTTCATCCAGGATATTGGTTTGCATAATGTGGTGAAAATCACAAGAGATAATGCAACTAATTATGTGGTTGTTGGTAGGATGCTTATGGAGAGGCACCGCTCATTGGTCTAGATTCCATGCATTGCACATTGTATTGATTTGATTCTCGAGGATATGGGAAAAACTTCCTTCATCAAGGAGGTGATTGATCAGGCTCAGAGCATCCCCAAGTTCAAACATAACCATGCTTTCATTCTTATCCTCATGAGAAGATGCACCAGAAACCAATGTTGTATATCTCTCGGATATATCGCCGAGATATATAGGAGGCCGATATATTGTTTGGAATATGTCGCGACACATTGTGAAAATATCGCGAGATGATGGAAAATATCGGCCTGCTGGCAAAAAAAGGTGGAACTCAATTCTGCAGCAGATTTTTTGTCTAAGGCATTCAGTTGGATCCAAGATCATGGGTGTTGGTCAAATTGAAGGATGGAGTCACTATGCCTACAGTACTTTCTTCATTATATTATGGATGAACCTGGCCTGGTCTAAAACTATGATCTTATCACTGATTTTTTTACTTATTAATAATTATATGTTGTATCATCTCGTCATTGAGTTACAAGAATGCTTGCAGGCCTCTTTATATTAAAAGGAAGTTTATTTAATGAGACACAACCCATATGGGTTTCTCAAATGCAGTATGCATATGCACTGTGCAGAATGTAATTTTCTCTCTCCCGGATAGAAATTATAGAATTTTCCAAGGAAAATAAAAGAACTGAAACATCTCACGTGTAAAAAAGAAAACAATTATGCAAAATATTCACACTTGAATGAAAATTTACAGAAACTGTCAATAATTGGCTTGTGTATGTGTGTCTAATAGATTGCAGACTAGCAAACCCAATGTGTTCAAAAGTATGCTAAAGAGGCCAAAATGGCATATTCCTTTGCAATGAGGATCTAAAAACAAGAGCAAGTTGTTGTGGCTAAATGGGCATTGGAAGATAGGCTGGAGGGGATGGATGTTTGAACATAGACAAGATGAGCCATCAAAGATCTGTTATGGCCTTCATTGGGGCAATGAATAGTAAATATCATGTCTCTGTTAAAAAGAATACCACCTAGATCAATATGAGTCATGTGCAGAAGATCATGACCAATGTTGTATTTTCATATTTATGTAGCAATGTGTCTATTTGATGTTGTTATTTCTTTACATGTTTAAAAATTTGAAAAAAATGAGTGTTTTTTGTATTTTTTGAGGTCTTGCGACATTTTTCGAGATATTTCAATATTTTTCGTCGATGTCACCGATAAGTTACATTCCGGACCCTCGCCGATACTTTCCCTGACATGATATATACAACATTGGGGGGTTCAAGCAAAGGGTGCAGAGGCTTCAAGATCTCAGAGTGTTGGGATTAGATCTGAGGCGGAGATCTTACTTTTCCTTTGGTTACTCTTGGGAAGAGGAAACCGAGATGGTTTCAGGAGACCCTAAAGGAAGCCAAGGAGAATGTAGGAGATCCCAAGAGACAGTTCAGAGAGAGTAGACCACCATAAGGGCTTGGGTCCTACTTGGCGATGGTGACGAGCATCACATATGCAGAGCCCGAGACATTTGCGTAGGCAGTTGACCAGCAGGTTTGGCGAGAGGCCATGCTGGAGGAGTATGACTCCATTATGCGCAATGATGTTTGGGAGGTGGTGCCGAGGCCAATGGGGAAGTCAATTGTGACTTCCAGATGGTTGTATAAGACCAAGTATGCTGAAGATGCCAACATAGAGAAACACAACGCCTGGTTTGTGGCGCGTGGATTCTCTCAGGTAAAGGGAGTTGATTATGATGAGACATTCGCACTAGTTGCGAGATACACTTCCATTCGGAGTATTATTTCCATAGCAGAAAAGATGGGTTGGAGGATACATCAGATGTATGTAAAGACCGCATTTCTTAATGGCTTTATTGAGGAGGAGGTGTACATTGAGTAGCCACAGGGGTTTGAGGTGAGTGAGAGAGAGTCTCACGTGTTCCTTCTAAGAAAGGAAATGTATGGTCTAAAGCAAGCTCCCAGAGCTTGGTATTTGCATATTGACTCATATTTGCTCAGATGGGATTTGAGAAGAGCGATGTTGATCCTAACCTCTATTACATCATTAGAGGTGAGGACACGCTTATTCTCATTTTGTATGTGGATGACTTGTTCATCACGGAAGCGGAGCATCTCATAGTTGAGTGCAAGTGGGGTCTTGCATCAAAGTTTGAGATGAGTGACATCGGGTTGATGCACTATTTCTTGGGCATGGAGGTATGGAAGGAGGAGGGTCAAATCTTCCTGGGACAAGGGAAGTATGCTGCAGACATCTTGAGCAGATTTCAAATAGAGGGCGACAGGCCTATGTCGACACCCATGGTCACCAATTGGAAGAAGCTTAGCGCTTCAGATTCTCAGTTGGTGGATGCTATAGGATACAGGAAGTTGATCGAATCGTTGATGTATCCGGTCAACACTCGACCAGATATTAGTTTTTCCGTGAACACTCTCAGCGAGTACATGGTGGAGCCGAGGAGTGTTCACTGGATTGGGGAAAAACATGTTTTGAGATACATTGTAGGTTCAATGGATTATGGTCCGGACTATGTTAGAGGGGATGGGGTGAGTTTGGTTGGCTACACAAACTCAGACTGGACAGGATGTGCTATTGACGGGAAGAGCACCTCAAGGTGTTTTTTTGGGTTGGGGTCAGGACTTGTTTTCCGGTATAGTCGAAAACATAAGTCAATTGCTTTGAGTTCAGTGGAAGCAAAGTATATGGTGGCCAATCGAGCCAGTTGCGAGGCCATTTGGCTTCGTAAGTTGTCGGTAGGATTATTTGGTCAGGAGTTGCCTCCAACTGTCATTCACTACGATAATCAGAGTTGTATCAAACTCTCTGAGAATCCAGTGTCCCATGACAGGTTGAAGCATATAGAGATCAGATACCACTTCATCAGAGATTGGGTTCAACGAGGGGAAGTACAACTTCAGTACATTCCGACTGACGAGCAGGTTGCAGATATTCTTACCAAGGCCTTGCCAAGGGGCAAGCATGTCTACTTCATAGACAATATGGGCTTGGTGAGAAACACTTTCCTCAGTAAGAGGGAGTGTTGAGTTCTAGTGTACCTTGGGAAGTGGTCTTCTTGTGGTTTTGGGTCTCTAACTGTTAAATTTAGATCTATTATTAAGTTCTTTTCAATTTACTAGAGCATAACAGCGTAAGTAGGATCACTGAAAGAAACACAATCACAAGGTACACAACATTTTATCCTGGGAAACCCTCATGGGGGAGAAAACCCAGCAAAACTTCCTCAATAATAGATTGTCAATACAATGCCAAGACTTAAGACCAAAACACCAAAGATAAACCAAGACTGAGCATGCGCCTCTCTTCTCCTTCTTGCAACTGCAACTTCTTTCAAAAGATGCGCACTAGAAGTGTGAGTGAGTTAGTGAACAAATGAGGCGTCATCCTCACTTATAAATACTAGTTGGGGAGGCGCTAGGGTTATGTCTCTTCACTTAGCAGGGCCGACTTCTTCCAAGAGTGGTTGGAACCACTTTATAAATCCTTGGGGCCAACTTTACAAATACCACCATATAAATATGGTTTGACCAATCCACAAAAGGGGATTTGGTCATATATAAGTCCCGACATGATCAATCCACAAAAGGGGATTTGATCTATAAGATAATAACTCAAATATAATTAGAATATTCTTCGAAGTTACAATATTTCAACACTAACCACAAGAGGGAAATACATTGCGACTATGTACCTTGTACTTTATGTCTAATTCCACTTTGACTTCACTTAAGTCAAAAAGTTGGACTTTTGTCACTTAAGGCAAAAGTGACATTTTATCCACTAAGTGGGTGAATGAAGGGACATAAAGTGAACTTAGAAAAATTAACCCAAAGTGGATTTTGAGTTGTGATTCTTTTGGAGAGATCTCAACCATGGATTAGAGATGGCTTGGGGTGATCCTAGCCATCCATTCCTAGGTTTCCTTATGGATGGTTCAAGAGGGGTGCATAGGGCCAAAGGAGGCTCATTCACTCACTTGTTCACTTGGAGAGTTTGAGAGAGAGCATTGAGATGAGGATGGAGACTATGGTTGAGGGAAGTTTGGGCGCCTCCTTCCATGGAGGACTCATGGAGGCTTAGACCCTCTTTATTTTGTGGTGGTTGTTCTTGCTTGGAAGAGGGCGCACACTTAGCAGGCACTAGCTACAGTTGGACGATCGCAGATCTGTCAGTTTCAGTGGAGAGGTAGCACACAAGAGCTTCTTTGTGTGCAAGGGATTCTTCTTCAAAGCTCAGAGGAGCAAGGGCGCATTGTTTCAGTGAGATAGGCAACAAAGGAAGAGGGCACACTAAGCTTGGGCGCATATCTCTTCTTGGAACTCCAAAGCATCTTGAGAGGAGTTGCTATTGTATCAAGTTGCATTGTATTTGATTACTTGTTGTATCTCATGCTTTAGACATCACATATATATACTTTCATTCTAAACTGGTGTTCCCCTGGGGGGTTTTATCCAGGGCTGTGTTGACCAAAAATACCTATGTTCAATTTTCATGCATGCTTAGTGTTTAGATCAGCATTTAAGAGTTGTAAATATTTAGAGGAGTGTTACTTGTTTTGAGTTATATTGCATGTGCTAACCACCAGTTCGAAAACACTTGCAAGGGCACCTCAAAGAACACTTAACCATCAAATTATGAGCAGAAAAGTACTTGACTGTTTGCTGTCCTAAAACAGCAGCAAAGGACAGTTTTGGAGACTAAACTTAGAGCCCAACAAGAGGTCGAAAACAGACCTGTTGGGCAGCCTCATAGTACCTCAGTTTTCTTCAACATGAACCAATCACTTTGCACTATCCACTTTTCTCTAGACATCACACACCTAATTGTTGAGCAATTAGTCAATTCAATAGAACCATAAGGGTAATACCAAGAAAAGTGTGTGAATCCATAAAATGTCCTTGGATCACACCAATCAACTGTCTGGAACATCTGCAAATATCAGCTACATATGGTAAGGTGCGCAGAATCATATTCATACGCCATACTAGGTAACAAGTCCAAAACACGAAACTGAGCTAAAGTCTACGACACATAAAGTAGTGAAAAAGGAGAAACAATTATTCTAATTTGTATCTACTTTTCCTTCCTCTTTAGTCTTTGCACATGGTAGTTGTGTTGAAGCCGGAACTAAACTGTCAAAGGTAACCATGTAGAATATAGATGAAGTTGAACATGAAGGGAGCGCTAGGGGAGTGTGACGGGAATGTGGTGGAGCACAGAGCTTCCCACAAAGGCAAGGAGCATCATAGAAGGCCCAGGAATATGCTTCCTAAATAGGGGGACGATACCAGTGATACCAGGAGCATCCTATTAGGGAATGCTCCTGGTTCGGAACTACACTTCAAGCGGGAGCGATTAGGGAGCACCCTTGGGAGCGACATAAGATTTTTAGGGAGCACACTCCCAAGGGTGCTTGCAGTTTTGAACCAGGAGCGTTCCCTAGTAGGATGCTCCCGGTATCACTAGTATCATCCCCCTATTCGCTTTTCTTATCCTCATCTTTTCAACTACATAAAGGCACTAGTTGATTCGTTAGAGTTATTGAATTCCTCACATAAAAGCATAACTACTTTAATGACATCAAAATCTATATTCAGCATTCTGGAATATAAATTAGGCATTTTAGGTCACTTCAAATCAATTTTATGTTAAACTACAACATTTAGATTAGCTTTCTGTAATTTTGTTTTTTGTGCAGAAAGAGAAGGAAACTTCACGTTCTTCTTGATTTGCATGCATTGGTAAAGTCTAAAAAAGCTTAAACAACATTAAAAATACTAAAATACATCATTTGTATTAGTTTACAGCCTTAGAAACAGTTAAAACAGCTTGTTGTAATTTCAGTTTTGCACTTAGATCTGCATGTTCTATTCATACACGTGCATTGGGAATCCACACCCACACTAAGTTTCAATTTTCTGCATCATTTTCTGTGTTGATTTCCATCATTATAGTACAGAATCAGCTTGCTGTTTTTTATATTTAATCTCCATAATTTTTACTGAACATCAGTATTTATTTCGATGGTGTGACTAATCACCTATTTCAAGCTAAGTTGCACAATACGGGGAAATGGATATGTGCTGAAAGTAACCCCTCAAAAATTTGGAAATGGGGAAATGCGATATATATATATATATATATATATATATATATATATATATATATATATATATAATGTGTTATTTTACAAATAGCACATTATATTGAAACTTTGAAAGAAAGCATTATGAATAAATGAGCAAGAACATTTAAATGACAAGCAATGTTCCACTATTGCTTATATTGGGATCCTCATCATTAGTATCACCCTTTGCCTCTACCTCGATCCTTTAGGGACATCAATCAACACCACCCATTTTTTATGAAATTGCCTAGACCAAGCCTTAGAGTATGGTAGAAAATGTTTAACATGCCTAATCAATGATTTTGGCTTGAGTGAAGGGTTCATTTTTGCCAAGGCCATGAGTCATGATAGAGGAGTTCAACAATCAACACCACCAACATCGATTTACATAAAGGGCTTGGTGCTCTTGATTAAATGCCAATCCAATACCCTGATACGCGATAGAATCCAATGAAAATGTTGAAAACCTGCCAATCCTTAAATCCTGAAAACTGTTAAATCTGCTGAATTTCTGATGGGATATGAAATTCTATTTCCTCCATGTGAAGTCCGATGAGGTTGGAAACACGCTCAAACATCATGAAACAATTAATGGTAATTTTAAAAATTTAAGTAAAAGGATATGTTACCCCTCAAAGTTGCATCAGGGTGATCCATTTTGCACGGTTGTACCCTTGAGATCATATATATATATATATATATATATATATATATATATATATATATATAGAGAGAGAGAGAGAGAGAGAGAGAGAGAGAGAGAGAGAGGATACGATGAATAAAATATTAGAGGCGTGGCTCTAAATAGGTTGTTGGTTTTCCCGGTTTGGGTTTCCAAGGTAAAATGTTTGTGTAATGCGTGTTTATTCCATTGTATCTTTTATGTTTTATTAAAAATATATTTGTAGTATGTAATTGTACAAGGTTAAAATCTAAAATCCTTAAGTGATAGACAAGGAATCTTTCCTTAGGAAATACTAAGAGTACCCCCCCAGCCCAAGAATTGACTCAAAGGCCTAGAATGACACATGAAGGTGCATCCTACACACTATTCCTTAACATTTGGCCCCTCTGTAAGAGACATTATATAAACTATGGGAAACATAGGAATTCATGTCATTGTCAAGGAACCATCTTGGTAGATGACATAATTTTTTTAGGTAGTAAGAGAGGGAACAAATTATGAGACGAGATCTATGTGTAGTAGTTTTGAATGGGTCCAATTACCTGATCAATTATCCCATACCACAAACAATGATATATTTCTTGATCTTCAATGAAAATTTGATAATTTTTGCATTCTCAAAGAATTTTTAAGACTACTACGAAAGGTGACTCCACCAAAAATGTGACTCTGTAGGGGAAACTATTCACCTCCATAAGATGGAATCTAGATCTATTGTCACAAGATCCTATTGCATGTCCTCTTTGAGCAGATGGCCAAGCCTGGTGATCCATGATCAGTTGTGCCTTCATGATTTCAAAGGGTTATTTGGTGTAGCATGATGAACCAAATCTTGTGATAAAGTATTGGTTGTATCTTTTACTAGACCATGCTTGATTATCTACATAAAGTGTTTTTTTACTTAGGTGGTTCTCTAGACCCTTGTGGTTGGTCATGGCACATCCTTATAAGTTCCATTTCAAGGCTAGTCCTACCCTTATGGCTTGTTCTAACCACTTCCTTATGATCATTTATGGTCAAAGTGGGCGTGAGGGGTTCTTGGGATGGGTCTATTGGGACACATGACTTAGATTTCCCCTAGGTTTTTTCACTTTACCTCTTTGTGAAAGGTGTGCTATGTTGTAAAGGTCATATACCTAGAGCACACTTCCCCTTTATTCATAAGCATGGATCTATGTATGTATGTCACACTTTGTCCTAGGTGATGAGTTACCTAGCACTTTGGGAGTTATTTAGCATGTTATTAACACATAAAGATCATGAAACACACCCTCATGTGGAGCACCCTCCCCCTTCAACGCATTTTTATGCATCTGGATGATTGAGGGATTTTTCACATACATTGTGGTTTGTTAGAGGATGACTCATCATCTTAAGTGGAGCACTCTCTCTCTTGGCACACATGTGGAGGCATACATCATGTTTTATGGGGATTTTGCTAGATTTCATGGGAGTCACCCCCTTTTCATGAAGTCATGGAGCCACACATACCACACTTGAGGAGGCTTGTTGCACTTCTTCCCATGCTTGGAGGTTGGATGTTGGAGCCTTGACTTGGTTTTCTTCCCTTTTTGATGGAGACATCCTACCTTCATGGAGGTTTATCATTGAGGATTTGTATATGTGGCAGACCCACCTCCTATTTTATGTATTGTTGACCTTATCCACCTTAGTTAGTTAGTGGATAACGTTTTTTTGTGTTTTCCTAGGCTAGATCTAGGGTTTTAAACAAGGATATTATTATTTTATTGAGACGGTTGTTGAGCCTAGAACTATATATAAGAGGGTCCTCCCTTGGTTATTTTTTGTTGTTGATTAGATATTTGAGCGAGCTATTGTTGATGATTTAAGTATAAAGTATTTTTGGAGACTGCTTGGAGATTTCTTGTGTATATGTGGAAAATATTTTAGTGCTTCAAGATTGAATTTGGTATCGGTTCATTTACATGCAAAGTTTAGTTACTTGGTCCACTAGATTAGTGCATCTAATACATTGGAGGAACTTGGTGTGGTATTACCCTCTATTTTCCTTATCTATTTTGGTATTGGTATAATAATTTGCATTTTATCTCTTAGGAATAATTGCAGATTTGTTATTTCCAATTCTAGAGAAAAATCAAGTATCTAGTTAAAGGTGCATCCCTTGGGAGTGTTGATATTATGGTAGCTGCAAGAGGTATTAACCTCTACGTGTAACCTTTGACGAGACTAGAATATTTCGGGAAGCAAGAGAAACCCTAAACAGATGTGTAGAAACCCTAGAGGACACATCAGCTCAATAAAATAATTAATATTTAAGTGGTAACCTCTAAAAGAAGAAGTCGGCCTGGACAAGTGACAAGGAGCACTATAAATAAGAGGGCACTAGAGCTCATTTTTCATACACACTCTCACAACTACATAAGACTAGTGGTGCGCAAGTTTGGAGAGGGAGTGCAGCTCAATGTTGCCAAAGCGCAGAGCAAAGCGGGAGCGTTTTTAGGAAGCGGAGCGTCGGGAGTGTCATTTTTCAAAAATCCTCGGGAGCGAAGTGTCCCAGAAGCATCTATTATATATATATATATTGCATTTATATTAAAAAAACATGCAGAAAGACAAATTAGCTGCAGAATGTATGAAAACAAGCATATTTGTACATTGTAACATTAAAATGGCATCCATAGTAGTAAGTAGTAGTACATCAATGATTAATCATTCGAGCATCAACCATCTAGAATCTAGCAATTACAAACTTACAAACCAACATACAAATTTTTAAGCCATATAATAGAAAGTAGACCATTAAAATATGGAATGAAATCAGTCATCTAGCAACTGTCAACAATAACATGAGTCATGACCAAATAGTTATGATTACAAAATAGGCCATCTGCATTGAATTATGAAGATCGAAAGGTCCAAACAATAAAGTTTAAATTGTGCTAGACTCTAGAGTCTAGTTGTTAAATGCTATGAATCTATCATCTATAGACTGACATGTAAAGTAATGAAGCGCCCCATGGAGCTTCCTGTCACTAAACCATTTTGTAACTCTCCAAAGTCACATTTTTTTGCAACATCTTTGAAGTACAAGATTGGTTTCTTGGGTTAATTGTGCTAATCAATTTAAGGTAATTCGCACTTCCACTCTAATCTATAATGACTTAGCTTAATTGACTTTAGGGTTTCCCCCAGGCTAGGGTAGTTTCCTAAGTCCTTATTTTGAAGTCATAGAAACAGATCCAGTGTAAGATCCATAGAGAGCAACTCTATAACAACATTTAGTACAGATTTTTAGCACAGTCCACAGTGTTCGATTACCAGATTTAAGTCATAGAATCAGAGCCAAAGTAAAGTTCCGCAAACGTTGTTAAAGAAATAGAAGAATAGAGCAATAGGCCAACAAGATTCATTAGGAACCGCCCATTTTGCACCCCAGAGCGAGCTTCCAGAGAAGCTTCCATGGAGGATTCGCTCGGAGCAGGGTTCCGAGGGTGGAGCGGGGGGGCAACTTCCGGTAACACTGGTGCAGCTGCAACTACTGCAATTGGGATTCTTGCTCTTGGTTATGGTTGGACTTTCTACGTGGTTATGGTTTGGATTCTTTGCTTGGTACGCTAGCCTTGGAGAGAGATACGATATCTTGGTTGGCTATTGGTTTTAAGGTTTGCTTCCGGAATTATTCTGTCTGTCAAGGTTAAAGGTGCTCGGGGGTGGCTTCGTGCCTATGGTTGGGTGACAATATTGCTATATTGTCTATGGAAAAACGAGCACATCTCTTTTATTCTAACAGGGAGCCCTTCGTTGTAAATTTTCCGCATTATTTTCCAGCATTATTAGGGTGGTTATAGAAAGCTTTCAGTAATTTTTCCAGCCCTAATTGCATAATAAAATAGCTCTCTTAGATATTTTTCTTGACTCCATAATCCCTAGGGTTTACTTGGCACTGATCTCTCCCTTCAACCACCATTTAAAATATCCAAAATTGTTTACTTTTCTTTGTGTTATAAAATCTGATATAACGTTTTGAATATCATTAATTAGATTTTATCTCAAGTCCAATACTTTCATAGATATTAATCTTTCATTTAGACTTGATTTTATTTAATCATAATTCTGGAATTTATTTGAAGTTTATTCATAAAATCAGAATTGTGGTTAGACCTAAGTTGCTCTTCAATTTTATATCATTTACTTGGGTTAGCTTTACATTAAGAAAATCTGGAAATCAAATTTCTGCAGTACAAATCAAATTTGCAAGCTATTAATCCTTCATTTCATATCTTTTAAATAGATTTAACAAGTGGTTTTCACCACTTTTTCAAATCTGGAAATTACCTTCAAAAATTTCATAAACCAAATTTGATTTACAGATCCAAATGTGCATGTAACTTCTTCATTTATTGGATCTAATTGGTGTATGCTTTAGTTTCTTAATGCTGGAATTTACTTGTATGAAGCATCACATCGCAATATCTTCTATATGTTAAATCCTCTTTACTTTGCAAAGTTATATCTTTATTTGGGTTTAGTTCATTGGTGATATTTCTAAGTCCAAATATGTGCATCATATTCCATCATAAATCAGATTTACATCCTATGTCTAAGGCTCTCATTGATATATTATTTCTAGACTTAGTTCATTTAATCATTCACATTTGGGGATACCCCCCTTGGCCTTAAAAGAGATGACCAAAAGTGAGGATAATTGTACTAAGGCGATAGTGGTACTTCTCCTAGGCTTACCTCAAGGTTGCATCTGTGGATTAGGGCTTTTTCCACTTAGATGCAAGTTGAACAGGTAATAGAATAAAAAGGAAAGATAAAGGAAATGCCAACTTTTACTTTAAGAATTTAACATTACCATTAATTGTCAGCATTTTTGGTCAAACATAGTCCAAACCGAGTCAAACCAAGTCAAAATAGGCAGATTTAGTGTTGGAAATGTGTCGCAGCCGTACTACTGCTGGAACAGTGCATAAATGCATTTTTTATTGTAAAAAACATGCTTCCCACACATGGAACGCATTTGTACATCCAAAAATGCATTTCAAGGCCATACTACATGCATTCTATGTTTCCATATGAAAATGAGCCTGGTACAGTCCAATATTAGACATTTCCTATAACATAGGTTCCAAGTATTGACCCCATAGATCACAAAGGGTTTCCCCTCTATGGTTAACAAGCACTAACCCAAAGTGTGGGGAGATCATATGAGGTGACAACGTACATTCTCCAATTACCTTGGAGCCCTTTTAGTTTCAAGTGCTAATAGGTTCCACTACCTGTTCAAAGAGTATCATAACTCTCTCTCCACATTTTTTCGGTATCCCTAACAATAGCGCCTGACATTATATTCAGGAGAGGCCCTTGGGCTTAGGCCGCACATCCTCCGCCCCCCACTTGATTGCACACTACTCAAAGTATTGCATATTTCTTCCCAATGCTCCTAATGGATAGGTGCACCAATAAGTAGGTAGAGGGAAGCACCATTTCAACCAATGTTACCAGAACCGAACCAGTGATTGAACCAGTCAACCCCAAAAACCGGAACCGAACCGGAAAATAACTGGATCAAAAAACCGGTCACTAAAAATACATAAAATATTCAAATTTTTGAAAAACAAATACATATTCATGTGCATCTATGTGAATCCAAACCATTATACACAAATTTGCAAAGTTTCTCATATATATTGATGTGCATCCATGTGAATCCAATTCCAGAATCCAGATTCCAAACCATTATACACCAATTTGCAAAGTTTCTCATATATATTCATGTGCATCCATGTGAATCCAGATTCCAAACCATTATACACAAATTTGCAAAGTTTCTCATATATATATAACAAGTAATAGTGTATAAAACCAAAATAGCACTAAGAGTAAGTGCACTCCATGAGTCCATATGAATAGCCGAATCAAAATACATCATCAAAAAGGCTCTAAATGGCCAAAAATAACTCTAGAGTCTAGAGAGTAGATACTAGAGAGTCAAAGACTACACAATCTAATAATCTGAAATAATTAAACTGTAAACAGTTACATGATTATGATACAAATTCAATCATACAACTAGTACTAATTTAGTTACTAACATAAATGATGACATTGCCAACTCAACACTGTTGTCCAAACCCATATCATCAGGAAACACATCCCACATCTTTGTCTTTCCCTTCAACCACTCTTCTCTCTGCCCAGTGCCTACAAATAAGACAGAGGTTGGTGTNNNNATACACCACTAAGTCACTTGACACGATGACAAAGAGAAGAGTTCAACAGAAGAATTTATACTTGAGTGAAGGGTACATTTTTACTGGGGTCGTGACAGAAGAGTTCAACAATCAATGCCACCAACATCGAGGTACATAAAGGGTATAGTGCCCTTGATTAAATGTCAGTTTCATACCCTCTTACATGATAGAATCCAGTGGAAACATTGCAATCCTGCCAATCTTGAAATCCTGAAAACCGTTAAGTCTGCTGAATTTTGAATGGGACCTAAAATTCTACTTTCTCCATATGAAGTCAAATGAGATTGGAACCACTCTCAAACATCCTGAAACAATTAATGGTAATGTTAAAAATTGAAGTAAAAGGATGAAAATGAAAGAGAAAGGAGAATGTCACTCTTAAGAATTTAATATTACCATTAATTACTAGGGCGGGTAAAATGGAGGGGGTGGGGACCTCTTTAAATAGAATTAGTAAAGCAAAATAACCCTTAGTTGCACACTGAAACACCTCACAACTACAACTTGCATGAGAAGAGATCCCTTCTCTTGATCTATGGCAAGAGATTCTTGATCCGGCCTGTATGGAACCGACCGGTTCAGGCAAAAAAAACAGTTTCGTATTGAAGGAACCGGCCGGTTCCGTACGGAACCGGTCTGAAGCGGTTTAAGGGACCAGTTTGAACCAGTCTGGGCTCGGAACCAATCGGACCGGCCGGTTTTACCGGTTCCGGTTCAGTTCTTGTAACTATGATTTCAACCCCCAAATTCGCCAAACCCCAAGATGTAGTCCGACCCCCGATAGTGAGACCCATGTAAAGTTTCCAACTAAGATATCAAGTCAGTTCACACTAGACCAACAGGGAGCCCTCCTTCATCAATGCCTAACAGACAATCAATGCTTCTACATAGAGGGACATCTCACGTACCAATTCTAGCACTTCTAGCTCTATACAAAGATTTGTTTACTTAAGTCGTAGATGGTAGGAGTGTTTCATATTCAACCTTAGAGGAGGAAAGTGCCCCCTCTCCCTCATCTGGCATCAAGCACTTGGAGCCTTGAGGCTCTTTTCCTTGTACTCCAATCCAAAGCATTGTATTTCTTTTTGACATTAAAATAATTGAGATTAGACCTTATAGATTATCTTTACTTTCTACTTTTATAGGACTGGTCTTCACACTCCCACTATGTATCGCCACTTATGTATTGAGTAGTCCCGTTGACCAATTTTGGTCATTTGTTGGACATTAATAAACTTATCTTATCTTATCTTATCTTATCTTATGTCATCTTATATTATCTACAAGCCCCGATCTTTAGGGGTGGACCCCAACGAGGGATTAGGGGACTAGAGAGCTTTTAACCTTCATGGGAATTCCTACACACTCCAAGATCTAGTCTCTGGGGGTGGACCCTGTTATCGCACGGTTTGTAGGAAAGGTTTGAAAGCTTGAGTTCGGGCTTGAAACCGGCGTAACAGGAGCTTCCCCACCCACTGTCACCTCGATGGGGGGCTCTTTCTATTTAGGAGGGCAAGTCCAAGGGAGACGTCCCCAAGTCAATCTGGATAAATGAAGGCTAATGAATAAAGACCAAGTCAA
>ML777564.1:939571-1034619 GCA_009831015.1 Picea engelmannii | reverse complement strand
TAATTAATTAATTAAAGTGATTTAATTAATTAATTAAATATTAATAAAATGAAAGTCACTTTGGAGGGACAAGGTGAGCCAAAAGTATAAAGGAAAGGCAAGGGCCTCTTCTCATTAATTCATGTATGATCTTATTTTGATATTTGGCTTCTAGCTAGTGAGCCCAACATTGGGGGTTTTTGAGGGTTTTGACTTAACAAACCCTAGAGGACGATTCGGTGGTGAAAGATTCCACCTATCTTGTCCCAAGCTTAGTCTCGGAGATGCAATACGCTCCCACACCATTCTAGTTCCAAATCTACTCAGTGGCAGGGGAATTCTACATCAGTTTCATGTGCAGATAGAGAGAGGGCACACCAGTTGAGGGTTTCCAGCAAGAGGGGCGCACCATCCATTGAGGGAGAATTCATTCTAGCTGAGGAGGAGAGATTTCGGGAATTCCAGGTATTGGGTTTTCCTTGCAGGTGTCTTGGCATCATTCTTGGTGGTTTTCCGGAGTCTCTCAGTGGAGGATTGATTTGTATTGAGAGTGGGGCGATTTCCCAAGAGGAGGGCGCACCATTATTTGGAGGGTAGTTAGATCTAAGGATCTAGCAGGTATTTTGATGATTTGAGCACTTGGGTATTCATTGTCCTGCCCCGATCTATCATTCTAGTGGATTGGTGGAGTTGTTGGAGGTCTCTAGGAGAGAGGCCGAATTATTAGGGTTTCAGTCATCCAGTGGGGCACACCATTCAGTGGAGGAGTTCAGATCTACAGGGTTTGAGAGGGATCTTGGAGATTCGGGCACCTGGGTTGTTATTACCATCACCCAATCTACTGTTTGGCATCTTTCTTGAGGTGATTGGACATCTTTGGCACCAGGGCCGAATTGTTGAGGAGCTTCAGCTATCCAGCAGGACGTGGCATTGGTCTTCATTTCTTATCCATCCTTTGGAGGCTTATTTTGTATTGTCGGGAGCATTTTGTAGCAGTTCTATTGTCTATCTTCTTGGCCATTTGTTGAGCATTCCAGATCGGCATCTTCATTGTAGCAGGTTTCTCTATTTTATGAATAAAAGCTATCTGAGATGTTTTGGCGTGTCTATCATATTGCATATGGTTGAGGTATGTTCCATGGTTGTCTTTTCTTGTTAATTGCTACAAACATTCATATAAACACATCAGTAAACTCTAAGGCCGAAATCAAGAGGCCATTCAACAAGTAAACACATCTAAACAAGTAGGACAGCAAAGTGTTTGACAAAATACCTCACTCAGAAAAAGTTTTAAAAAGACACCAAAACAGTGATGATCCTTGCATAATGGCTTGGGATCATTACAAATTAAAAGGTGGCTTTGGAGTACAAGTCCTCAGATTGATGTGATAGCATTCTTCCTCACTCCAATACTAACATCACGAATAGTTTAGGTGTCATGGAAATCTTTGACTTGTGATTGTTACAAATCTTACTACAATGACATAGTCCTCGATTGAAATTTTGTTCCCCATATGGATATATTATGGCTGTAATGATTTCCCTTTTTATAAAAAAGCTCATCCTGCCTAGAAATGCCTCATGCCACTAAGCACTGCATCTCATATATAATATAACCTTAATCACATAAAAAATCACGTTAATATGATTCCCTTCTTCCAATATTGCCTTTACTCCATTTCCGTTGCAAGTTTCAGATGAAACTCCTTGTCTCCCAGGCTGTCAGGAACCGGAGGAAGGGGAATCCTCCCTCAGCAAAGTACTGGAATCTTTGATCCCTTTTCTTAAGGATAGCAATCCTCCAGTACCTCTTCCTACCTTTTTTGGCAAAGCACTCATCACTCCGATGAACTTTTCGGGAGAGGTTAACACAACACCACTTGCTGAGGTCATTACAAAAAAGGATTATGCATGGTCAAGAGGATCGGGCATCAAATACTCTCCAGTTAAGATCAGAAGCTTAAGTAAAAAACTTCAGTCGGATATCAATCTTCCTTCAGTGGAGGAACCCACCACGTCTAACCGTGGGGCACTTAGAGCGGTGAAGGCCCTAGCAAGGTCTAAACCATGAATTTGTTATCCCTTAATATTCGAGGGATTGGTGGGTCCCTTAAAGCTGCTGCTTTTAGACGGGTTTTAGATACTACTCTTCCTAATATTATTTTTTTACAAGAAACTATGGTCACAGACATTCAGGCCAGATCCTTTGCTTTTAGATTTCGAGCGTCTTGGGCTATTTGTGCAGTCAATGCGGTTGGTACCTCATGGGGCTTACTTGTAATGTGGGACCCATCCTTTTTTAGTCTGTTTCCTCTCCTTACTAGAGGTGGGATTTTGTTAACATGTAAGATCAAAGCATCAAAAAAGAAAATCAACTTTCTCAATATCTATGGACCGTGTTTGGAGTGTAAATCTTTCTGGACCTCTTTGGCGAAGAGTGGACTCCTCTCATTAAGGAACCTTGTGATTGTTGGTGATTTGAACTTGACGACTTCGAGTGGTGAAGTTTGGGGAGGAAGTAACTGTAGTGGGCCTCTGTCTAACTTTTTCATTTCCTTGTTCAATGATCATAATTTAGTGGATGCGCATCTGGATAAACCTGCTCCGACCTGGAGGAATGGACGCTCCGGCACAGATTTCATTGCCAAAAGGTTGGACAGGTTTTTGGTGTCAGCAGACTTTTTAATGAATACCAATTTGTTTAGATCGGTTGTGGTGCTTCCCTTTGTGTCCAATCATGCTCCTATCTTATTACAGTTGGATTCAACGACTCATCCTAAAGCTTTCTCTTTTAAGTTTAATCCTCACTGGTTGTTAGACTTTGATTATAACAGTTTGGTTCATGAACTTTGGTTGAATCCGAAGTATCTTCAGAAGGATGATATTCAACAAAGAGTTAACAGGAAGCTGAAGGATTTAAAATTTTTAACAAAAGGCTGGGTCAAAAGAGTTAGAACTCGGGAATTGGTTGTTATGCTAAAACGTGAATCTGATATAAAAGTTTTATTACAGAAAATTGCAGATGGTACTTTCAACCCGGAGGAAGAGCCAACTCTGATTCAACTGGAATAAAAAAGGAATAAGTTACTGAAAGTTCAGGAGGACCATTGGAGGCTTAAAAGTAGGGCAGTCTGGTTACAAAGTGGTGATCTTAATACCAAGTTCTTTCATCAGTACGCCAATCATAGGCGTATTAATAAACATTATGGGAAATCAGAGATAACAGCGGCATTGTTCCTAAAGGTCAAGAAGAGATCTTGAAGGAAGTGGAAAAACATTAAAGATTTTTTCAATCCAACTATTATCTCTCCAACAACTGAACAAGTTGAGGTGGCGGGTTGTTTCAATTGATGGATCAATGAGGAAGAAGCTCGGGCTCTCTATGAACCGGTTAGTGAAGAGGAACTGAAAATGGTTTTAAATCTTTTCAAGAGGGAGAAGAGTCCGTGCACTGACGGCTGGACGGTGGAATTCTTTCTACACTTCTTTGACTTAATTAAATTGGATCTTCTAAGTGTTGTGGAGGATGTACGCATCAGTGGCCGTTTGGCAGGTAGCTTAAACTCTACCTTTCTAGCACTAATCCCCAAAATTAATAATCGTCAACATTTTGGGGACTTTAGACCCATTTCGCTTTGCAATCTTGTTTATAAAGTGATCTCCAAAGTAGCTATCCGGATCAAACTTGTCCTGTCAAAAGACCCTCTCAGCAGAGCAGTTTGGATTCCTGGAGAGCAGGCAAATTCATGATGCTATAGGTACAACCCATGAATGTATTCATAGCATAACTAAGGGAAATAAAAAAGCTCTGATTCTGAAGCTCGATCTTCAAAACTCTTATGATCATGTTGATTGGGATTTCCTGCGCTTGATTTTACTTCAAGTAGGGTTTGGAGTGGCCATGACAAATTGGATAATGGCCTGTGTAAACTCGGCGTCTATGGTTGTTCTTGTCAATGGGGAGGCAACGAATTTTTTCAGGAGTGGAAGAGGTCTTCGACAGGGGTGTCCGCTGTCACCGTTACTTTTCATTTTGATGATGGAGACCTTAAGCTTGCTTCTGAAAAAGAGTCAAAGAGAAGGGTCTTTAACAAGAATTTAAGTGTCGAGACTCTCGAAAATCCTTCATCTGTTTTTCGTCGATGATGTTTTATTGCTAACTTATGCTTCTCTGCAGGAATGGAAGGTGATTATGCGCCTGATTGATAAGTTCTGTTTGGTTAGGGGATTTAGGTTGAATCCTATTAAGTTGAATGTTCATTCGTCTGGTTTATCGGAAGTTGAACTGGGCCCGTTCAAGCAGATCCTCCCGTTCAATTTTACTGATCTTTCTAGTGGTTTCAAATACCTTGGGTACTTTTTGAAAGCAGGCATCCAGAAAACTGAAGATTGGCAATGGTTATTAACTAAAGTGGAGAAGAGGATAAATAACTGGAGTTACAGGTGGTTATCCTTGGGAGGAAGATTCACTTTATGTGAAGTTGTTCTATTAAGTCAACCGGTGTACTGGTTTGCACTAGCCTCAATCCTCAGTCTATCCTCAACCATTTAAGAATTTTACTCTTTAATTTTTTATGGAATGGAAATACTGATTCTAAACATTACCACCTTTGTCATTGGGAGTTTTTGGCTCGTCCAAAACTTTTGGGAGGATGGGGTTTACACAACATATACTCTTTCAATAAAGCTTTGACAACATTGACTCTATGGAGGGTGCTCACAAAAAAGGGACTGTGGCAAAAAATTTTAAAGGAAAAGTATTTCCCTCATCTATCAGTGACAAGTTGGCTAAAATCTGAGAATTTAAAATATCCTTCGGCCTCTAAAATTTGGACTAGTCTCATTAAGGTAGTTCCTTTGATTACCAATTGGCTTAGTTGGAAGCCGAGCACTGGTTATCAAGTGGAAATTGGGAGAGACAGAATCTTGGGGCTGGGAGAGGACTCCTTATCCAACGCCCTTATTAATGAACTTAATCACAAACGGATCTCAGTCCTAGCTCAGGCTTGGCGGCCATAGGAATTAGTTTCTATTCTCCCTACTTGGTATAGCAGTTTCGATCTGAAACTTTCAGGCAGTTTAGCAGCGGAGTGGGACAATTATAAGAGGGCTCTTCAAGCCTCAGGCATTTCTATTTCGAACTCTGATGATGAACTCATCTGGTCTGGAGGTGATTCATCTGGAATTTTAAACACAAAGAATGTTTACAAGGCCATTATTTCCACTCAAAACTTTCAACGTATAAAAAGTTGGCGCAGACGTATCTGGAAGGGGAACATACAACTTAAAATCAAATTGTTCCTGTGGTTGGCGGTGGCAAATAAGGTTTTAACTTGGCAAATTCTACAACAAAGAGGCTAGTTGGGGCCTGGTAGGTGTCATCTTTGTAAAAACGCCAGCGAAGAAAATGCTCATCTTTTCATTCACTGTAACTTTACCAAACAAACATGGTTTAAAATTTTCTCCATTAAAAAACTCTCGGATAAATGAGAAGGTTCAGATCTTGATGTGTGTCTTACAAATTGTTTGGAAAACAAGACAATTTCTGCTAGTCTGGCAACTCTCTTTGTTTGGCATATTTGGCTAGAAAGGAATACGGTATTATTTGAAGGAAAAGCACCATCTGTCCATGCGGTTGCGATTAAAATTCTGGGAGCATTACAAAAGCCCGAGGTAAGATTGGGCACTACTACTAAACGAAGATTCAGTCCAGATCTCCCTCTTGTGTATCCGGTGGCCTTTTTTGATGGTGTTGCTCAGAACCAAGGGACTTGTAGCGGAGCAGGAGGTATCATCAGATTATCTTCAAACAAGGTTTTTAAATGGTTTTTCAACTATGGTAAAGGGACTAACACAAAGGCTGAGTTATTGGGTGCTTGGGTAACCCTTTTTTTAGCTGATCACTTAAATCTTCACAAGATTCAAGTCCTGGGTGACTCAAAGATAATTATTGATTGGCTAAATCGCAAAAATGTCTTACAGGTGTCTACTTTAGAAGGTTGGAAACTTAGAATAGCTATGTTGGTTAACAGGTTTACAAGTGTCCAGTTTTTTCATATATACCGGGAATACAACATGGAAGCAGACTGGTTGTCAAAGAAGGCATTAATAGCATCTGAAGGAATCATCTCACTTCAATTATGGATGGGAGCTTTGGCGGGACCTATTAGACAAATTAATGTTTATTAAGTTTTGATGGTCCTGTGAGTCAGTCCGTGAATTTTTGTCCTTTTTTGGTGGGAGGTGGTCAGCAGAACAATCTTGTGGAGACTAGCAGTTTGTTATTATCTTATCTTTATAGGGTTCTTTTGGGATCCCTTCAAATCTTTTGGATGTTTTTTCTTGGATCTCTGGTAGATGTCTGTGGAGATAGCATAGACTTTTTGTAAAGCTTGTTTAGGTAGTCAAGATAGTCAAGTTCAGACTTGGTACTATTGATACTTTTGGGTTGTAAAAATTATATTACCTTAATATAATTGTGCAAATTTTCATTTGGAAAAAAGAGAAAAGAAATGCCACATACAAGGAATGGTTTCAATTATCCACTAACTATATATTGTAGTTTGGATGTAGGCTCAATTGTTTTTATTTTCATTATAAAGAAAAGAGATGATACACTACATATTGTACATGGACAGATGAGAAGATCGAGGGTTTACTTCTTCCAGCTAAGGGTTGGCTCCTAAATGAATGCTGCAGAGATCGATTCCCCTTCTGTCCTCAAATACATCATTGTAATGAAAATCCCCCTTCCTTCTCTTCCCCCTCCTAATGGCTATTCCTTCTCTATGAATCCTACTACTCCTTTTATTATTTTTCTTTTTCCTGCGGGGCTGGCCCTTCTCCTAATGAATTGATAAAGTAAAGGCCACCAAGGAAAGGCCCGATACCCTATCCTACCCATCCCGGTCAGGTAATGATAGGCGAAAGTAAGAGGCCGTCCTGGCTCCCGATCTCCTCTTTCCCCATTCCCATCCCGGTATGATCATGAAGAACCTCTACTACTCTTACTACTGCTGTTTCCCGGTAATGATAGAGGGGTAACTTGAAAGCAGGGAAGACACTTTGGAGTATGGGCTACTCCTTCTCTATGGATCCTACTACTCTTTTTATTCTTTTTCGTTTTCCTGCGGGGCTGGCCCTTTTCCTAATGAATTGATAAAGTAAAGGCTACCAAGGAAAGGCCCGATACCCTATCCTACCCATCCCGGTTGAATAATGATTGGCGAAAGAAAGAGGCCGTCTCGGCTCCCGTTCTCCTCTTTCCCCCTTCCCATTCCCATCCCGGTAGGATCATGAAAGGCCTCTACTACTCTTGCTACTGCTCTTTCCCGGTAAATGATAGAGGGAGGGTGCCTTGAAAGAAGGGCAAACACTTTGGAGTATGGGCCTCAATCACCTAGTACACACGAGTTACTACAATTTCCCTATTTATTAGAGAATGGAAAATCCTAACCATAAAAGCGAAAAAATATAGAATAAAATAGAATTAGAAGTAACATCTCGTTAGCTTCACCTTGGCACCATATTAGCCAATGTAAGAATTACAGATTATTATTTAATAGGACAGGAATCATATTGTTTTGATTTTTTAATAAATTATATGTTTTCAATCTTCAAAGTCTCTTAATGTTTCCTTTTAAAAACAATTTACACACACCAGTGGGTTGGTTCATGAGTGAGTTTACAGAGTTTCAAGCTGTTCATTAACGTTCTGAGGCAACTTTAGCTGAATAAGATAACCCCTCAAACGTAGGAGTTTCTAAGTGTTCATCAGGGCTCTGAGGCAACTTCAGCTGAACAGATACCCCTTGAACCCAAGCCCAAGGAAGAGATGAATGCAAGACCTTGAGACAAAACCTTTTTGCCTGGAAGCTACCAGCAAAAAGATAAGTCCTTTGGCATATATACATTAGATATGCATCCCCATTATAGTTTAGACCTGCTACATTCTGGGGTAAGTACTTCTTAAGACGCAACAAGATGAGACAATCCGCTGGGCAGATGAAGATGAATAAAGCAATAAAGCCCTTAAAAACAATTGAATTTGGAAGAGGATATATTAACATACTTTCAACCCATATTTTCTGCAAACTGGACTTCTTTGGCCTTGGATAGGAAGAACGTACTTTGTTCAAGTTGTCCCGGGATCAAACATGGCCTCTTCTGAGCAAAATTCACAAGAGGAATCCTAACACACCACAAGATTTGAACCTAGTTCGGACATAGCCTCATTTAATTTATCGGCAGCAGTAGCCATTTGTTTTTAAACGTAGTTTAAACGTTTTATCTTTTGGTTCTTTTGCCCAAAATCTGGTGAGGAATGGTTGGATCTGCAGATTTAACTGATTAAGTTTGTATAATCAGAGTGTTCTAGGGTTTTTTAGCACCATTTATACATTCAGAAATACAATTTAAACAACAAAAAATAGTCATTTTGTGGAAATTTACATCCCACAATTCCAGCCAAAATAGCCAAAATAACAAAAAAGTAGAACATTTATTCAAGGCCTTTGTTTTTATTGTGTAATCGTTTAACAACATGAAGTTGAATGCTCTGTCCGTATCTCCCTGTTTATCTTGTCAGAATAATAATGCGTTGACCCACTTGTCTCTGTCATAGCCACGAGGGGAATCCTAACAGACTGAGAGAACTCGAACTGGTTCCAAGTTCCAACATAACGCAATATATTTACTGAACACTCGCCATATATTGTCATTGCTCATTTGTTTGATAACGTGAAAGTATGAAACTAAGAGCTTTACCTTGATGTTGTGTCTATTTTGTCAAGATTATGTAGCTCTGACACCCGGCCATAATAACAAGAAGATACTTTCAAAATCATCCAATGATCGCACCTAGTCTCTTAATCAATGGGATTTTATCGGTCTAAATATGAAACCGAGATTAACGACAACGATTGCAAATCTAATGAGTTATTTTTCTGATGCAGTTGTCCCACGGGTTTGACTGAGAGAAATAAGCCTAACAACATGCTGCCAAACATGATTGAAATATTGCCTGTGCCACGCTATATAATCCTTTGGGCAGCCCAAATGTAATTTAGCTAAGCAGGAAACATCAATATAAAATTACTTTTCAGGAGGTGCCTTCCCCTTTTAACTTGGGGGATTAGAGGATTAGAGGAATTTTAAGCAGGAGTTGGCAGTGCTTCTGAGAGTCGAACTTAGTGATAATGATGTTGAGTCTCTTCCCCTTGTTGCGCAGGTGCATATGTGATAGCATCTCAAGTTCCAAGTAAAAACATGCGCAACACAGGCAAGCACAATGAAGGAAAGTGTGACAGAAGAAAAGCATGACAGATTGTGATTTGTAAATGTTTTCGTAATCTGATTAAGGAGAATGAGTAGACTATTGCCCTTACAATTGTGATTTGAAAATGTTTCTTTAGTCTGATTAATGAGAATGAGTAGACTATTGCCCTTACAATTGTGCTTTGATTTTGGTTCTACGTGCTGTCTGGGAGTGTGTGATTATTTGAGCAATTAGCTCATTTATCTTACAAAGGAGCTGCAGATTCCTACGACTGGGTGTATTGGGCACGCCACACCTGGACTGCGCAATAGGCTTCGGCTCCATACATGCATTAACCAGGTAGTTTATGCACAGAGAAATCAGTGTCTCATAGGACTATACATGTGATCCAGAGAAAATTATGAATACAACTAAAATACTCCAGCACCTGAATCGTGTATACATAATCCTTAACTAGAAATGTGAATGCCATTATCTAGATTTGTACTTCAGACCACAACAAAAACATAAGCAGCTCATTAAGGAGAGCTAGAATCAAAAGAAGACTGCAAAATACAGAATTGCAATACCTGTATGTGACTATAGTAGGCAGGACTCTGGCCTTCAAGAGCTGCTCCAAATCAGTTGCAGCATATCCATTGAGACAATCAAGTCTGATCTCTATACAATCTGCACCAACGTCTTTGGCATGCTGCATTTGGCTCAACATCTCCTCCACTGTCTCTGCCATTAGAGGACTACAAACTAGGAACCCATTTTGTGCCATTGCGCTCTCTCTCTCACAACGCACAAAAAACCGAGTCACAGCAATCTGTTAGATTAAGATCTGTACAGAACCAATATCAATAATACGACCTTGATGTAGAATGTTTCTTCATTAAATTGAGAACTTCAGATGCTTCTGCTTCATCTCAGGCAATGGACAAGGACAAGGAAAAGGTCGTGGGTTTTTCTTGATGCTAATGATTCAGAGAACCCAAATGAGAAACTGGCTAATCTGTGAGACAACTAATCTGGTCTCTTCCTGATCTCACACAGAACCCAGATGGCACATGGCATCTGTCAGAAGTGCAGAGCAAATAGACGCCTCGGGTTTGGTAAGTCGTCTCTGTTCCATCATCTTTGTGTTAGGTTCAGATGTTCTCCCTTTCGGATCGGAGTTAGTTGGCTTTGATTTTGCACGTGGGGTTGGGTCTGATGCTTGGATTTTGACAATGTGGTTGACCATGTGGTCCCGGGCATCATTCGGATTTCATGACAGGTTACCTAATCCATGTACAAATCATGCTCCCAAGGTTATGGCCATAAATGAAGGCTACTGGATTCAGACTTTGCTGTTCACAATTTCAGATTTACTGTTTCACCATAAATTTTAGATTGGATTGATGCTTTTTGAAGTACTCTTGGAATCTGCAGTGAATTGAGTTCCACTTGCGTTGCATCTCCTCAACCATCACTGGATTCTGGTATGTTAGGAGGCGTGTAACAAATTCCTGGTTTTTGGATTCCTCTTCAGTAAAATTCGGTTGTAGAAATTTACTATTGCATCAAATTGAAATGGTAGATGTGCACTGTACAAATTAATCCATTGATCTCCAAAACTTTCACAATTTATGAATACGATATGTATAATTTTAAGAAACAATTATTTTACTCCATAATATGTCGGAGACAAATTGTAATTTGTAGGATAAATCAGATTCTATTGAAGCTCAATATATAACAGACGTGTGTTGACAGATTTGTCTAGATTAAGAACAGAATTATTCTAATTGTCAATTTAATTGAGGGATAGATTCTGCGCGGAGCAGATTTTGCCTCAGCGATCCCGACAGTGGGCACCAGGCTCCTCATGCCCGCGGTGAGTAACAGCCGGTCAATCGACCATTAGATCCCAATTTGTAAACCAATTTGTGAACAAAGGCTTGCAGACAAGAGATCACGAAGACAGTCAAATTAGCAGGTTGGTGTGGAGATGGCCGGCAAATGGTACGGCTTATGCGTGGTAATCTTATCTGCCACGTGGATTGGGGTTTTCTTAATTATTCTATTTATGAATTTTTTGATAATTAAAACTTCGGACAATTGTGGAGGTAGGTAAGAACTAGACTTTCACAGACAGAGGGCCCACACGCATATCTCTATCGATTATGCGTTCTAACTTTGTTTTCTTTTTAACTTCTTATTATTATATATCATTTAATGATCTCTAAGCATTATAGAATATATATTATTATTTATTATTTGTTTATTGTTTATTATTAAGCATCAAGAGGTATAAAAAAATGAGGCACAAACTTTTTGGTGATTAAAAGATCAAGTTTAAGATAAATTTGTAATGGTTATAAAGTTCAACTTTTCTTTTATTTTGGTTTAGTGATATTATATTATGTTATGTTACATATTTCGTTCATATAGGGTTGTAGAGTGCACCTCTCTTCTCTTAGTGAAATAATTAAAAATTTAATTGTCATGACTAGTAGAGTGCACCTTGCTTCTCTTGATGCAATAATTATCCTTTGTCCTTTTGTACATTTTGTGCTCTTTGTATAAAGTAACTTAAAGTACCCTATTAATGTCAACTTGGGACAATTTGTCCTATCAAACATGTGTTAAGCACTTTGATGTCAGAAGGAAACCACTAAGTTTGTCACCTTTTCTTTATTATTATATAACCAAATTATATCCATCCTAACCCTAGATCTATTAATCAACGAAAGAGATTAAAAAAATGACACACAAACTTCTATGTGCTTAAATGATCGAGGTTAAGATGAATTTCTAGTGTTTATAAACTTCAAATTTTATTTTATTTTCGTTTATTAGTGTTAGATTACTTTATGTTACACATCTCCTTTGTATTGCACTATAAAGTGCATCTCACTTCTCTTAGTGCAATAATCAAACAATAAATTTTCATGTGCTATAAAGTGTATTGAGTACACAACACACTTTAAAAAAAATAAAAATTGGGTACCACTTTTTCTTTAAGTTTTGCAAGTAAATTTTTTGCATCGTAGTTTTAATGATTTCTTGCATATCATTTAGTTTTGAAAGAATATTTTTCCTAAAAGAGAACCAAAATTTTCTAATCCCTAAGTCTTGTTTTGAACTAAGTGATTTATTGTCGACAAGTTCAAGTTACTTTAATCTTTAGGCTAAAGTCAATTTTAATCACCAAATATGAAGTCAAGTTATGCATTGATAGGAAAGTGAAGATGTGCATTAATATTTTCCTCTTGAAAGCCAGTTTTTCACTTGGAATTTTTTCTAAAAGAAACTTGTTCAAAACTGTATTTTCGCATCATGCAAAACTTTCCTTTCCTTAGACGTATCACACCCAGTTTAACTTTTTCTGCAACACAACATGATTCACACCTCATATATTTTTTGTCTCAACATATCACATCTTCCAAAACTTGTCTTCCTTGTGATGTGTCGCATGGACCAAAATTCATCTCTCGTACGACACATCGCATCGCTATAAACTTTCATTCTCCATGACAAAGGGAAACTTTTAAATTTTTTCTTCATTTTTCTAAGGCAAACTTTTCTTCGTCACATCATTAGAATGTCTCTTATCTTGTGTCATATCGCACTCAAAATGATTTGGCCACGTAAATATATTTTTGCCGCAACACACCATATCACACTCGAATTTATTTTTGTCACGACATATCACATCGCATAAAATTTTCTTTCTATGCAATACATCACACCACCTCAAAGTTTTTATCATCGTGACAAAAAAAACTACGTAGACTTAGAAAAAATTTCGAAAGTTTTTGTCCAAAAATGTCTTTTTGCATCGTGTAGAAATTAGCTTTCCCCCACACTGTATCACACCAATTTGGTCGTTCCTCATGACATGGTGCATATTGTGACTAAACTCTTTTGGTTCTTGACATATCACATAAGCCAAATTTTCCTTTTGATCTAGATTTATGGGGGAACAAAATGAAACACACAAATAGGATAGAAACACAGAGATATAATAATAGTCAATTTCTATTAAAGAATGAAATATTTTAAGATTGCAAAAAAAATATCGAGTGAAATGAACTTGCTAGAATGGTGGCATCTTATCTTCGAGAAGAGATGTGATGGCTATGTGCATTCACAAGAAGATCATTACAATGAAGTTGAAAAGGTATTTTAACATAAAGCATCAATGAGAAAACCCCAAACATTCAAAACCCTAACCCTAGAAGATGAAACACCAAAAGGTTTGTGGGCCCTAATGTGGTTAGTTTATACGTCAACTTCTTGGGGGCGTTACTTTTGCATACGATCTCCATTTGGGGCACACGTAGCTTGTTGGAAAGAACTATTCGAGAATTACAACTTTTGGCTACGATATGTCATTGGAAACCCATGCCCCCCCAATGTCTGAAAAATGTCGTTTAGGGCCTCAAAATGGCCCTAAAAGTCCGAGACTTGAAAAAATCGTAGAAAATTGTCAAGATGGAAAACTATGTTGTGAGCCAATGGAATAGGTGTGTGGCCATTGATGTCCACCTGAATCAATCCTCCCCATTGCATCAAGTTCCTGAGGGATATGGGGAAGCTTTTGCTAAATTTGAACCTTGGTGAGCCACCTGCCTTGTTGAAGATATTGTCCTGCTTGTACTTGGCATTAGCCTGTTGAAGGATGTCATGAACCTATTGTTGGAGGGGTTGGATACATTCAACAAATTTGGTTGCATGATCTGCCTTGGTCTGAGTGTGGGAGGACTATGTTGGTGAAGATGCAACATGAAGAGCTATATCAATGGGGGCTAATGGTTGGAACCCCAAGAACACCTAAAAAGGGTTGCAACCAATATAGATATGAAGGGCTCTATTATGCATTTTATTGACTTGGCAATGCAAATTCAATCACGTAGGTGAAGCAAAAATATATTTGTTCTCCTCTACAATCTTTTCTACCTACTTTTGTTGGATAGAAAGGTCTTGGGCTGAGGTTATAGTGGTCGCAGTGACTTTTTGTTCACCTTATGATTGGATCGTGAAGAGGCTAAACTTTGTGGTATGAGAGATTACTTTGCGATGTTGTTTTGTTGATATCAATGAAATGGCAGTAGTTGGAACTACCTATGGTACCCTGTAAAGATGACCCCCCAGAGTAACAATGACATTATAGGGCTGAGACTCATAAACATCAATGATGTTTCCACATATATGATTTTCCTAAAAGAACATCATAGACTTCCAATAGAGAAACATCGCATAGTACCTCATATTTTAAGGGCTTGATGACATAGGACATGCGACACTATTGGCTGACATGGAGATCTCATCCATGACAAAGCCACCCAATGTTATAAGGTTGCGGGTGTGGTGTTGTCGACAAATCCAACTACTTGATGGCCTCTACTGAGATTAGTTTATTTTGGGCTTTCTCTGTCAACAATGAAATGCAATGGGGTCCCCTTCACCCACATTTGTGAATGGAAGAGGAACTCCCCCTCCTTGGGCTCCTATGGTTCTTCTGATTGGATTTTTGTGGTTGCGATGGTAGTAGCGGGTTCTGCATCGATGATATGTTTCATTTTATTGTGTTTTGAATCAGATTATGAGTCGGGGTTCAACTCTTTTTCTTTGAGGTCGACCACCAATGATTGTTTCAAGCGACATCCATCGGTGTTGTGCCAAGGGATTTTGTGGAAATCGCACCACTTTCCAATGTCCTTCATATTCTCATTACCATTCTTTTCATGTGGCTTGGATTGGTTGTCTTGAGGTTGGTTTTTTTGTGAGTTAGGGGTACCTTTACCATACTTTCATTGTTGTGTATTTGCAACCATGAAGTCCCACTTATTTCGCTGCTTAAATTTCTGCTCGATTTTGATAGCATATTGATAAGCGACTCCCAATGATGAGATGTCCAAAAACTCTATATCTATTTGGATGTACCTATGTATACCTCCATGGTATTTTAGAACCAGATGTCACTCGGAGTCTATGATACCTATCTTGGTGCACAAGGTATGGAAGGTATTTGTGAACTCTGACACTATTTGGTCTATCTCTTGACACGGTGTGGTCCATCTTGTGTATTGGTCGTCATAGTTTCCAACAGGGTAATATTGTTCCTTAACGACATCCATAAAAGAGTCCTAAGTGGGTTCGACCTCAAACATTTGAGACTCCTCTATGGAATTTTTCTCACAGTAAGTTTGATCCGAATTATTTTTGGCACGAAATGAGAGTGGAGATAAAATAAAGAAATGCATAGAGATATCGCGGATATCCAATGATATAACATAAATGTATCAAATATGAAACCATAAACACAGAGATACAATAATACACAATTTTCTATTAATGAACGAAAATGTACGAAGACTGTAAAAATACAGAGTGAAAGACTCGCTAGAATGGTGGCAGCTTATCTCTGATAAGAGATGTGACAACTACTCGCATTCGCAAGAAGATGATAGTTACAATGAGGCTCTAAGGGCCTTTTTACCATAAGGAAAATCCAAAACCTTAACCCCGGAAGATGAAAATCCAAAAGGTTTGCGGGCCCCGATGGGGGTAGTTGATACATCAACTTCCCAGGGGCGTAACTTTTGCATACGATATTCGTTTGGGGGCCTCAATACCTCGTAAGAAAGATCTATCCGAGGACTGCAATTTTTGTGTGAGAAACATTGAAGGATATTTTATGTTGCTCCCCGTTTTCCCAAAAAACGTCGTTTAGGGCCTCAAAACAACTCCAGAAGTTCAGGACCTGAAAAACTGCTAAAAATAGTAAATTACCAAAATTGCCAGAAAATTGTTTTGAGCCAATTGGAAAAGGTGGGTGGCCACCGATATCCACCTGGATCAATCCTCCCTCCTTAGAAAGAAATGGTCTCCATTGTGTCGAGTGCCCGGGGGAGAGGAAAAAACGTTTGTTGAATCTGAATCTTAGTGAGTTGCTTGTCTTGCTAGAGACGTTGCATTGCTCAGTTTGTGGAAGTTTGTCACGAACTTGTTGTTGGCGGGGTTGACTCTGTTCAACCAGTCGAGCTATCTAAGATGACTGTGGGTAGAAGGAATATTTGTGTTTTGTTGCAATCTTGTCGACCTGCTTCTGTTGGATAGAAGGCGCTTGGGCTAAGGCTATAGTGGTTGCAGTATCCTTATGTTGGAAAAGGTGGGTGGCCACTGATATCCACCTGGATCAATCCTCCCTCCTTAGGAATAAATGGTCTCCATTGTGTTGAGTGCTCGGGGGAGAGGAAAAAGAGTTTGCTGAATTTGAATCTTGGTGAGTTGTTTGTCTTGTTGGAGACATCACGTTGCTCAGTTTGTGGAAGTTTGTCACAAACCTATTGTTCGCGAGGTTGACTCTATTCAACCAGTTGGGATATCTAAGATGACTATGGGAAGATAGAATCTTTGTGTTTTGCTGCAATCTTGTCGATCTGCTTCTGTTGGATAGAAGGTGCTTGGGTCGAGGTTGTAGTGGTTGCAGTATCATTATGTTCCCCTTTTGAACAAATTGTAAAGAAGCTAAATGTTGTAGTATGAGATACTACCTTACGGCACTGTTTAGGTGAGACAATAGTTGGACCTACCTCTAATATTTTGTAGAGATGAACCCCTAGAGTAACAATGAAACTACGGGGTCAAGACTCGTAAATAGCATGGCGCTTCCACATATATGATTGGCCCAACAAAACATCACAGACATACAATGGGGCAACATCACATAATACCTCATCCTTGAAGGGTTGGATGTCGTATAAAAATTGACACTGCTAGCTTACACGAAGATCTCGTCCTTGGTGAAGCCACCCGATGTTGTATGGTTGCGGGTGTGGTGTTGTCGACAATCCCAACTATTTGACAACCGCTACTGAGATGAGGTTCTTTTGACTTCCACTATCAACAATAAAATGCAATGGGGTCCCCTTCACCCACATATGTGAATGAAAGAGGCACTCCCCCTCTTCAGGATCTATTGGTTCTTATGGTTGAATTGTTGCGGTCGCGACAATAGCAGTGGGGTTTGTGTTGATGATATGTATTTTACCAGTATTTTCATAATCAGATTCTGAATCAAGGTTCGGCTCCTTGTCTTTGATCTTGACCACCAATGACTGTTTTGAGCAAAATTCATCGGTGTTGTGCCAGGGGCTTTTGTGGAAATCACACCACTTTTCAGTGTCCTTCTTTGTGTTCTCGTGACCCTTCTTTTTCTGTGTCTTAGACTGGTTTTCAGGAAGTTGTTTGTTAGGGCCGTATTTATCATACTTTGGTTGTTGCAAATTTGCAGACCCAAACTCTCGTTTGTTCAGGTGCTTAAACTTCTTCTCGATTTTAACAACATATCGATAAGCAGAACCAAGTGATGAGATGTCCAGAAAATCCATTTTAGTTTGGATGTATCTGTGTAGAGCCATGCGGTATTTTAGGACCAAATGTCATTTGGAGTCCTTGATACCCATCTTGGTGCACAAGGTATGGAAGGTATTGGTGAACCCTGGAATTGCTTGGCCCCTCTCTTACCGCAGTGTGGTCCATCTCATGTATTGGTCCTCATAGTTGCCAATAGGGTAATACTGTTCCTTTATCGCATCCACAAAAAAATCCCAAGTGGGCTTGCCCCATATATTCCAGACTCCTCTATGGAAATCTGCTCCCAGTAAGTTTCCCACCAATGTTTGACATGGGGAAGAGCTTTAAGGAGTGCGAAGATGATCTTTTCTCTGTCGAGAAAATTGTGAACAAAGAAATAACCTTCTAATAGATTTAACCATTTATCTAGGGCATCTGCATCTATCTGACCATCAAATATAGGAATATCAAAATTGACATGTACCTTAAAAGTCGAAGTGCCTACAAAGTGGTCGCTTGATGAATATGCGCCTGATGCTATCGACATACGTTGAAGGATGTGGGAAAAATTCTCCATCATTTCGTCCCTCTGTTGCGTGAGAGCTTTCCCAAGCAACAGATTGATAGAATCGTCTGCTCTATCATTTTTATTTTCTTCCGCCATTGATGGTTTCTTGGGTGTGCGAGAGCAGTTGTCCTCAAGAGATAAAATCTCGAGACCCAACTTGCTATACTAGGACCTCATCTGGGACATGCATTGAAAAATGATCAAGAGCAGCCTGCTCTGATACCACTGATCCAGATTATTTTCGACATGAAATGAGAGCGGGGATAAAATAAAGAAATGCACAGAGATATCGCGGATATACAATAATATAATAGAAATGTATCAGATATGCAACCATAAACACAGAGATACAGTAATACACAATTTTCTATTAATGAGCGAAAATGTACAAAGACTGTAAAAGTACAGAGTGAACGACTCACTAGAATGGTGGTAGCTTATCTCTGAGAAGAGATGTGACGGCTACTCGCATTTACAAGAATATTATCATTACAATGAGGCTCTAAGGGCCTTTTTACCATAAGGAAAATCCAAAACCCTAACCCCGGAAGATGAAAAGCCAAAAGGTTTGCGGGCCTCGAAGGGGGTAGTTGATACGTCAACTTCCCGAGGGCGTAACTTTTGCATAAGATCTTCGTTTGGGACGCGCGATACCTTGTTAGAAAGATCTATCTGCGAATACAATGTTTGTGTGAGCAACATCGTAGGAATATCCATGTTGCTCCCCGTTTTCCCAAAAAACGTCGTTTAGGGCCTCAAAACAGCTCTGGAAGTTTAGGACCCGAAAAACTGCTAAAAATAGTAAATTACCAAAATTGCCAGAAAACTGTTTTGAGCCAGTTGGAAAAGGTGGGTGGCCACTGATATCCACCTGGATCAAAGTCTCCCACCAATTTTTTACATGGGGGACATCCTTAAGGAGCATAAAGGTGATATTTTCCCTATTGGAGAAATTGTGGACAGAGAAATAACCTTTTAGCAGATTTAACCATATTTCCAAAGCATATGCATCTATTTGACTTTTATATATGAGAATATAAAAATTGATTTGTACCTTGAAAGGGACGAAGCCTCCAAAGTGGTCATTTGACGAAGACATGTATGTTGTTGTCGGCAACCATCAAAGGATTTGGGCCAACTTTTCCATCATCTTGTCCCTCTATCGCATGAGGGATTCCTCAAGAAATAATTGAATATGATCTCCTACTCCCTCGTCTCTCTTTTCTTCCACCATGGGAAGTCATCAAGTTCGGTGAGGACGGTCTTTAAGAGGCTCAAGTACTTCAAGTCCCAACTCCTTATACCCTAACCTTGTTGGGGACATGCATAAAGAAACAAATAAATAGAAGACAACTATGATACCACTGATCCATATTTATGAGGGAAAAAAATGAAGCACAAAAATATGACATAAGCACAAAAATTATATGCTTAATTGATAATATAATTTAATCACTCATTGTGTCTTGAAATTAATCACTAATAATATATAATCACTATATATGCCCCAAAAAACTTACAAATCATTGAAGATAAAGTATTGAATGGTTAATGTTCTATTAATTTAGAGAACCATTAAACAATCCACTAATTATTTTAACAATGGTTGGGTACAAACTCTTACTAATCTAGTTGAGTAGAGAAATTCAACTAAATATTCACTAAGAATTCTTGGTAATTCAATACTCCATTAAGGATTCGATTAACATAACAATGATATCTATTTTTATTGTTCTATTTAAAATTTTACTGCATAGTTTTTTATATTATTGTAGATTTATTTTAATTTTAGATTTATTATGAAGTAAGGGATTACATTCCTAAGGTGCAATCAATAGATTTGATCTCTTTCTATTTATAATAAGTATACAGATAAATGGATTTATGCTTATTTATTTTATTGAACGACAAAAATTTAGATCATCATTTTATGTATATGTTTTAAAAATGAATTTGATACTTTGAAATTTACTAAATACGAGAAATTTACATCATTATTAAGTTGATTAATAACAAAGTAACCATTTTCAATGATGAAGAAAGTGAGTAATAACATTTCATATTCCATATATTTCATTATAATTTGATCATAATAATGACATGCAAGAGAGATTACATAGATCCATCTTAAACCTCGATCTATCGAGAAGTGAGAGGGGCCATAATTATTAAGGTTTAATCTTTTTAATCATTTACTTCTATGTCATGTATTAATTCCTTCATATTAAATGATAAAAAATGCACCCTATACTTCTGAATTTAAGATGGTTTAATTTTTTAAATAATGTCATGTACACACATGTATGTATACATAGTTTTTTTAGTACGTTTATTGTTATCACATAATGTAACATAACATTATCTGACAACATCTCCCAATACTAAGTTGTGGAGCACCTAGCTACTCTTGGTGGTGTAGGCAATTGTTATTTGATTAATATATCTACTCTATCTTATTTTGTAACCTCCAAATGATAGATTAATGCAATCAACGAATAGCTATAGTCCACTACAAAAGGCAGAGGTAAAAAATAAAAATTAAAAAATTAAAAACTCACAACATTATTACAAATATATATTGATTATTTTTTCGATTTTTTAAAGTAATTTTTTCCCTTGAAAAAAGTCATAAATTCTGTTTCACTAAATAAAGAATTACATTCCATAGGCACACATGGCGCAAAAATATTTTTTTAAATGTAAATTTATTGAAAAATTAATAAATTAATTTTCACCTAACACCACTTTTGATTTAGGAGTCAATTTCAAGGTTTTTCCTTAAAATGGTATCTATTGTCAAGGCCACAATTTCAATCAAGCCATAGTTTTGACTCTGAAAATAAAGTTGATCCTACCAGTAGCACACAGTTTTTTGGAGGTGGCTGAAATTGTGACTTTTTTAAAATCGCTAAAATCGTTGCCTTGACAAGACGACAAAAACCTTAAAATTGGCCCTCTTTTTTAAGGTTTTTGTCTTCTTGTCAAGGCAACGATTTCAGTTATTTAAAAAAAATTGCAATTTAAGCCACCTCCAAAAAAAGTGGTGCTATCTGTAGCACCACTTTTTTATTCTAGGGTTGATTTTGGTGTTTTTTTATGCAATTTAATATGGTTTTTTTTGGGCCAAAGTTCTTGTTTTGAGGTCACAGTTCTCGTTAACTTGGTAACTTTTCTGAAGGCCTTTTTCTCCAATATGTCCCAATATTTGATGCCATATCATGGTCTTCTTTCTAGTGATAGTATGGATCATATATTCTTTATTTATCTGCTGGAGGAAAATATAACTTTTACACCCATCAGTATAAGTGCTTCCCAATAACTTGTACAGAGTTCCACACTGAAATCCCCTCATCAACGCCATTGCTCCTCGTACCATCTTGCAAGTGCCCTTTCCCAATAAAGTATCCACACATGCACCATCCAAATTACTTACAAATATTAGGCTCATGGCTAGATATGGAATGTGCAGAACTCTAGGGAGAGTTTCGATCCTTCCATATTTCAAGAAAAGATTAACCCTTCCATGTCCCATGATTTTGGGTATCAAGTCATCTCCTAAGAAGACATCACCACCATCATACTTTTCATATCTAAACCACTCCGTTTGATGATTCATATGAAATGATGCACCTAATTCGATCAACCATACATCATGATCTTCATGTGTACTTGCAGATTCCAAGTAAACATCACATCCTTATTTTGTGAAGGTTTTCGCCTCTGTGGAAGAGGCATCATCAGATCCATTTTCTTTATCAACATTATTAGACATGCAATCTTTCTTATAGTGCTCAACTTTACCACATTCCAACATTTCCTCAAAGATTTTCCTGGGCATTTTGGTCTACCTCTTACAGATAAAGCATCTATGATATGAATATCCATACTTTTCTACCTCATATTTTATGATAACAAGGATGAAACTTCATCCTCATACTTCAATGCAGATTGAATGGTACTACCAATTGCTACAACCAGATTATCTTAGGATTTTGGCAAAGAACATAACAAAGTAATATACATATCTTCTTATGAAATCATAATATTAACAGAGACAAGTTGACTTACTAGAGTATTGAAGGGATTTAGATGCTCTGTCATAGAATCTCCATCTTCCATTTGAATATGATACAACTTATTTCGGAGAAACAACTTGTTTAACATGGACTTTGAATGATACCAATTCCCTAGATTTTCCCATAGTTCCTTGGTTGTAGATTCTCTCAACACATTCAGTAACACCAAATGTTCTAAGCATAGTCGAATTGTACTCCTTTCTCTTCTATCCAGCTTCTCCCAATATTATTTTGACATGCCAATAGATTGAGTGCTACTAGTTTATGTACCAATATATTTTGTACCAGTAGGTTGTGTTCCATGATCCACAAATATCCATTGTTCTTTTTCTACAAGAAGGTCCTCCATCTTGAGCTTCCATAGCTCAAAGTTTTTCTCATTGAACTTCTCAATCTCAATTCTATAAATTCTCACCATTCTCTTTCAACACATGAATCACCACTGCAAAGATTCCACTGTACCCAAGTTTATCACAGACCCAAGATAAACTTGATCTATCAAGACCAAGCCAAACCCCCAACAACAAAGGAATCCCCTTGAAGACAAAAACATGCTCTAATACCACAGGTAAGTTTTAAACCTGTGACATAAAGCACTACATACAGATTCTTAAGAAAAACATAAATTAATCAATGGTTCATACACATAGTACACAAAGATTTACGCTAGAAACCCTTAACTGGGATAAAACCATCCTTCCTAGTTGTCGCACCTCTCAATACCTCATTGTATTAATTTCACCATTCACAATAAAATATATACAATATTTTAGGTATTTCATAGCTACCAAAACCCTAATCCCTTAATCCATGATTAATTTAGAAAACCACTAAAAATAAATAAAAATGTTAAAATAGAAAAAGCCACAAAAAATCATTTTTTGAGGCACTACCTCAAAACCAAATGCTTTGCCTAAGGTTGGGGCGGGGTCAATCCTGACCCCATTGAGACCCCCTTCCCCCCCAGCTAGATCTTGATGCAGGCGTACACCGATAGGTGATGGGGTTGTCAGACACTATCATCAAATATGACGCACCCCCCCACACACATGCAAATAATATAACAAATACCCAACACAATGAACATGTGGATTTGTTACAATTGAGCCATTTTTGGTTGATAATGATCCTAATTCATGATACAAGTTCATATAGTTAGTTTTTGATTAACCATATGATTTGTAGTCCCCATTATGCATAAGTATCCAATCAATCCTTTTTTATAACCCAACACTAATCTGCATTATGTTAGACTAGTTGTTATTGTTTCCCACATCATTCCACTTTTTTTTCTCTTCCCAAGGGAGGAATTGAGTCCCACACTCATCAACCATATCTCCTCTATCCTCATTAAATTCCTAGTCCATTATAGTTCGTTCCTTGTTGATATTTATTATTTAGAAGGACTCCATATCCTTCATTCTCCAAATACTCACTCCCATCGACATCAAATTCTTATTATTCTAGAAGTGTGTAAAGAAGGTTTCATGTACATTCGTACCCATTCATCATTATTAATGGTTGACCTTGGACTGAGTAGGTAGAGTAATCATTTCTCTTTGATTCAGTAGACTCCACTATGTTTGACATCAACTCATTATAACATTAAAGGAGATATTACAACATGGTCACTACAATGTCCTAGTTTTAGTCGAAGACCCATGAGCTTGTATTGCTATCCAAGCCCTAAAGAAAGAGCCTCCCTTCAGGTGAATCCTTACAGGTTTCGGGGCCACTCCTAATGAGAATCTCTTTGTTGTTACTTTCATCGCCAAGGGAATCCATGTTCCCATACTAGGATCTTCAGTTAACAACACCCTTTATTAGTCATTGAAGCTATATACATATAGGTGGATCATGGTGTTTTGATCTAGTCCCAAGTGCCCATTTATTCTATTGTAATATACTTTGATAGTTTTCATGAGCATGGGAATTATTTCCTTGTTTGTATAATGACATCACCTTCATTATACATTTTATTATTTTATTGGTGGCCTTTACCACTTCTCTGTAGGTAGTCCTTCCTTTTTGTCTAAGTTGCAAGTAATACCCCTGTTTCCCCCAGCTTGTAATTAAGCATTAATTATGATCACCATGCTATAGCATGTGAATAATGCAAATGTATTATTGTTTAAATTTCCAATAACTGACTTTGGGGGTGAAGCCTTGAAGTACTAACCATGATATCACTAGAGGAAAGAGTGAGGAGACTGTAGAGAGGGTTTATTAGGTCAAAATGATCCAAATTCTCCTTGTTGAAATAATAAGCCTCATCCTAATCCCAAAGAAACAAAATTAGTTAATGAAATAAGGTTTGGTGGTTGAACAATCAACTACCCCAATGAATGGAAGCATGGAGAGTCTAGCCAAGGAGACAGAAAATTGTCAGCCCAAAGTACCACAGAGTGAAGTTTTCCTACAGGCCCAAATTGACCCGAGTTCCTTCTGACAGAAGGAATAGGACAGGTCCAAAACCTCCTTGGAGAAAAAGGAGAGGGCGTGCAAGAGAAGAAAGATTTAGAAAAAAAAGGGGAACCATACCATTCCAAAAAGGAGGAAGCGAATGTGTGAGGGCTCTCCACCTAAGAGGAAGAAATGGAAGATTGAGTTGTTCTAGTTAATGGAGAGAACAAGAGAAAGGATCTTTGAGAGTTTGAAGAAAACATGACCTAAGCATAAGGTCACGAGCTTGATGCCGAGGGAGCATCTGATAAACCTCACAGAGGCTGTAACAAAGAAAGAACCTCGTAGAAACTACAAAAATTCCTTAGTGATATCATGGCTTGGCACGGGGGTGGCTAGAGCACTAAGAATGAATTCCTCTAAGCCTACGGTTGGGTGGAAAGGTGAACACCCACAGTCAGTTGGTCAGTGATTGACTGTAATAGATAAGTATTTCATATACCCTATGTACTAGAATTGAAATGAGTGGTTGGATGTCTGTGTCTATGACTAATATTAGTAATGCTTATTGTTCTTCTGTGAACCCCTACATTTGAATGGTTTCTGTTTTCCTCTGCTTAGTAGTAAGAGAACTATTAGACATGGGTATTCAAATGAAATTAGGAATAAGATTATGGTTTTTGTGCTGGTTGGAAAATCCTTAAGGGAATTTTCCCAAGGATTGATTTTGTAATGTAAGAGTCAGGGCAGACTTTAATGGAATGCTTCAGTCCCATTGATCCCTCGAAAATACCTTCCCCTATTTCAGAACTTAATTTCTATGAATGGAAGGCACTTCCTTCAAACCAATCGACCAAGAGACCATAGGCTCATGCCCATGGCCTTAACCAAATCTTGGCTAAGAATTATGAGCGTAGCCTCCGGAGCTTGACAAAGTTCCATAGGACCAAGTCCATGGAACCCTTCACTACACTAAAAAAGGAGCTAAATTATTCGGGACTCCGGGAGTTCGGAGCTCCGGGGTGAATGAACATTTCCATGTCCAATTGCACCGAAGGTGACCTGTCGGACCGGTAACTTAACGATTGACCAATAGTTGGCGGTCATTTACCCATTATCGTGGGATTCATTCCCTTGTTAAATCCTGATCCACTTCTCGACTGTGAAGTAACACGAGCCGTAGATTCAAGGATATTCCATATCTCCCCTGATTGTTGGATCTACATCGTGGTCATTCCAACGTTGACCACTCTGAGAGAAAAAGGGTGTTAAACGGTTGGAATCTCTGAATGTCGAAGTCACGAAGTGACGAGGATGGTCTATTTGAGGATACTTCATGACCTCTCTTTTGAACTTTAGATATAGAATGTGGTCAGTCTGACGTTGACCTGCTCCAGGAGAAAAAAAGGTGTTAAATAGTAAGAACCTTTGAACGCCAAACTCTCTAAGTAACGTGGATCGTGGATCTAAGGACCCTTCGGGACCCTTCTCGACTGTTAGATTGAGCCTAGTGAAATGATAGAATAAAGTACTCCAACAAAGTCCTACCCTTGGAGGTTTGGAATGTTTGTGAATGAGAATATTGTCAGAGCGTCGAAGGCTAGAGTGATGTGGCATGTTGATGTCACCTAGGGTGAAGTGGACCCATAATAGGCGTGCCATGTGTCACCCTGATTCATGACTTTCACAGACCTTATGTGTCAAATAGACCTTGACACATGTCACCATTTGATTGGGCCATGTGTCACCCTTATCTTCTGCCAAATGTCTTTTGTTGGATCAAACCAAGGAAGATTATGGGTCATCCAATCATTATTCCGATCTCTGTCTAAACCCCACTTTGGGTGATTCAGGATGCAAGGCATGGAGTTTTCCCGAAGCGTCAAAGGCCAGAGTGACATCAACAGACGAAGTGGAAAAAGTACATGGTGGAGTCCGACCGTGTGATAGAGCCAACACATGTCAGCACGTGGCTAAGCCACAAGTCCTATTGATTTATCATATATGGTATAGCTTTGGAGAGATGGGTACCACCTGTCAATGTGGCATCATCACCATGTATATTCCAATTGGAAGATGGTAGTAGGGACACCCATGTAGAACACCATGTATGCAAGAGGGACCCTCTCCGAGACTTCGGGGCTTCATAACTTTGGGTGTTTGGAGTGCTAAGACGCAAACTCCAAAAAGGGATGAAGGGTCAGAGCCACGTGGTAGGACTCCGGGGTTTGGAACTCCGAAGGACGTGCCGAAGTGCCTAAGTTTCCCTGTTGTAGTGTCGAGCTTCGATAGGATAGGCCCACATGCATCATGGTGATGTGGCATGTATGGATGGCTCCACGTGGCATCATGGGATTGGACATGAGTTAGGTGTGGGACCCCACCCCCCTAGTCAAGTCCAAGCGATTGGTTAAGTGTCGGTAAATATTAACTGTTAGATCCAAAGGTGGACAGAGCTCCATCGTAGCTTCTGAAGTAGAGAGAGGCTTCGGGATTTTGGGTCTCCGGGAAGATTCAATGCTGTACAAAAGAGCGTGGAAAGGCTGAAGTATGGAGGAATAGGTTCTAACGTCGGTTGCATGGTAAGGTAAAAAGGGAAAAACTAGAAGCATCGAGGTTATGGGAGTGGATAAGACCGGGACAACTCAACAAATATTTTCCCTTGTAAACCCTTCTTCCATGACCATGTCATTTCCAAAGGATGACGATCGGGGCCGCAAAGTGCCATGGTTGATGGTGTGAGGAAAATGAAGCCACATGGATGCCACGTGGTGAAGGGGGTGGCCATTGTCCAATGACACCCCTAAAACTTCAAAAGGCCTTAACTCTCAAACTAGAACTCAGTTTTGGATGAGTTTCTATTCATTGGAAGGCTCTCGGAGAGTAGAAGGCAATGATACCTCTCTTCAAGGAACTCAAAGAAGCTATAGGAAAGAGAAAAAATTATATCCCATCCATTAAAAGGGTACTTAAGGGGTTGTGTGTGTTACAAAGTGGTATCAGAGTGAGAAACAACACTTGGCCTGCTTGGGATCATGAAAGAGTCAAGTGATTATTTTTCTTTCTTAAAAAACTTTAAGGGAGCGAGAATCCTGCCCTACCCTATCTAGCAGCGCATGATTCAAACAAAGGCCTGGATGCGTAATAGAAAAATCATAAGACTAGCTTACCAAGGCTAAGATGAGCCCATTGAGAGTATTACTATGGTATGGAAATTATCTGCATAAGTTCCTTGAGGAGAAGGATATTGATTAAAATTCAGTTGGGATTTTAGCTAATGAGATTCAATCATGCTAGATTGTGGTAGAAGAAGCCTATCATTTATTTTGGATAAATGATAGCCAGTTCTACAAAAGTGGGATTGTGTCGAGGGGAATTAATCATAAAACTTGGATGTAATTGGCATAAACCTATTTTAAGGAGTACTTGAGTCCAAAAGGAAAAGGGACTAAATAGGTGGCAGGAATTACCTAAAAAGTGGGCTTATGAAGCCTCTGTTAATTAAAAGTTTTGATTAAATGAAGGATTTGGAATTGGGAGAACAATCCTACATGTCTAGAGGCCTTATTGGAGTAGGTGAGATCAACCTACTTGACATGTTATAACTGAAAAACCTCCTACTGTGGTAATCCCTCTTTGTAAAATAAAAGAAGTCATGAGGATTGAGAATGAACCTTATGGAAGAAGTGAAATGACATGAGAAAGTTCAAAAGCTCATGGTTGTGATAGGGAAGTGTGTATCCCTATTAACGTAAGGGTGTGTCTAAGCAAGAGGAATGGGTCTGGTGACCATTTTCTGAAAAGGGAGAGCATGTGCATCTGTCTATATCTAAAGGCAACTGAGAAACAAAGTTGTTTCTTGGTGCAAGAATTGTTGGGAAACGTTTTTCTAATCAAGATGATAAATGGAGCAACACAAATATGGAGTGATTGAGTGAGAAATCACAACAACCTCCCGTTCTTGGTGGATAGAAAATTAATCTACCAAAATTTCCATGGGAGGAGGAGAGTGACCTCTGTCCCTGACCGTTGCTGAACAAAAGGAAGAATTCTGGGTGTAATGGTTAAGGTTGATCAACATTTACGACCTATCTTCTGTTTTAATGAGAATAGGAAAAATAACTAGAACCTGTACAAAAGTTTAAAAAAAAGAGATGGACTTTCTACCCAAGACTAATTATGATCTAGAGATACTTTAGAGTTCTGTATTAAAATACTTAGTAAGTAACATACTTTGAAAATTGTATTTGGGCTTTATGGAAATAGTCCAAATGTTATTAGACATTTAAATTCATTATAAATGAGGTAAAATGGTTAATGAAATGTTGATCGTGAATGTGGTAAAGGAAGTGTTGGGACACTTCTAGATGATCAATGGGTCAAGTTGACATCCAGAGGTGGATGGTATCCATATAAGGTAGGGCTTGATATGCTCAAGTAGTAGTGAGATGGAATCTAGAAAATGATTCTCTTGATAAAAACATATGTTAACCAAAAATGGTTTGAGGCATGAAAGAGAAGCTTGATAAGATGTCTTGTTGCCTTGGTCATTGTTGGAGTTTCCTAGATATTATTTCTAGTATGTTGAATAATTTTATAATACCAGAGGCAAGAATACTTTCTTGTTGGTTGTGGTCATATGGAAAGAGGGACATAGTTATGAATATGTCTGTTAAACATGCCATGTGGACATCATGCGAATGAATGCAAGCTCTCAACTAAGAGGGAAGCTCAATGTTGAGTGTCTTTATGAGACTTTTTATGAGAATGGCAACATGATCCTTGGGAGGAGGATCTGGAAGTATGATATGTCCATGTGTATGAATGACATGGAAAATATACAAGCAATGAGCTTGCACGATGAATGTTTGGCTATTTTTGTGTGTTCTTGAGTGCATGGATTTAATGCATTGTGAGGTTTCTTGATATGAAGACTGATATTAAGACCAAATATATATGAATGATGTAAACGTGCAAATGATGCACATGTATGATGTATGAGTGAAATGTAAGGAAATAATTGCACTTGCCAAGATTGAATGAATACCATGGATTCATGGTTGACTCTATTATGAAGAGTCATGCAAGTTTTGTTTTGAATGATAGCTTGAGGGGAATGTGCTCCAATCACTCAGGAAAGGTTAGTATAAATAGATGAAAGAGTAAATAAGCCGAGATGCTTCATTATCATGATGAAAAACAACTTGATCAGGCCCTTAAAGGCTAGATGTAAATGGTCATGAACAATCATAAACTAACTAAAAAAAAAAGCATCAGCAGATACACAAAAGAAACTATAGGAGTGCCTATAGTAGACACATGGTATGTTCAAGCATACAACAAGGAGCACTATACATAAAATCACATTGGGATGATGTGCATATGTAATTCATAATTCAAGTTCACATTCCTTAGGAAATATTTGGTAAATAACTGAAAGGGTAAAGGTGAAGTTGACTCAAGGTTGAGACCATCATAGATAGTGATGGATATGCAATAAGGAAGTTGCATGATGAAGGAGTTCCCTATGGATGAACTGTGTAAAGACTTTGTCACGAGAACATAGTCACAACCTTAATGATTGTTGAAGATTGGGCAATGGGCTGCAAGTGTGTGTGTGTGTGTGTGTGTGTGTGTGTGTGTGTATAAGAATATTAGATTACATTATAAAACAAAATGTATGAGTGAAAAACTAACAAATGAATATTGAATATTCTGATAACTAAATGGTAATGTGCAGAGTGCACAGGTTCATAATTCATTGTGAACAAAATGTTTGTTGTTGTAGCATGTTGATTTACCAAGAAGGTTGAGGTGAACCTAGGACTGCTCAAGGAAAAGAGCATGGAGATCACAATAAAAAGTAGATTGCATAAGCAAAGAAGGAGAAAAGGAGGAACACTTTTCTCACCCTAAACAATTTGAATTGTTTAACAGAGTTGTAAGCCTTAAAAGAGAATTTGTGGGAATAAGTACATCTGGAAAAAAGGAAAATGAATAAATAAAGGCAGTGAGTCCCTGGAAAATAACTCAACTAGACTAAAATTCCAGGGATGTGTAGGAGTTGGATGAGGGAAGATTTCCTTGACTCCTTTCTTGTTGTTTATTGTATTTCTTCAGTATGAGAGACCGAGTTAATGATGTAGGTAAATGTTTTGACACCATAATGATGATGGTTGTATGATTGCAAAAAAAATTGAGAATTGTTTGTGTTGCACTCATGAAAACATTATGGATAATGTGATGAAGTGCATAAAGATATGCTAGGACATATCTGAAGATGTTTTATTGATTGGAATGCTATGATACATGCATTTTTATTTTACATGACGACTAATATAATTGTGATGTATGTCATGTGTAGAAAGAAATTGAAATTGTTGGGAAAGACAGTTACCAATGGTAGAAAACCTTAAGAATAGGGTGAATGCGAGAAGGCCATTGTTGAAATATTGTTGAGGGAACTTTGGGAGCCCCATGAAGCACTACTGATGAGGTAAAAATAAGAAAAAAGGGTGCTAACAACCATAACAGGTATAAAAATGTTCATGCATGTATGGCATAAGGTCTGAAGGGATTTGATAAGAATCCCTTCTGAAAAGATTTCATCATCTTACTGATATGCGAATACTTTTGAGTGGCTATTGTATGCCATTGCTATCCAAGAAGGGTAAGATTCAGGAAATAAGAATCTGAATAATAGAGTGAGGAAGTCTATTCCAGTCAAGGATGAGTTATAATCCTTGCAAGAAAATAAATGAGTAAGGAGTACCATGGGTACAATGACCAATCTAGGGATATTGGGAGTAAAGGTGCTCATAGTTAGCACATTGCATGGAATGCATTAAGGAAATGCATTTTTGCATAAGAGGGTAGACAATGGATTTCCCATTAAGGAAGGAGGACCTTCCAATACTCAAATTGCATTGTAGAGGTGTTAAAGAAAAACTAATTTTGTGTGGCCATGAGTGTTGACACCCTAGTTACTAATGAAGTAAGAATGCTTGGGTGCATTCAAGAGAAACTTTTAGTTTCATATGTGTTTATTTGGGATCGTAATCAGCCTGTAGCAGGAAGCACAATCCTGTTGTAAGAGTGAATGAGAATGATTAAACCTATGGTGAAGAGGTTGGTTGAGCTTCAACACACCATGGAAAGGTTCTTGTCATAAGTATGGAAAAATTGAACCCAATGTAAGGGTACATTGGGTATGGATGTGTACATGAATATTGGCACACTGATTAAAGTCAATTTATATTTGAGTTACTTTTGGAAAATTTGGTATGTTGAAAGGATGCATACGTAAATAATGAAATTTCCTTTTTATTTGTACCCTCGAATAGATGAAAATGACTTGGACTATTAGTATGAATAGTTTTGAAAATATAATGTGCATGAAAACTAACAATTTGTTTGGTTGAGGAATGTTGAAATTGCAGGAAGAAAAGGGTCTTGGATATGGCATTGTTGTAAGCCCATAAGGAAGAACAATTTACTATTGAGCTAAACTACTATGGGAAGGAAAGTCCCATACTTGTGAATCTAGTTCCTGTGCAGAACAAATCTGAAAATAAATGTGGAATTTGGAAATCTGTGGGTGACAGATTTGCAATAAAATTTTGAATTTGAAATTGATGATAATATATCATAATTTCTATACAACTGTGACATAGGTGAGATGAAAAAAAACTGTCTTGGGAGGACATATGAAGGCTATCAAGATGGAAAGCATGAAAGAGGCTACTGTTGAGACATGACAACCCTACGGTAAGCCATGATCACCCTAGAATATGTTGTGTTGTGGTAACACAAGCCGGAGGGATGCCTCGACAGAGAAATTCCGAGAGACACCTCGACTATGAGGCTCAATGAAGTATTTAGAACTCTTCCTCTGTGATAAATTCTTGGAAAGGAAAGATGGATCGCCCGATGAACTGTATAGCAAAGAAGAGGATTCTTGAGCTTGGGCCTGGAGGGTGAGTGATCTCAAGGAAGATGAGACTTTGATAATTCTCATAAACTATTGATTGAGATCATGCACACACTGGGTATGCAAAGGAAAAATAGTGGGCCAAGATAACAAGGAAACCATGTGGATACAAATCCATGAATTGCACAGATAATTATTGTGCTAGATTATGAAATTTTCCTCTTGAATTTTGAACAACAGTAAGACGTTTTTGCATGAAATTCTGAATAATATGCTTGTTGTTCAAAATTATTGAAGGCAGGTGATGAAGGCCAAGGGTTTGGAAAGGACCTGACCAAGAAAGGAGATCAATATTTCTGAAGAAAATGAATGATAAAGGCATGAAAGTTGTTACTGGGAAAGAACATCGAGGACACTGTTCCTTTTAAGGGGGAGGGGATTGTAATACCCCTGTTTCCCCCAGCTTGTAATTAATCATTAATTATGATCACCATGCTATGGCATGTGAACAATGTAAATGTATTATTGTTTAGATTTCCAATAAATGACCGTGGGGTGAAGCCTTGAACTATCCATGATATCACTAGAGGAAAGAGTGAGGAGATTGTAGAGAGGGTTCATTATGTCAAAATGACCCAAATTTTGCTTGTCAAAATAATAAGACTCATCTTGATCCCAAAGAAAAAAAATCAGTTAATGAAAGAAGGACTGGTGGTTGAAAAATAAACTACCCCAATGAATGGAAGCATGGAGAGTCTGGTTGAGGAGACATAAAATTGTCAGCTTGAAGTACGATAGAGTGCAATTTTCCTGTAGGCCCAAATTGACCTGAGTTCCTTCTGACAGAAGGAAAAGGAAAGGTCTAGAACCTCCCTGGGGAAAAAGGAGAGGGCATGCAAGAGAAGAAATATTCAAAAAAAATGGGAACCATACCATTCCAAAAAGGAGGAAGAGAGCACGTGAGGGCTCTCCAACTGAGAGAAAGAAATTGAAGATTAAGTTGTTCTTGTTACTGGAGAGAACAAGAGAAAGGATCTGTGAGAGTTTGTAGAAAAAATGACCCAAGAATAAAGTTGCGAGCTTGATGCCGAGGGAGCATCTGATAAACCTCGCAGAGTCTGTGACAGAGAAAGAACCTTTGAGAAACTACAAAATGTCCCTAGTGATATCATGGCTTGGCACAAGGTTGGACAGAGCACTAAGAATGAATTCCTATGAGCCTACGGTTGGGTGGAAAGGAGAACACCCACAGTTAGTTGGTCGGTGATTGACTATAATAGATAAGTATTTCATATACCCTGTGTACTACAATTGAAATGTGTGGTTGCATGTCTATGTCTATGACTAAAATTTGCATTGCATGATTAATATTAGTAATGATTATTGTTCTTCTATGAACCCCTGCATTTGAATGGTTTTTGTTTTCCTCTACTTAGAAACAATAGGAATATTAGACATGGTTATTCAAATGAAATTAGGAAAAAGATTATGGTTTTTGTGCTAGTTGGAAAATCCTTAAGGGAATTTTTCCAAGGATTGATTTTGTAATGTAAGATTTAGGGCAAACTTCATTGGAATGCTTCAGCCCCTTTGATCCCTTGAAAATACCTTCTCTTGTTTTAGAACTTAACTTTTGTGAATGGAAGGCGCTTCCTTCAAACCAGTCGACTAAGAGACCATGGGTTCATGCCCATGGCCTTAACAAAATATTGGCTAAGAATTATGAGTGTAGCCTCTGGACCTTGACAAAGTTCCATAGGATTAGGTCCATGGAACCCTTCACTACACTCAAAAAGTAGCTAAGTTATTTGGGACTCTGAGAGTCTGGAGCTCCGGGGTGAATGAACATTTCCACGTCCAATTGCGCCAAAGGCGATCTGTCAGACCGATAACTTGAAGGTTGACCAACAGTTGGAGGTCATTTACCCGTTATCATGGGATTCATTCCCTTGTTAAATCCTGATCCACTTCTCGGTTGCAAAGTAACGTGAGCCGTAGATATGAGGATATTCTGGATCTCCTCTGACTGTTGGATCTACATCGTGGTCAGTCCAGCGTTAACCACTATAGGAGAAAAAGGGTTTTAAATGGTTTCAATCTCCAAATGTCGAAGTCATGAAGCGATGAGGACCATCAATTAGAGGATACTTCAGGACCTCTCTTTTAACCATTGGATCTAGACCATGGTCAGTCTGGTGTTGACCTACTCCAGGAGAAAAAAGGTGTTAAATAATCAAAACCTCTGAACACCGAACTCACGAAGTAACATGTACCATGGATCTAAGTACCCTTTGGGACCCTTCTCAGCCGTTAGATTGAGCCTAGTGAAAGGATACCGTAAAGTAATTCGACGAAGTCCTACTCTAGAAGGTTCGACATGTTGGTGAATGAGAATATCGTCGTAGTGTCGAAGGTCGGAGTGACGTGGCATGCTGATGTCACCTATGATTTGGACCCATAGTAGGTGTTCCACGTGTCACCCCAATTCATGAATTTCACAGACCTTATGTGTCAAATAGACCTTGACATGTGTCACCATTTGATCGGGCCACGCGTCACCCTTGTCTTTTGCCAAATGTCTTCCGTTGGATCAAACCAGGGAAGATTATGGGCCATCCGATCATTATTCGACTCTCCAGCTAAACCTCACTTCGGGTGATTCAGGATGAAAGGAGTGGAGTTTTCCCGAAGCACCGAAGGTCGGAGTGATGTCAGCATACGACGTGGACAAAGTACATGGTGGAGTCCAACCGTGTGAAAGTGCCATCTCATGTCAGCATGTGGCTAAGCCACGTGTCCTACTGATTTATCATATATGGTATAGAGTTGGAGAGATGGGTACCACGTGTCAATGTGGCATCATCACCACGTATATTCCAGTTGGAAAATGGTAGTAAGGACACCAGTGCAGAATGCCACATATGCAAGAGGGACCCTCTTCGGGAGTTCGAGACTTCAGAACTATGGGTGTTTGGAGTGCTAAGACGCAAGCTCCAAAAAGGGCCTAAGGGCTGGAGCCACATGGAAGGACTCTAAGGTTAGAAACTCCAGAGGATTTTAAAATAGATAAAAGTATTTAAAGCATCGACGTGCTGAAGCACCAAAGTTTCCTTGTTGCAGTGTTGAGCTCTGATAGGACGCCCCCCCATGCCTCATGGTGATGTGGTGTGTCTGGATTCCTCCACATGGCATTCTGGGATTGGACATGAATTAGGTGTGGGACCCCACCCCTCTTGTAAATTCCAAGCGATTGGTTAAGTGCGGGTAAATATTAACTGTTAGATCCAAAGGTGGACAGAGCTGCACTATAGCTTCTGGAGTAGAGAGAGGCTTTGGGAATTTGGGTTTCTTGGAAGCTTCAACGTTGTACAAAAGAGCATGGAAATGATGAAGTTTGGAGGACTAGGTTCCAACACCGATCACATGGTAAGGTAAAAAGGGAAAAAAGAAGAAGCATCAAGGTTCTGGGAGTGGATAAGCCCGCAAAAAATCGGCAATGATTTTCCCCTGTAAACCCTTCTTCCACGGCCATGTCATTTCCAAAGGATGGTGATCGGGGCTACGATAGTGCCATGTTGGATGATACGTGGAAAGTGAATCCATGTGGCGAAGGGGGTGGCCATTGGCCAATGACACCCCAAAAAATTAAGAAGGCCTTAACTCTCGAATCAAAACTCGGTTTTGGACGAGCTTCTATTCGTTGGAAATCTCTTGGAGAGAAGAAGACAATGGTACCTTTCTTCGAGGAACTCAGAGAAGATATAGGAAAGATAAAAATTTATATCCCATCCCTTAAAAGGGTACTTAAGGGGTTGGGTGTGTTACATTACATCTCTCTAAACAATGAATGTACAAGAATGTGGGAAAGAGACAATGATGTATTTCAACTATACAGGTGCTCCTAACCTCACACATCAAGGGGAAACTATTATCACCTCAATTTCAATCAAAGTGAAATTCCCATAAGAACATTAAAGCATCACTAGTTGGAAAAAGCAGAACACAATAACACTACCTCATGGCTACTTAACACAACTTACTAAGTGAGAAAAACCTTACAAATGGTGTTTTATTCACTTACGCGACTTAACTATTTTGACACTCACAAAACTTGCATGAGATATCCTTTGATACCTATGCAAGTCTACTAACATGAGTGAGATCAATTAATTCAATGAATTAAAGGATAGAAGGCCTGGCTTGGGTGTCTCTAAGGTGATGTATAGGGTGAATTCTAGCTCTCATCTCATCAATGTTGATTACCTCGGCCTCCCAAGAGTCTCTATAAATCATTGGGGATTCCATATTGAATGAAGATCATTCACATTAGAAGTAGTTCTTCATTGAGATTAGAATTTTCCTATAAATGAAAGCCATGGGATAACATTTGAAGAGGACAAGAATTGAAAGTTAATGCTAGAGGAATGACCTTGGATATTAGTCATCTTATTCTCTCATCTCTACCATTCATTGCACTCATGATTGCTTGTGTTATTTCCTCAAGGAACCAATATTTCTTCATTCATCATAGTTAGAGAGAGCCTTCAAGGAGGAAAAGGATCCATCCCAAGGATACTTCTAGATCCCACTTGCCTCAAATCATTTTCACTTGGTGACATTACACATTTTTATTCTTTTTCATTTGACTAATATATATGAGTAGGGTTGTTTCCCTCCATTTGTTTATGTGAATGACATTCTTGTATTTTATAAATTGTTATATAATTTCATGCATGCTTCTTTGTTTTTTATTTGTTATTTTAATACTTTTGCATTTTTCCCACAAATAATCACTTTCTATTGTCTATCTCATAGTCTAGTTAGATCAAGGGTTTTTTTCTCACCAATGCAATAAAATCCCTAACACACTAAGGAAGGCCTTTTTGATTGGTTGGTCATACCTTATGGCTTGACCAATTCTATAGAAACATTCATGAGGATGATGGATGATATGTTCTGGCCATTCACAAGTTATTTTATGGTTTTATATTTGTATGATATTGTCATCTTTAGAAAAAAATGGCCAAAACATTTGTAGCACATTCAATAGGTGCAATGCACCTTGTGAAAACACACGCTATATGCTAGTCTAGAGAAATACTCATTCAACTTGTAGAGAATTTAGTATCTAGGATACATCATCGATGAACATGGTGTGCATGTGGATCTAGTCAATATTCAAGTCATTGATGATTGGCTAACCCTAACAATTCTAATAAAGCTTTGCAGTTTCTTCAGCCTCACCAACTTCGATCATATATTTATGTTGGTGTTATCTTATATCACTTGCCTCCTAAACCAAGTTACCAAGAGTGGAGATAGATACTAATTCATTTGGTTCAATTCAAAACATAAATCATTCGAGGATCTAAAAGATCAGCTTTTCTCAGCACTGATACTCACTCTACCAGACCTACAATGGTTCTTCAAGATTGAGATAGATGCTATAGACTATGTTATCAATGTAGTCCTCACTTAGCATAAACATTCGATTGCCTATAATAGTGAGACACTCTATGATTTAGTTCACAGGTACCCCACCTATGACAAGGAAATGCACTTCGTTTTGTAGGCCTTCCACCAATGGAAACATTACATTATGGGGAGGGAGATAATCATCCACACTAATCATAAGATCCTATAGTTCATGACGATGCATGTAAATGTATAAAATGATTGTCATTAGAAGTGGTACACATACTTGCAATAGTTCCTCCTAAACATTTAGTATATGAAGGTAAAAACAAATTGAGTTGCAGATTGCATCATTCAACATGTGGTTTTGGCACTAAATATAGTGCTCTTATGGACATGATACCTCAATGTGGTCCCAATAGCATGATAGTGACCCTAAATTCACAAATACCTATCCAACATTGAGTGTAGGTAAACCAATTTTAAACTTACATATCTAGAAAAAACTTTTATTCCATATGGGACATATCTTCCTTCACGCAAACATGAGAAGCTGATTTGAGATGTGCATTACAACCATGTGTTAGGGAACTCCAACATGGAGAAGATAATGGTGGTATTACAAAATTACTTATACTAGTTGAAGCTTCGGTAGGATGTTATTAGTTGTTTTAGAACATTCATTACCCATGCCATCACCAATATTTTCATTAAGAAGTAGGGGTTGTGCACTCCTTTTCCTACCCTGGATAGGCATTGGGAGTTCATCTCCATGGACTACATGTTAATCCTACGTTGAAAAAACTAAGGAAATGATTATGTATTTTTGGTTTTTGACTAGTTCTCTAAGATAGCTGTTTTGACACCCTACAAGAGGAGCATCATAATAGAGGCCACTACAAATCTCTCATTCGAGCATATTTGGGATTCCATGGACCATTATTTTAGATAGGATAAATGGTTCCTAATCAATTTATAATACATATGATGGTCATTGATGGACACCAAGCTAATGAGATTTACTACTTTCCACCATCAAACCGATGGACAAACATCGATAGTCAAAAGGATGATTGTGCATATCTTGATAAGGTCAAACTCCAAACATATAAGAACAAGGGATGAGAGATTTTATTATGTTCAATATAGCTACAATAGATTCCTCCATAGGTCTATTGTCTACATCCCTTTTCTGGTGTTCTTGGGGTTCCAACCACTATCCCCAATTAACATGGCTCTACCCATAACATATACATCGGAAGTATTTTATGTGATTAGACTAAAGATGGCAGAGAAACCAAATTTGTTGAACATATTTAGCACATACAACAAGTTCATGATATTTTTCAAAAATCCAATGCCAATTATAAGAAATGTCATGATTAGCATTGGATTCCACATAGCTTTTATGTGGGAGATAAGGTGTGGTTGTATTTACATAAATATTTCCTCACAGGACCCCATCAAAATCTATTCCCACTCTGATATGGGCCTTACACCATCACCAAGATCCTGGGTGAAAATGATTTTAAACTAAGTATTCCCCCTTTCCTTGGCTTGTACCTTGTATTTAATGTAGAGCTGTTTCGACCATATTTTCCACCTCTCTTGGTCACCTTGAAGGTGGTGAACCACTTGGACCCTATAGAATGGAATATTGGCTATAGTGAGTAGGATACAATGGATCATATCATGGACATGTAGATGAATGGAAATCACCAATAGAACATCCAATTCTATCAGGTTATCAAAGCAAGGTAGCTCCTTCACCAGGGAATGTAACTCACCAAGGGTTAGATTGATTTGAAGTTTCCTCATCTAGTTGGGGAACTTGATGCAATGGAAGCCTTTTATTACTAAGGGGTAATGACTGATATAGGTGGATATTAGTGGCCATCAATTGGTTCCACTGATTTAGAATGGTGCAGCACCAAAAAAACAAGGGAAATGCCCAAAATACCCATCTAAAGTAGAATAATTGAAAATTTGTGGTAGATATGCCTAGACGCGGAGCCATTCTAAATCATTGGAATAGGTGGGAGGCCACTAGTATACACCTGGATCATGAATTTAACAAAATGGATGTTTTTTTCATCCACTATTTTCCAATTAACACAAAAGATAACTTGTAATTATATCTAAATTATGTTGTAATGTATAAACTTCTCAGAAATAAAGTATGGAGTGAAACCAACTAAATATTATGTATTTATCATAAAACAAGGATTACAATAGCAAATCTATTAGTAAAAACATACAAATTTATGTAATCAATTATATTATATCATTGATGGAAATTTGAGGTCTAAAATGAACCTCCTAGGGAAAATAAGAAAATAAGAGTTAGGAATTTTGGAGGAAAAGAAAGAAATCTACTTCTTTTCAATATTTTCAATTTATCTCCTTATAGGATTACTAAAAATATTCTTATATGGTTACTAAATTATAAAGTGTAGTTACTTGTTCAATGTAGAAACAAATTCTAAATCTATGTAATACCACGGTTTTGAGTCCCCAAGATTATTGATGTATTTTTTTTATTTGAGGAAAGGTCAGAGTGCCTAAACAATGGAAAGAGGACGAAGTGCCTAGGAAATGTAAAACATTGATCATTATTAATAATAAAAATGCATTGTTGGCTTCCAGATGAATAAGGACAAGAGTTATCGGGGGTTGTTATTCCACAGGAGAGGGGGGAAAGCTAAGGGGGATAAGCCTTTACTCTTTGAAATTATTTCATTTTACTCACCTTGGAATTTTGGAGAGAAAGAGGGGGTTACATGAAATTCTTGGGGGAATCTCACATTATGGTTTTGATATGTAATTATGTTCTTGATTTTCTTTGGGTTTGTCCATTTTCACTATGAACTGAATTCGTTTTTGGAGCTATTCCTCTTGAATTCACTCTTCTGCTCATTCTTGGTAATGCATGGGGAAGGAAAAATGAATTGTCGAAGACCAACAACCATGGTTGGTTGGATGTAATTAATTTCTAGTCATTCCAAGAGGGAATGAGTGCCTATGGGCATGAGAATAATGGAAATTGAGAGAGAGTTGTTCACAACTGAGAATCCTGAGAGTTTCCAGCATCAAGATTTTCTGATCAGAGCATTGGATCCATGGAAAGAGGTGGGAAGCCCGAGGGACCCCGTGGCAGTGAAGGGGGTTCACTTTATTTGGGTGGTGTAGATTGAGGGGAAATGGAGAGGAGGTAAAATAGATTTATTGTGCGTGAGAAACCTGTGAGAGATTGAATATTGTCTGGTTGAGAAACTAAGTGATAGCTTGAAACCCATCCTTGTGGATTCATATCCTTGGCTCAAGGGTGACCTACTATTGAGACTTGAAACAATAATTTCTAAGGTTGGGTGGAATGTGCTTGGTCTACAAATAGTTGGTGATTGGTTTTGTTAAATATAAGCACTCTCTTTCATGGTTATCTCTACTTGTATATTTATTTCCGCTATATATTATTATTATTGTCTCTGAGATATGATGTGTTTATACCATGCCTGCTTGTTGGTTATTGTTGTGCATGACATGTTAATATTACAGTTCACAGTTAGAAAGAATATTTATGAATGCATGTGCTGATATTGTATTTATTTCTTGCTGTGTTATTAATTAATTATTATCAGAATTTTTGATCACTCCAAGAGCCATAATTTTAGAGGTACCTAGGCAATGAAGTTGGTTCAGATCAGAGCATTGAGAAAATCATTTTGGGTTTGCTGATTTGGGTGAGTCACAGATTGGTATCAGAGCTATAGGTTAAAGAACCTTGCTTGGAATGGCCTGCTAGATGACATGACATCAACATTGGATGAGTTTCTTTGTAGTGAAATCAATTATTTAAATTGAACAACACCAGAGGGGGGTGTTTTTGTTGTTTAAACCTTGTATTTCAACCCTGTAAACTAGATCCAAGTCGATCCTCCACACCCCTGACCTTCCATTGATCACCTCCTTCGCGATTAGAGTTGTAGAGTTGACAATTTGCAAGCAAGAGAAACCAATGCACATGAACCATGGATATATTCCATGCACAAATCTCGATTGTACATCTGCGATGGGTGCTATTTTCTTTTATCGTACATGAATTGGGAAAGGATTGTTTGAACAATTTATAAGAAAAATAAACCCTTACATCACTTGTGTGTGATGAGGAAGTCAGGGAACCTTGTGGAGTTTGTGCATGATGTAAATTTTAGTGGTTGGGACCCACGAGAAAAACATGTTCATCATATCAGATCAGGGTCATTGGATGCAAGCTTGTGTAGAGAAGATCGATGCCCCGGTGGGATGATATCTTGGTGGTCAGATTGAACTAGCATCAGATCACCCCCTATTAGATAGAAGTTATAGAGAGCACCCAGTGGGCCAGTAACCTAGTGCCTTGATGGGCTCGTGGCCCGGTGGTCAAGTCAGATTAGACCAGATTCATCGTAGTAGTTGGATGGAGGTCATGTGTTAGGGTCGGTGTGTTATGAAAATATTCCCTCGTTGACATGTGAACTTTCCCTTGGATTATAGACCCATATACCAAGATAAAAGTGCTACAAATGGACACTAACATCCCTTTCAATTCAGTATAACCAATCAAAAAGAGAGAGGGAGAAAGGGTGTGATGCACCTTGCTTCAAATCGTGTCCTTTCTTCTTCCAATCTGAGCTTAATCTCCAAACACCTTAGCGCAACTTGATACCTGCAATAGGAAGAAAAGAGAAACAAATAGATTCTACTCTACAATATTAGATCAAACAAATTCGTCTACAAATATCGAAGGAACAATAGACAAGCACATGTAAGAATACACAAACTTGAAGGAAATAGGCCAAGTATATTAAAATGAGAACCCAAAGAGAATACTTACAGACCACGATTGATGTAGTTGCAACAACCTCCCAAAGATCTCCTTGTCCAACCCTTGTACGATGCCACCAAGATCATAAGTTTGATATCTAAAAGCTTCCTTCTTTTCACCTTGGAAAGCCCTCAATATATAGGCTTGAGAGGCACAAAAACCAAGAGAAAATGAGGGGTATGGTTGAGCATATGGATCTTTGAGGCTTGGATCAGATCCTAAAGTGAATCCCAAGCATGAGGGTCGAGCACAACTAACCTAATCTCAAAGTGCTGGCTCATAGATTAAGGTGGGGGAGATCCCCCCTTTCTCTCAACAACATCAACACTCCACCCAAGTGAGAGACAAAGTGTTGATCCCATATCAATTCTCCCCTATAGTGCCAAAGGGGGCACTACGTGTGCACCCAAAGTATGGATAGGGGGGCACTGGTCTTCATAAATTCTCAAAAAAGGGTCAAAATTTCCAAGTAAAAAGTGTATTTTGACCAAAAATTGATGGTTTGCCTCCTCCCATATGAATTAGGGGTCATGAACAACTGTTTTGATGGTTCCAAGGGGTGGTTCCACCTCAAAAAGTTAATGTGACACTTGTGAAGGTGCGTATGACACTTGCGATAGTGAATGTGACACTTACCGAGGTGCATACATCACTTTGCGACACTTACGACACTTAGGGTGTGTAACTCAAGTGTGACATTTTGATGTGTAACAGATGCCCCCTAAAGTGCGAGGTTAGAAAAGAAACTGATGGATGAAATAATTTATAATTCTTCAATGCAAGGGTGTTGGAGTGGGAGAACCTGGAAGAAGCTACAAACAATCATCAAACATTATTAATATATGTTGCATTTCTGAGGCAGGGATACTTATGCTTGGAATATGAGATGATTCAAAGCACGACCTCCGACCAATACAATGCAGATCCATGAAAACAATGACTAAGGATATGGCCACCAGAGATAAAATATTGATCCATACCTCCATGACATGAACTGATCGCAGCCATAAAAAATACACAGTGGAGCTATGAGATGATAAAGCATAGCCATAGATCAATACAAAGTGGATCTATGTGACAATATATATATCATCATGCTCAAATGATATACTTCACATCATGGGAAAATAAGATAATAGAGTGAATGCTAAACCTAGGGTCTTCGTCCCAATTCGGACGTGGTACGAATCTAGCCATGTGAATAGATGATTTGATGTCGAACATGGTAGAAACCACTTGATTATTGATCATTGAGGTAAACTGTTAACAAGTGAGAGGGAAATCACCAATGATGTCAATGACTCCCAAGGTACCCTAGTACATTCCAATGAATGTGAATAAATGAGATGAGGTCGAACATCTGTAGAATCATCTGATCAGAGGTCAATGATGTAAATATCATGTTGGAATCGAGGAGACGTGCAGGTCCTAAGGTACTAACTAGTTTCTAAGTATAATTCCTAGATGATGTGTTGAATTCGATAGGAAAAGACTCATTGAAGGAGGGCCTTTATGTATCCCCCATCATCGACATGAAACTGACATAGGAAAGTGATGTAAGATGGTGAATTGAATGAGTATGGACTGACATGGGAAATGGAAACTGGTAATTACTTTAGATGGATGGTTTGAAGTGAAACTTCCCTTGAACATGATGAGGCACGACAATTGACTTGGAAACATTGACTTGACGAGTACCAAGAATAGAATATGACGACAATAAGAGAACTCTTCGTCTGGATGAAAACATATGGTGACACATGGAATTGGTATGACTTAGAGACAAGAAGATTACCCGAATGTAAGACAAGACACAAAAATGTGCCATGTTCGAGGGAGACAATAGATTCCATAAAAGATTCCAAAAACTTGACGCACTTCGTTCAATTTCCCTCCACCTAGATAGATGAGTACCTCTTTACTTTTAAATGAGTTTGAAGAGGATAACAGATGCTCGGTATAGCTCATCCTTCGGATGAGCCCTTCAACATATGTTTAATGAATCTGAGGAAGGAGGGGTTCGGTCCTAGATAGGTCCTGGATATTGAACTCACATAGGTCCTTCGATGCATAGTTTTACGACCCCAAATAAGGAAAAATCGGTGGTTTTTCATGTTTAGAGAGTCTGAAAAGAACTTAAAGGTGACTCCATGGATGAATTTTTCGTAAATTTAGTCTCCCGAGATTGAAAAAAGTGTAAAACAATACAAGGGAGAACTCTTTTAATCATGCTTGATTAGAGTGTTCATTTTTGTAATTAGTCTCACGAGGCTGAAAAAGGGATAAAATACCACTCGAAAGATGCCCTTTCAAACCTTTTAACGAGTGTGAAAGGAAGAAAGATCACTCAAAAATATTTTCATGTTTAGAGAGTCTGAAAAGAGATTAAAGGAAACTCCAGGGGGTTCCTTTTTCATATAACCTTTATGAGTCACATTCTCATGTATTTACGAGCACGGGAAATAACAACGACTAAGCTCAGAATTGGTTTCATCTTTACACAATCTTGCAACAAAATTAAACTATGCTTGTAACTCCAGGTTCAATCCCCATATTTTTGTTTCAGTTTTTAATGAGCTTTCCATAGAGAGGAGAAACTATGCTCATAGCTTCTGTTTCATTTTTTAATGAGCTTTCCACAGAGAGGAGAAAATATGCTCATAGCTTCTGTTTTGTTTTTTAACGAGCTTGCCACATAGAATCAAAACTATGCTTGTAACCTCTGTTTCATTTTTTAACAAGCTTGCCACAGAGAATCAAAACTGTGATCGTAGCTTCTGTTTCATTTTTTAACGAGCTTGCCAAATAGAAGAAAAACTATGCTCATAACCTCTCCTTGATCATGGCTTCCAAGAGGAAAATGCTCTGGAAGGAATACATGTCAAGGGACAAATGTCATCCATGGCTTCCAGGATATTGTTAGGGTCCTAACCCACACATAGGTAGATTGATATATTTGGATGTAATAAATGTCAATATTAATAAGGTCTTTCAATAAAATAGAATAAGGAAGATGTAAGAAGACCTAATAGAAGCTTCCGCTTCTAGAAGGATCTTCCTCTAGATGCTTCTCTTGATAGACATATTTAGTATAAATAACGGTCGAGGGTATGAAAACCCTAGCTTGGAGATTATTGTAATAGAGCACTGCTCGATTGGAGGTTTCCCCCTCGAAGAGGCTTGTGAACATTGCTTTCTGAATCAAAGTGCTATTTCTGTTGTTGTTCTTATATCATTCCTATGTTATTTTGGAGATTATGCTGAATATATTACTATTATTCTGCCATTTCTAGCATTTTATTTCTATTCTGCATATTTATTATATCTGGTATCTTGCAAGTGGTATCAGAGCACTTTCCTTGGCAGAAATTGTGGGAATTTTTTGTCAAGGTAGAGACGTATTCCGATGTCTTTAAACCATAGAGATCTGTCATTACATGCATAAACCCGTGGTTGAGGGATTCATACACGCAGGAAATACAAGTGGTTCTTAAGCGCACATTTGTTGGCCACCCTTGTAACCCCTGTTGGTACCCCTTCGAGTGGTAGCGCATCAAACAACACCTATGTACGGATTGACCTAGATTTCCTGAAGCCCTCTTTAGATAAACCTATCAGCCACCGAACTGCTATAGTGTCACTGAGAACAACACTCGGGAAGATACTCTCTAGTACCTGGGTAGCCGGGTAGTACGACAAAGGGTACGGTCTATCCTCTTTAGTTAGTGCCTTGAGATATTGGACTGAGCACTATTGTTGGACCCTGCACGTATATCAGAGAGCTATAGCACAGGGCAAACCCTTGTCTGTAGAACCCTTGAATACCTAACCCTTGGGGGACAGAAACATAAACAATTTAAAAATAGACCAGATCTATTGCCGCGCAACTGTGTTTGGGTTGCCAAGTAAATACACATCTCTTTCTGGTTAAGCATTTGGGGATTTCATCACTGCAATATTTTTTAGACCGGAGTATAACTCCGCAAGTGTAAAAAAAAAAAAAATCTGGAAATTTTTTCACCGTTATTTGAGACCTATTCCATTGGATTCATTTCTTCACCCTTATCACATTCATCCATATAATTTTTAGACAAGATTTTTGACCCCGCCTGCCCCTTTTCAGTTCACCCATCCTCATGGCCCATACCTATAGCCAAGACTTGGAAGCCCGCTTCAACACCATGCAATCTGGTTTCCTAGAAACCCAAAAAGAAGTGAAACAAATTAGTGCTACTGTTGCCTCCATCGATTCGTCCATCAATGCTACCATAAATACAACCATGCAGTCCTCAATGGAGGAAGTCAAACAAGAACTGACCACCCAGCTCTGTCTTTGCATCACTCTGCACCAAACCGAAGATCCCTACAGATGACCATTTCTTTGAAGCACCTCCAAATCATGAAGGTGAAACTTCCTCCCATTCCTATACCTTTCAGTCCCATCACTTTCAACATGACATACGCCTTCCGCGGGTGGACGTGACCAAATTTGATGGCTCGGACCCCACTGGTTGGGTAACCCAAATGGAACATTATTTCTCTTTATATGGCATTACAGATGACTTGGCCAAACTCCAGTATGGTGTTCTCCATCTAGATCAAGAACGTTGGCAATGGTGGAAATGGAGAAAAACTTCCTGTCAAGGGTATATTGCTTGGACCCAATTTGTGACTGAGTTTTATGAATGCTTTGACATGGAAACCAACCATTTGGGCCGTTTGACAAAGTTGAAACAATCTGGAACAATAGCAGACTTCATAGCTGCCTTTGAAAACCTAGCTTTTCGAACAGAGGGCATGACTGATGCTTTCTTTCGAGAGTGTTTTATTAGTGGCCTCAAGGAGGAGATTCGGGCCCATGTCCTCATGGCTCGACCCTTGACTTGGGTGGAGGCTACTAAAATAGCTAAATAAGCACAACAGGTTGTATCATCTCAAAACTGAAAACCCTCCTTTATCCCTCGCCCTAAACCCGTCACTCCCACTACTCCTTCTGCCCCATTAAAAATAAAAAAATTGATCAGGGATGAAATGGATGAATGCCAACTCAAAGGCCTTTGTTATAATTGTGATGACAAATATTTCCTAGGCCACAAGTGTAAGGAACAGAAGTTTTTTATGGCCATCTCTGAGGACATTTCAGAAGAGGATGTTGAAACTCCCCTTGTGTCTGAGTCACCTGAGATCACTGACATAACCCATCCCTCAGACCCTTCCGAAGTAGAACCTGTCATTTCCCTCAATGTTCTCATTGGCTTTTCCACTCCCCAAACCCTCAAGTTAATCAGTTACATCAAGCATCGGAAGGTCATCATTCTGGTTGATAGTGGCAACACCCATAATTTTATTCATCGCCGCATTGCCCAAGAAACTCATTGCTACATCCATGCTGTCAACAATTTCCAAATCATGATTGCCAATGGTGGTTCCATGAAATGTGGAGGGTGCTGTGAAAATGTGTGTCTCCAAATTGGTGACTACCACCTAAAATCCCATATGTTTGCTATCGACATGGGTGGTTGTGACATTGTGTTGGGTACAGACTGGCTAAGAACTTTGGGTCCCATTCTCATAGATTTTAAGGCATTAACCATGGAATTCGACCAGGAAGGCCACCAATATAAATTCCAAGGCATTCACCTGAGGTCATTAGTTCCCATCGCATGGAAAAGCTGCTCAAAAAAGGTCATTCTGGTGTTATTTCCCAACTCCATGCCATTCAAGCAACAAAAACACCCCCGGTGCTGCATGACCTCCAAGATATCCTTTCTAAACATCAAATGGTATTTTCCACTCCTCAAGGCCTCCCTCCTTCCCGCGGTGTTCATGATCATTCCTTTCCCCTTGTACTCGGAAGCCTTTCTCCCAATATTTGTCCATATCGCCACCCCTTCTCACAAAAAAATGAAATTGAGAAAATGGTCTAGGAACTCCTTAATGCAGGCATTATCCACCCTAGTACGAGCCCTTACTCTTCTCCTCTAGTCATGGTCCTGAAGAAAGAAGGTTCTTGGAGAATGTGTCCTGACTTCTGTGCCCTCAACAAACTGACCATTAAATACAAATTTCCCATTCCTATCATTGATGACCTCCTGGATGAATTGAGTGGCACCCAATTCTTTACTAAACTTGATCTTCACTCGGGCTATCACCGGATACGTATGAAAGAGGCAGACATTCCAAAGACGACCTTTCGCACTCATGAGGGCCACTATGATTTTTTGGTCATGCCCTTTGGCTTGTGTAATGCCCCCTCCACCTTCCAAAGCCTCATGAATCATGTCTTCTTTCCCTTTCTCCGTCATTTTGTCTTAATTTTCTTTGATGATATCCTCATCTATAGAAAAACCTGGACCAACCATCTTACTCATGTAGATCAAGTTCTCCATCTCCTCTCCCAGCACCAACTTTTCCTGAAACAGTCTAAATGTGCTTTTGGTGCCTCAGAAGTAGAATACTCGGGTCATCTGGTTGGCAAGGATGGCGTCAGGGTGGATCCAAAAAAGATTGAAGCTATGCAAGATTGGCTACACCCAAAGACTCTCAAAAGCTTGCGGGGATTTCTGGGCTTAATAGGGTATTATCGCAAGTTTGTTAAGAACTACAGAAAGATTGTAGCACCTCTCACTGCTCTCCTAAAAAAGAACTTGTTCACTTGGACTCTAGCCGCTGCTCAAGCTTTTAAAACCTTGAAGATGGCCATGTGCATCACTCTGGTTCTAGCCCTTCCTGATTTCACAAATACCTTTGTGTTGGAATGTGATGCCTCAGGGAAAGGAATTGGCGTTATCCTTATGAAAGAGGGCCGACCTTTGGCCTTCACCAACAAGCAACTCTCTGAAAGGAATCTGGGCAAACACATTTATGAAAAGGAAATGTTGGCTATTCTGCATGCCGTTGAGCTGTGGCACCCTTATCTCTTGGGGCAACACTTCCAAATCAAGACCAACCATCAAAGCCTCAAGTACTTTCTGGAACAATGCATTTCCTCCCAGGAGAAACAAAAATGGGTGACTAAGCTCTTTGGTTATGATTATGAGATCATTTATAAGAAGGGCAAAGACAATGTAGTAACAGATGCACTGTACCAAAAATATGAAGAAGAAGGATCCCTTTTTTCTCTTTCCTTCATTGTACCCGATTGGCTCCAAGCTGTGCGCCAGGAATTGCTTCAAGATCCCAAAAGTTTGCATCTGATCCAGCAATTATAGACCAAGGCTCTGGCTCCAGGATGAGCTTCAATACAAAGGCCGTTTTTATTTAAGTAAACAATCAAAGCTTAAATCCACGGTACTTTCTGAGCTTCATGCTACACCCACAACGGGGCACTCAGGGTTCACCAAAACATATGACAGAGCCAAACATTTTTTTTTCTGGGATGGTATGAAATAGGACATCCATAATTTTGTAGCTGAATGTGAGGTGTGTCAACTCAACAAGGGAGAAACAGTCAAATCTCTGGGGACACTACAACCGCTTCCAATTCCACCGACTATTTGGAAGGATATCTCTATGGACTTTATTACCAGCTTACCCAAATCAGGGAATAAATTAGTCATAATGGTGGTTGTGGATCGCCTTTCCAAGTATTCTCATTTCCGCACTCTTCAACACCCATTTACTGCATCCATGGTGGCTCAACTTTTCATGGACTAGGTCTTCAAGCTTCATGGCATGCCACACTCTATTGTTTTTTATCGTGACCCAACTTTCACAAGCAATTTTTGGCAAGAACTGTTTAAGCTCCAGGCCACCCAATTGCATCTCATCACAACTTATCATCCCCAGACTGATGGTCAAATGAAAGTTGTCAACAAGTGTTTGGAAACATATCTGAGGTGTTTTGCTTCTAAAAAAAAACATCAGTGGGCTCAATGGCTACCCCTAACCGAATGGTGGTACAACACTTCCTACCATACAACTACTCGCATGACTCCTTTTGAAGCGGTATATGGACAGAAGCCACCTTCAGTTCTCTCATACTTACCGGGTACCTCAAAGGTCTAGGCGGTTGACCAGACACTTACAGTTCGAGAGGATATTCTTCGTACCCTTAAAGAGAACTTGGTCATGGCACAAAATCGCATGAAGCAACAAGCAGATCAAGGTCGCTTTGAACATAAATTTGCAGAAGGGGATCAGGTGTTTCTGCGACTGCAACCATACAAGCAAACTTCCCTCAAGGCCGAGCATTGTCAGAAGCTAGCGCCCAAATTTTATGGTCCTTATACAATTCTCAAGCATGTGGGACAAGTCGCATATTAGTTAGCTCTGCCCAGTCAGTCGAAGCTACATCTAGTTTTCCATGTTTCATGCTTAAAGAAGGTGATTGGAACCAGGTGCCAAATTCAAACCAACCTTCCCGAGTTAGCTAAAGAAGGATCCATTTGGCTACAACAAGAAGCAGTTTTGGACCAGTATGAGCATCGCTTGTGTCAGAGAACCATCAAGGAAGTGCTAGTCCAGTGGAAAGATACGAATCCAACAGATGCCACTTGGGAACCAACTACCATTCTATAACAGTTTCCTCATCTCAAGCCTTGAGGACAAGGTTGTTTTTTAGGGGGCGGACATGTTGGGGTCCTAACCCGCACATAGGTAGATTAATATATTCGGATGTAATAAAGGTCAATATTAATAAGGCCTTTCAATAAAATAGAATAAGGAGGATGTAAGAAGACCTAATAGAAGCTTCTGCTTCTAGAAGGATCTTCCTCTAGATGCTTCTCTTGATAGACATATTTAGTATAAGTAAGGGTCGAGGGTATGAAAACCCTAGCTTGGATATTATTGTAACAGAGCACTTCTTGATTGGAGGTTGCCCCCTCGAAGAGGCCTGTGAAAATTTCTTTCTGAATCAAAGTGCTATTTCTGTTGTTGTTCTTATATCATTCCTGTGTTATTGTGGAGATTATGTTGGATATATTACTGTTATTCTTCCATTTCTAGCATTTTATTTCTGTTCTGGATATTTATTATATCTGATATCTTGCAGATATCTTCGCTAGATGGAAGAAAAACACTCTGGAAGGAATACATGTCAACAAAATTGATAAGGGTAGGGAGATTTGTCTCTAATATCCCTATCGAAGAGATGACCATGTCAACTACCATATCTAAAGTTAGGATAAGGGAGAGATTCTCTTTCATTCGGAGTTGAACGCATGGGACATGTTGTTACATAATTGACCTGCATCGGGGTGTACATCATTGGCATGTATGGATCGTTAAAGGAAGGTCGATGCTCGACCATCAGATGAGGGTTAATGAATGCAAGTTGTTTGAACGTTACTATGTTTCCATTGTGAGGGAAACATATCACTCGAAAGAGAGTGGACACAAAATCTCTCATAACATAGCTGACATATTCTCGCCTGAGGAGAAGGGTAAAATATAATGGGTCATGAACTACCATCACATCGATGTAGACCATTTTTCCTCCCAAAGTAACCAAAAACTGATTAAGAATCCCTATAGGTTGACTAACTCTTCTGTCAAAGGTCAATAGATTCTGAGTCATGGGCATAGGTTGCGGGGAACCAAAATATTGCCAAGCATTTGTGGATAGGATGATAACAAAAGCACCTTCATCTATATATTATAGTGTTAGGAATATTCCTATCAAAAACCTGCATTTTGATTTGGAAAGGCACATAATAAGGAAGACGTGGTTTTGTCAAATGATTCCAATAAATGGAAATCATCCGAGTTCTTAAAGGGGGTGCCATCAGGACGGGTGGAGTGCCCCCTTGTTTGAGTGAATCAATATTAATGAGGTAGACCTAAGTGACATCCCCACTCTTTGAATGAAGAGTGGTATTGACCGATGATGGAATCAAAGTGACCACTTGGGATGCAATCCTTAAGGGAGGAGTGGGATGATGGACTCAGATCAATCGATTTTGGTTCACTCTTTTGATGAAGAGTGGGTCTGACCAATGACGAAACCAGATCAAGTACTTGGGTTATTGGTTCAACTAAGGATGAAACCAGATTGACCACCTGATCAACCAGACTGACCGAGGATGGAACTAGATTGACCAGTCCATCGAATAATGACGGGTTAGGAGAGATCTTACGATATCCAGTTGGAAGTTGAATCTTTTCCAAAAGATAAGAAGCCTCGTCCATACGAGGGAAAATGTGAGAGTGATGATCAACTTCGCATAACATACAAGGAAATTTTACGGTTCTATTATTCTCACCAACCTTAATGTCACTAGTTGACGGGGTGTCACCAACATGGCTAGCAGGGGCCAATGACATGGAAGACCACATTTCTAAGACCTTTGGCAGACCAAGGAAATCCCTCAGAAAGTGGTCACCCTTACAAATCCTGCAAGGGAATTTGGGTTTAATATTCTTCATTTTAGATTTGTCAACATTATTAACACTCCCAGTACGATCAACAATAGCTGATTGCTCGGATCCAAAATGACTTGATGCAGTTGAAGGCTTGGTATTTTTCTGATTCTTCTTCTTATCCTCCTTCTGTTTCTTCTTCTTCTTCTTATCAACTTGGCTACTCGCTTTGAATCTTTCACTAGATGAAGAAGGAGAAAGGGAAGGAGACCTGGTGAGTGAAGAAGGAGAAAGGTCGACATGAGGTTTATTTGTTGGTGGTGTGCTTACATATGAAGCATTAGGTGCTTTCAAAGCACTGAGAAAATTCGATATCACCGAAGTGGGGAAAAACCAAACTGGTAACCCGATGGTGAGTCCCTAAAGACTCAGTGTTGCAATGCATGGAGGACCAATGTTTCCAAAAGAAGGAAAGGAGAAAGGTTCCCCAAGAAAAGGGGTTCCTTCGTTGGTACTCCCATGAACTGACGCTATTGACACTGACTCGACCTAAGGTCCACTAGGGAAAAAAAACAACACACACTACAGATCTAAGAAGAAAATAATCAGACAAACCTTCCAACAAGGAAACCACTAGTTGGTGATGAAATCCAACATTGCAAGATCAATATAGGAAGGGGATGGGATAGAGAAGGTGGAACAGTTACATTGGTGACCTTCTTAATGGACTTATGCCTTGGTGCAAGTTCCCACATGGTTTTACCCTCCAAGGTGCCCGTGTGAGTTTGACCAACGTCTGACCCAGGTATGACAAAGACTCCCCTTCATCATCACCTTGTGTATTAATCCTACAGATATAGGCCACTAAGGTTACCAACTCACAGTCATCCTCCGAGCGGGTACATTCGATAGTCGGGATCAAATGTATCGCCAGGATGACAAGTCTGAAATTCTTCAAGAGTACTAAAGACAAGTGGATTGGAAGACTACCCTGAATGGATTTATTATTCACGAAGCTCCAAGACCAAATTAAAACAGTTGTTTCTCAGGAAGAACCCCCAATATATGATCTTTCCACTACATGGGTTAAGCTTTGGAGGGGAAATATTTGTTTCTCTCCTGCACATGACCTCATGTTTAATCCATGCGTGAGAGGGGGATCCCAACTATGCTTATACGAAGGTTGGATTTTCTCTCCCTATCACAAGATTTTGTGTTTGTCTGATGGATTTGAAAAGTTATGATCACAACCTATTCCAAATCCCTACACTTTAAGCTAAAGTAGGTTTTCTACCAGATAACATAAAAGTGTCTGATTAATTTATAAGCACTTCATTTTAAGGTTGTTTTTTACTCGAGGGTGTGAAAGTGAAACTTATGATGTTTTAGACTTGATTCCAAAAGAATGCAGAATAATGAGATGAAAATATTTTTCTTCAATGAATCCTACATACGGGATGGAGAAGAGGTTTAAATTTCTTTAACAAAAACACCCAATTCCAAAATGCAATATTTTAAATACAATCTACTACACTACCCAAAAGAAAGAATGCAACTATCTTCTTTGTTTGATTCTAATATATAAATAAAGTAAATGAAAATTCTTTAAAGCTTCCTCACTTTCAATCAAAATGGAAGATTCAAATGAAGATACAAAAGACAAAAAGAAAAAAGGATTTCAAACAAAGCATGAACTCACAGGATAACGAGAACTGAAATAAACAAGTATGATAACTCACTCAATCAATAACTCGACAATCAACAAGTATTCAAGGGATACAATAAAGTTTAGAGAAGAATCCAAAAATCAATAAGGAGTGTTGTATCCTTTTCATCACCTAAATGAGAAAATGAAGGACACTTACAAGTCCAGTTGGGTTAGTTAGACAGGACAGGAATGAGTGCAAGAGTTAGAAACATCAAGCACAATAAGCAAATAAACAACTCATCTAATAACAATTAAAGAAACTAAAATAATGTGCATAAGGAAAATAGAACAAAATAAATACCGATATTCATGCCACCAATGGATAGATTGTATTAGTGGGCAAACACCAAAGAGAAAGGGAGACTTATGGGTCCCCTCTTCCTCCAAGGGAGGGTTCTTGAACCCCCAATGATTGAGCTCTTTTTACAAATAGAAAACTAAAAGGAAATGGTGAAGAAATCCAAAGCTCATTCACTCAAGAGGTGATGTGAATAGCCCAATGAAATGGTGCTTATTTGCTCCAATGAGGAAAGAGGTTCCTTGCAGGAGAATAGAAGCAACATAACAATACAAATAGATTCTTGGAAATATAGTGCACCCATGGCCTCTTTTTATAACAAAGATTTGAGGCATTATCCAACCGGTCTTTAGTGTGAACAAGGGGCCCTTTAGGACACCTTTAGGTCTTTGACCAACCCCCCACTTAGATTCAACTCAGATTTGGGGGTGAAATCGACTTAGGATCTGAACTAGAAGTGGGTGGGAGGCAAATTAGAATCATTAATGCGTCGTTCTGAAGTGTGTGCGCCTTTTTGTGTCCATAATCGTGCATTGGACACATGCACGCTTTTCCAACATTTTCAACTAGTGCACGTGCGCGCGCTTCCTTTGCACTCTGAGCACATGCTGATTTTATTACCAATTGTATAGTTTATGCCCTTTGGAAATGCATTTTTTGGACCATGGATAAACTAATAGGTGTTTGGAAATGCTGGATTTATGTAACCATTTGCGGATGAAATTTCAGTGATAATAGATGCCTCCTGATGTGTGAGGTTAGGAGCATACGAATAGCCGAAATACATCAATGTTTCTTCTACTAAGAGTACCATTGTAAGAGAGAGTGTTGAGAGGATTGAAGGAGAGACCCATTGGAGGGAGAGGGGAACCTGTGGGACCCAAACCTTTCGCTAAGGTGTGAAAAAACAAAACTGTGTACAAACGAGGCGGGCATGCCCCATGCTCGTGTCATATAACTCAAAAAAAGTGTAAGACAATAATTGAAGTGGTATGTTGACGTAGATAACTGCAGCGCCCTCTAGGGAAGTTTGATAATGGCAGAGGATGATTCTGATGGTGAACATACTCTAAAAAGAGGTGATGACACCTATAAGAAGTGTCGATAATTCGCGGACATTGATAGCCCAACAAATTTCAGAGCTCTTCGGAAAATATAAAGACAACTGTAATGGTCACAAAGTAAGACCCACTGTAACATGAGATAAAGTTGAAGTCAAATTTTATGGGGGTCAACGACAACAAAGAACAATGGTGTTTTTCTTTGTGTTGTTCGAGACTCCTCATTGTAAAGGGAATGAGAAAGAAGATACTGTCGCCCTTCTGGAAACTATGTTGATGTCGACAAAAAGGGAGATGCAACTCCAGGAAGCAAAGGGCTTCATGAAATCCATTGGATGAGATCAAGAAATTAGAAGGTTCATGGACGAAGGCAAGAGGCGATGAGACTCTAGAATGCCCTTAGTTGGAGATATATGTGAAGTATGAGTGGCAATAACCGTGAAATTGAATCTAGTGTCAGGGGGGTGACTAGACATGGGTTAAATTGTGCCAGAGGCATGACAAAGTGGACAAACTTAGATATCAAAGGTATATGGACTGTGGGATACTCAGGGTTTATGGACGAGGTCAAGCAGAGTAGGAGGTAATGAATGCCCCAACCAAGGGCGACATGGGTTGCATTGCCAAAAAAGGAAGGTCACTAAGGGAGACAACAAAAATATAGGTAAATGCGGGAAACAAAGGATTTGTACAATTACCAAATGAATAAAGAATAATTCGGGATAAGTGTACAACTACAGAAACATGTGCCCCAATGTAAGATGGCTTGGCCTGTGAGGGTGCAAGTTGCATTGAAAATAGGTGGAGGGTGGTGGCCCCATGGGTGGGTTTCTGTATGAGGTGAATGAATGGAGGACAATATGTAGATGGGAAAACTGATTGTGGATGAAATGGAAGGTTAGTGATACCATGGAGGCGCAGTCAAAATTGAATCGTGATGAGATATTCTAGGAGTCCATTGGAAAAAATAGAAAAATGAGGAGAAGGAGTATGTGGCTAATTCTCGGAAATGCGTAATACTATCGAGACTCCCATCCTTAGTGGGTGAAAGCAGCATGAGTGTCAAAGTGCCAAGGGGGACTATGAATGGGACAACTCATGTGGGGGAGAGTTCTACCGGGTGACGGTACCAAATTGTATTGGAGGTGATAGTACTGCAGAGATGGATCTGAGGATCCTACAGGCAAATGTCGAAGGGTGTGACTGGAGATGCAATTGAGATTCAGAGGGAATGATTACATGCCATTATCGATCATATACCTGAAGGGGCCGCGCTGGTGTGTGATGGCCATGCACTTGCACACATGAAAACCAAATACCCGACGTGAATAATATCTTAAAATAAAGAACATATAACAGTTATTTGATAATTTTGAACATGAGCAGGCATACCTGAGTGTGTCATGGAAATATGCTCCATCAGGGAAAAGTGAAACTGATCACCCGAGGAAAATGACTGTGTAAGTGGCCGAAAATGGTTCAGAAAACGAAGCTTATGGGCTCCTGTACCAAAAAATGAAAGTGGGGAAAAGGACTTAGATATGGATGGTGGGCCCATAATGCCATCCTAGGGGCAACGACACTATGGGCGATCGAGCGGTAGTTTGGTGGGAGGACATGGACCTGCCCTTTTCTCGAGGACTAATGAAGAAATATAATGAATTACATTCATGGGAGCATTGGTATGAATTGTCATAGGAATCTCAAGAAGATATGTGTGGCATTCCGCAGCTAATGTGTGGCAGATGTATGGGATAGATGGGCAATGATGAGTGTAATACCCATATTCTGCGCATATGGCACAGATGAAATTGGTTCATATATTTAGTTTGCGTGTGGTTGATGACTCCATAGTAGTGGGGGGCATACTTGGTGGAGTGGCAAGCAAGAGGGGTGTTTGAGGAAGCTGGATAAAACTATGTAGCTCAGAAAGAGAAGGAAATTTGTGAGTGGGGTGTCCTTTTCATTCACATAAGGCACAAGGGAGTTGAACTCAAGGAGGTAGTGGAGCGATGGACTCTTTCTTCTTTTATCTTCCCCCAGCTGTAGCAGTGGTGCTGGAAATTGTGGGTGAGGGTGGTGTGGCCAGAGTTAGTACTGGGATCTCCATTAGGATTCTCTCTGACTGAGGAGGGAGGGATGGTTGAGGAACCATCTTGGGTGGATGTAGATACCATATAGGGATGGAGAGTACCATGTTCAGAAGGCTAAGCGTTTCGACTACCTAGAATGCTTCGACCCCAGGTGGGGGGTAGAAAAAGGGAATTTTGGGAATGTCTTGGGGGATTGCCTCCCAAAATGGGAGTTTCCCCTGGAGGGAGGGAAGATCCATGATAAGTGGTGAGGTGGCACTCTCAGGGAACTCCTGAGGTAGTATTTCTTCAACTGGTGGAACTTTGATATGGGGAGGGGACTTAGCGATAGGGGTCTTGTCTCCGATGTTTGTTCCTTTAGGGGAAACTATACACACTTGTGCTGAAAAAGATGGTTTTAGGAATGGTGATGTTCCTTGATAAGTGCCCAACATGGATGGGTCTTGGAATAATCCAGGGCCAATGTTGATGACTGGAAAATCATCCGAACTAATACGGACAAGGGGGAGGATGTTATTGATGTTGGCGGAATGGTTAGGCTCGTAATGTGTAAGTTGGTCAATGGTGACGATCTTCCCATTATAGGGGAACATCATCATACGAAACACATAAGAGGTGATTGCCTTCATAGCATACATGTAGTTGCGTCTGAACAAGATATTGCAATCAAGATGGGCATCGATAACTTCAATGTCAATGAGGATGGTTTTTGCCCCAATTTCTATGGGGAAATTTTGACAAAGCCCTGCGGAAGATGTTGGTCAACCATTGTAAGCTCGAAGGATGATGGTAGAGGGTACTAGCTCAGGGGAGATAGTTTTCTGCCATACATGTTTATACATGATGCATCTGGATGCACCTTCATCGATGATACACCGATAAAATGTGGTGTTCCAGATCTTAACTGGTATCTGGAAGGATACTTGGGTGGGAAGACATGGTTCTTCGTTATCTGAATCAAATGTGATCAACTTCGTGTCAGCTGTGTCGACTGCCCCCAAGGCAGAAAGAAAGTATTTTCATTGTGATGGATAGGTTTGGAGGACCTCCAACATAGACATGGGTGTGGGAGACTGGGCTAAGTCATCAACCAGACTATAATTATGAGCAACCCTAGCATGAGGGTTATGCACATTCTGCCGTAAAGGCATACATGGTATGCGGGGAATGGGTTCTGCGTTAGGATGTGGAATCATCAATGGTTATCCTGTAGTAGCTGGCAGTGTTTCTAAGGTGGTTGGGGTAGATTCAGGAAGCATATTGTATTGACGATTGCGGGTTTGCAGAAGAATTTATTCACTGGCAAGGAGGACACTGCGATCAACTGGATTCTCGGGTTGAGTGGCACCCGAGTTTGGATATTGCCCCATTTGTGGTGGGGAAAGGTTGATAACTTGTTGGGTGTTCATCACACCTTGGTATGGTATGGGGTTTTTCAAAACAACTAGAGGTGGTGGTTGCAAATACTTTTGTGGGGCCTGCTGATGGGAAGGTGGTACCGTAGGGCCCTGTGAGTTCATGGATGCCCTCATCCATTGGAGATCAAGAATTTGGGGGAAATGATTAGCATAGTGTCCATAATCATGACATATAGCGCAAGGAAAGTTAGTCTAAATATTGTTGTTCTTCCCTTGTCGTGGTTGATTTTTATTGGTGCCCCCTTGGGGGTCTTGGTATTGGTTTCCCCCAGCGAGATGGTTGCGGGGGTCATTCCCTCCTATTCCTGGGTTGTCATTGTTTCTGTTTTTTCCTTTCTTCTTATGAGTCAGATTGGCCATATTCAATTGTTACAATGTATGAACCTGTTGAGTGGGAAAGGGATGAACAAAGTTGATGACGACATGTGGTTGTCTTGGTGGAGGATTAACTAGTTAGGGAGGATCAAGAAATGGGAAATATGGATTGTTCTGTGGATAGGATCCATATGGAATATAGGAAGTAGAGGGACTTCCACTACTGCTAGGGTTATATATAGGGGTTGAGGGTGGACCCGTACTGGATTGAGAGACCAGATACAACATGGGTACCGATGGGGGTGCCACCAATGACTGAGGGGGAACAGCAGGATATGACTGTTGGTAAAGGGGAGGAGGGTAATAAGGAATTATACCATATATTGATGGATGTCCAGGTGTACCATACATGGGTGGTGGTTGGATGTACAGATTATGGTGTGTTGTGGTACCAATCAATCCGTCCGCTGAGTGATACATCCTAGGTTTTTCTTGGCCGAATGGTACAGGTCTTGGGATTTCAGGTAGTACTGTGTATAAGTAGCCTGATTGTGCATAGATGAGTTCATACTATTAAGCCTTTCTAATGGCTTCTTATTCATATTGGGGGAAGGTGGAGGCCACATCTTTGGTAAGGAGGGAGACAAGTGATCTGAGAAACCAATCAAGGCATTGTTGCTTGGTGGTTTCTTCTTTGCATAAGCTACAATGCTGACGCAATTCATGAATGTGGTAAGAGATATGTGTGGATGAGGTTTGTTTAAACTCTGAGAGAAGTTTGAGACCATTGTCATGGCAGATTGGTAGTTGAAAGAAGGTCAAAAATGCTTTGGACAATGATTCAAAGGTCACATGGGACCTTGATTTTTCATCTACATACCACTTGGTTGATGGGCCAGTGAGTGTGTGTTGGAATAACTGGAACCAGACGAAGTCATCCATGATGTTGTTTGAAGAGCACCATAGGTGGAAGGTCATGACATGGTTGGCAGGGTCGTCTCCTGCCTTTCCTTCAAACTTGGGAATGTTTGAAGGTAATTTGGGAGGCATTGCAGGCCATGTGCGTTCGTAAAATATGGGATCGTTGGTGAGCTTACTCAGATCAGGTATGTTGAGGGAAGCCAAGTATGGAATCTGGAGTGGCGGTGGAGGATTAGTTCCAGCCATGGTGTGAGTGGTTTGTGTACTTAACCCGTGAGGGGGCTTAGGTGGGGTGGTACTTCTTCCTTGGGAAGAAGTATGCCCCCCGCTTCCTTCTAAAGGGAAGCTAGTGGATGGTTGACCTTGGGAAGTGGACCCAAGTAAAGTGGAACCAAGCAAAGTTGATCCTAAGACAGCAGCACTCACGGGGGTGTGAGAGGGTTGAGCCAATGAATTGGCAAGACTAGGAACTCCTTGAATCAGAGGGAGATTTCGCAAGTGTTTGGAAGGACGTGGGTTCTGTGGGTCCCCTATGATGTCCGACTAGAAAAATGAATGTGCGAAACTGGTGATGAGAGTAATAAATGAACAAGAGACTTTGTATTACTTGTACCTTCACAATATATATCACAATCGTTTTGTAATCACAAGAGCATCATACATAAATCAATTGACAAAGAAGAATATATGTGGATAGGTGGATTTTGTCCACGTGGGGGAACAAAGAAAGAAAATGCTCGTGTCCTAAAAAGACGTAACGTTCTTCCTCTCAAATAACATTGGACCTTCCAATAGCACTAAACAGTGGGGTCTGAAGCCACTAGAAGAAGAACTAGTGAAGGATGAAATAATAAGTTATAATGAGGGGTAGAGGGTGCATATCCTGAAAGAGCTGGCGATATTTCCCAATAGCCACAAAAAATCCAATCAAGGTGCAATTGCAACCCAGAATTGCCACTTGGGAAGATGTCCTAAAATTTGGTCACTAGGTACCTTGGTCAAAGTGCAACATTTAGATTTCCGGCCTCAAAAATGGGTCATGGGATGGATCTCGTCCAAGAGGTGGGTGCCTGAAGGGGGGATGCACAGAACAACTGGACCTCGGCCTTCGACCCTTCACGGGTATCTCCCTAACTTATGGTGTTAGGAACACTTGACTTGGAGGATTTAAATTCCCTATTTGACAACTTCTATTGTTTGAAAATGTGAGAACCAGATAACGGGGAGTTATTTGGATGCCTATCCTCGAGATGCTACCTAGACTAAAAAATTTCTTTTGGCACCTCCTGTGGAGGAAAACTTAGTGAGTTTTTAGAAAATTTTTAGATGTGGTTGTTTTGAGAGATTGGGGGTTTAAACCAATCTTGTTTAAATTAAGTGGGAGTGTATAGTTTCATCAAGAAAAGTGTGGGGCATTTTAGAATCCCTTTGGAGGAAAATTACTTCAACCTCCATGATTCTAGGTGAAACTATGTGAGTGAGTAGTGACATTGTGTGTAAACAAGTGAAAGTGTGCCAAATTTTTAATAAGTTCGATGTCACCTTGCAATATGTGGACTTCGTGTGGTCCTTACAAGTATTGATTACCTAATTTACTAGATTCCATTGGTACAAACTTGCGGAATTTTAAAGTCCCTAGAGAAGTAGCATGTGGACATGTGGGTCCTTACCAATCCTTTAAATTCCCTAATGTGATTTAATCTAAGAAAGCTTTAAAAGACTATCCTAGATTGTGGACATGTGAGCATGTACGGGATCGTTACAATAACCTTTAAACTCCCCTAGTGATGTAAACTAAGAAAGTAGCTTCAAACTATCCTATCTTTGCAGCATGTGGGCATGTATGGGCCCTTACAAATTTAAGATGTTTTTGAAAAGAAACTAAGAGGAGTCCCAAAGGGGCTGTTGTCCTCTCCTAAATATTTTGTCTTTAACGGAGATGCAATCTTCCTTTAATCATTTTTCTGATTCTCAATATCGCTCATGTTGCGAGATAAGAGCATACTCTATGATTGAAGTTCAATTTCTGGTCCCAATGCAAGTGGTTATATATGTGATATAGAATGATTCCAACTTAACTTCAATCAAAGCAAACCACCCATGTGGAAAAATGAAAGCAAAAAGACGATAAATATGGATTTTAACCTCCTAAGTGCCTATGTTTTGACTAACCCTTCATGTGGAGAGGGAATATAAGTGTGGTGCATATTACAATTTGCATAGAATCAATATTAAGAAGGCTACGGGCCTTCAACATATCACAAAAACCCTTACAATGTTTGAATTTCTGGACAGTTGCGCAGGTCTCAGAGTAGACATAGGTTCATGTGGTGCCAATGCGCAAATTGAAAATGACCTATTGGCGTAGGTGCACAGAAGGCGCTGAGGAACAAGGTTCTCTTGGCGCACGTGCTCAGAAGGCGCGCCTATGGGATAAAAAACCCACACACTTTCTAGTACACGGCTGTGAAGAAATTTTCAGATGAAATTCTCTTATCTCAACTCTGAATTTAGCTTTTTGCAGGCATGCTTGGGCTGGTTATGGTTCTTGCAAGTTAAATAAACCAAAAATAAGTGCTCAAACAACCCAAATGAGGAGTAAATTGATACTTATCCCCAATGGAGTCTCCAATCTGTTGTATCCTTTTCGTCTCCTAAATGAGAAAAAGAAGGACACTTACAAGTCCAGTTGGGTTAGCTAGAAAGGACATGAATGAGTGCAAGAGTTAGAAACATCAAGCACAATAAGAAAATAAACAACTAATATAATGACAATTAAAGAAACTAAACTAATGTGCATAAGAAAAATAGAACACAAGAAAGACCAATATTCATTCCACCAATGGATAGATTGTATTAGTGGGAAAACACCAAAGAGAAAGGAAGACTTATGGGTCCCCTCTTCCTCCAAGGGAGGGTTCTTGAACCCCCAATGATTGATCTCTTCTTACAAATAGAAAACTAAAAGGAAATGGTGAATAAATCCAAAGCTCATTCACTCAAGAGGTGATGTGAATATCCCAATGAAATGGTGCCTATATTCTCCAATGAGGAAAGAGGTTCCTTGCAGGAGAATAGAGGTAGCATAAAAATACAAATAGATTCTTGGAAATATAGTGCACCCATGGCCTCTTTTTATAGCAAAGCTTTGAGGCATTATCCAACCGGTCTTTAGTGTAAACAAGAGGCCCTTTAGGTCTTTGAACAACCCCCCACTTGGATTCAACTCAGATTTGGGGGTCAAATTGACTTGGGAGCTGAACCAGAAGTGGGTGGAATGCCGACCAGAATCATTAATGCATTGTTCTAAAGTGTGTGCATCTTTTTGCGTCCACAGTCGCGCATCAGGTGCATGTGCATTTTTCCAGCATTTTCGAATGGTGCATGTGCACGTGCTTCCTTTTCACTCTGAGTGCATGCTGATTTTATAACCAATTGTATAGTTTGTGCCCTTTGGAAATGCATTTTTTGGACCATGGATGAACTAATAAGTGTTTGGAGATGCTGGATTTCTGTAACCATTTGCAGACGAAATTTCAGTGATAACAGATGGCCCCTGATGTGTGAGGTTAGGAGCATATGGATAGCTAAAATACATCAATGTTTCTTCTACTAAGAGTACCATTGTAAAAGAGAGTGTTGAGAGGAATTGCAAGAGAGACCCATTGGAGGGAGAGGGGAACTTGTGGGACCCAAACCTTTCGCTAAGGTGTAAAAAAACAAAATTGTGTACAAACGAGGCGGGAATGCCCCATACTTGTGTCATGTAACTCAAAAAATGTGTAAGACAATAACTGAAGTGGTATGTAGACGTAGATAACTGCAACGCCCTTCGGGGCGGTTTGATAATGGTAGAGGATGATTCTAATGGTGAACATACTCTGAAAAGAGGTGATGACACCTGTAAGAAGTGTCGATAATTCACGAGCATTGGTAGCCCAACAAATTTCAGAGGTCTTCAACAAATATAAAGACAATTGCAATGGTCACAAAGTAAGACCCACAATAACATGAGATAAAGTTGAAGTTGAATGTTATGGGGATCAACGACAATAGAGAACAATGGTGTTTTTATTTGTGCCAACCAAGACTCCTCATTGTAAAGGGAATGAGAGTCAAGATACTGTCGCCCTCCTGGAAACTATGTTGATGTGGACAGAAACAGAGATGCAACTCCAAGAAGCAAAGGGCTTCATGAAATACAATAGATGAGATCAGGAACTGAGAAGGTTCATGGACGAAGGCAATAGGTGGTGAGACTCTAGACTACCCTTGGTTGGGGATATATGTGAAGTATGAGTAGCAACAACAGTGAAACTGAATCTAGTGTCAGGGGGATGACTAGACGTGGGTTAAATTGTGCCAGAGGCATGTCAAAGTGGACAAAATTAGAGATCAGAGGTATATGGATCATGGGATGATCGGGGTTTATGGACGAGGTCAAGTAGAGTAGGAGGTAATGAATGCCCCAACCAAGGGTGACAGAGGTTGCATTGCCAGAAAAGGAAGGTCGCTAAGGGAGACAACAAAAACCTAGGTAAATGCGGGAAACAAAGGCTTTGTATTGTTACCAAATGAATAAAGTATAATTTGGGATAAGTGTTCAACTACAGAAACAAGTTCCCCAGTGCAAGATGGCTTGGCCTGTGAGGGTGCAAGTTGCGTGGAGGGTGGGTGCCCCATGGATGGGTTTCTTTATGAGGTGAATGAATGGAGGATAATATGTAGATGGGAAAATTGATTGTGGATGAAATGGAGGGTTAGTGATACTGTGGAGGTGCAGTCAAACTTGAACCATGATCAGATATTCTGGGAGTCCATTGGGAAAACTAGAAAAATGAGGAGAATGAGTACATGGTTGATTCTCGGAAATGTGTAAGACTATCAAGACTCCCATCCCTAGGGGGTGAAAGAAGCATGAGTGTCAAAGTGCCAAGGGGGACTATGAATGGGAGAAATCATGTGAGGGAGAGTGCTACCAGGTGACTGTACCAAATTGTAGTGGAGGTGATAGTACTGCAGAGACGGATCTGAGGATCCTACAGGAAAATGTCGAAGGGTGTGACTGGAGATGCAATTGAGATTCAGAGGGAATGATTACATGCCATTATCGATCATATACCTAAAGGGGCCATGATGGTGTGTGATGGCCAAGTACCCGCACACATGAAAACCAAATACCCGACGCAAACAATATCTGAAAATAAAGAACATATAACAGTTATTTGATAATTTTGAACATGAGCAGGCGTACCTGAGTGTGTCATGGAAATATGCTCCGTCGGGGAAAAGTGTAACGGATCACCTGAGGAAAATGACTGTGTAAGTGGCCGAAAATTCTTAAGAAAACGAAGCTTATGGGATCCTGTACCAAAAAATGAAAGTGGGGAAAAGGGCTTAGATATGGATGGTGGGCCCATAATGCCATCCTAGGGGCACCAACACTATGGGCGATCGAGCGGTAGTTTGGTGGGAGGACATGGACTTGCCCTTTTCTCGAGCACTGATGAAGAAATATAATGAATTAAATTCACGGGAGCATTGGTATGAAGTGTCATAGGAATCTCAGGAAGATATATGTGGCATTTCGCGGCTAATCTGTGGCGGACTTATGAGATAGATGGGCAATGATGAGTGTAATGCCCATATTTTGCACATATGGCACATGCAAAATTGGTTCATATATTTAGTTTGCATGTGGTTGAAGACTTTGTAGTAGTGGGGGGCATACTTGGTGGAGTGGCAAGCAAGAGGGGTGCTTGAGGAAGCTAGATAAAATTGTCTAGCTCGGGAAGAGAAGGACATTTGTGAGTGGGGTGTCCTTTTCATTCACATAAGGCACAAGGGAGTTGAACTTGGGGAGGTAGTGGAGTGATGGGCTCTTTCTTCTTTCGTCTGCCCCCAACCATAGAAGTGGTGCTGGAAATTGTGGGTGAGGGTGGTGTGGCTGAAGTTAGTACTGGGATCTACATCAAGATTCTCTTTGACTGAGGAGGTAGGGATGGTTGAGGAACCATCTCGGGTGGATGTAGATACCATATAGGGATGGAGAGTACCATGTTTGGAAGGGTAAGCATTCCGACTACTTGGAATGCTTCGACCCCAAGTGGGGGGTAGAAAAAGAGAATTTTGGGAATGTCCTGGGGGATTGTCTCCCAAAACGGGAGTTTCCCTTGGAAGGGGGGAAGATGCATGATAAGTGGTGCAGTGGCACTCTCAGGGAACTCTTGAGGTAGTATTTCTTCAACTGGTGGAACTTTGATAAGGGGAGGGGTCTCAGCGATAGGAGTCTTGTATCCGATGTTTGTTCCTTTAGAGGAAACTACACACACTTGTTCTCAAAAATATGATTTTAGTAACAATGATGTTCCCTGATAAGTGCCCAACATGGATGGGTCTTGGAATAATCCAGGGCTAATGTTGATGACTGGAAAATCATCTGAACTAATATGGACAAGGGGGAGGATTTTATTGATGTTGGAAGAATGGTTAAGCTCGTAATGTGTAAGTTGGTTGATGGTGACGATCTTCCCATTATGGGGGAACATCATTGTTCGAAACACAGAAGAGGCGACCACCTTCATAGAATACATGTAGTTGTGTTCAAACAAGATATTGTAATCAAGCTAGGCATCGATAACTTCAATTTCAATGAGGACATTTTTTGCCCCAAGTTCTATGGGGACATTTTGACAAAGCCTTGTGGAAGATGTTGGTCAACCATCATAAGCTCGAAGGGAAATGGCAGAGGGTACTAGCTAAGGGGAGCCAATTTTCTGCCATACGTGTTTAGACATGATGCATGTGGATGCACCTTCATAGATGATACACCGATAAACAATGGTGTTCCATATCTTAACTGGTATCTGGAAGGCTACTTGGGTGGCAAGACGTGGTTCTCCACTATCTAAATCAAATGTGATCAACTCCATGTCAGCTGTGTCAACTTCCCCTAAGGAAGAAAGAAAGGATTTTCGTTGTGATGGATAGGTTTGAAGGACCTCCAACACATACATGGCTGCAGGATACTAGGCTATGTCATCAACCAGACTATAATTATGAGAACCCCTAGCATGAGGGTTATGCACCTTCCTCCGTAAAGGCATACATGGTATGCAGGGAATGGGTTCTGCGTTAGGATGTGGTATCATCAATGGTTGTCCTGTAGTAGCTAGTAGTGTTTCTAAGGTGGTTGGGGTGGATTCGGGAGGCATAATGTATTGACGGTTGTGGGTTTGCAGAAGAATTTATTCGCTGGCGAGGAGGACATTGCGATCAACCGGATTATTGGGTTGAGTGGCACCCGGGTTTGGATATTGCCCCATTTGTGGTGGGGTAGGGTTGATCACTTGTTGGGTGTTCATCACACCTTTGTATGGTATGGGGTTTTGCAAAAAAACTAGAGGTGGTGGTTGCAAATACTTTTGTGGGGCATGCTGAGGGGCATGTGGTACTGGAGGGCCCTATGAGTTCATGGATGCCCTCATCCGTTGGAGATCAAGAATTTTGGGGCAATGATGAGTATAGTGTCCATACTCACCACATATAATGCAAGGGAAGTTAGTGTGAATATTTTTGTGCTTCCATTATCGTGGTTTATTTTTATTGGTGTCCCCTTGGGGTCTTGGTATTGGTTTCCCCCAGCAGGATGGTTATGGGGGTAATTCCCTCCTAGTCCCGGGTTGTCATTATTTCGATTTTTTCCTTTCTTCTTATGAATCAGATTGGCCATATTCAATTGTTCAAATGTATGAACCTATTGAATGGGAAAGGGCTGATCAAAGTTGATGCCAACATGTGGTTGTCTCGGTGGAGGATTAACTAGCCAGGGAGGACCAAGAAATGGGAAATATGGATTGTTCTGTGGATGGGGTCCATATGGTGTATAGGAAGTAGAGGGACTTCCAATACTGCTAGGATTATATCCATGGGTTGGGGGTGGACCTGTACTAGATTGAGAGACCAGATACGACATGGGTACCGTTGGGGGTGCCCCCAATGACTAAGGGGGAACAACAGGATATGACTGTTGGTAAAGGGGAGGAGTTGAATAAGGAAGTATGCCATATATTGGTGGATGTTTGGGTGTACCAACATGGGTGGTGGTTGGATGTATGGATTATGGTGTGTTGTGGTACCAATCAATCCATCCACTGAGTGAGACATCCTAAGTTTGTCTTGGTCGAATGGTTAGGTAGTACTCTGTATAAGTAGCCTAATTGTGCATATATGAGTTCATACTATTGAGCCTTGCTAATAGCTTCTTCTTCATATTGGGGGAAGGTGGAGGCCACATCTTTGGCAAGGAGGGAGACAGGTGATCTAAGAAACCAATCGATGCATTGTTGCTTGGTGGTTTCTGCTTTGCATAAGATACATCCCTGATGCCATTCGTGAATGTGGTCAACGATATGTGTGGAGGAGGTTTGTTTAAACTCTGAGAGCAGTTCGAGACCATTGTCATGGTATATTGGTAGTTGAAATAAGGTAAAAAATGCTTTGGCCAATGATTCAAAGGTCACATGGGACCCTGATTGTTCATCTACATACCACTTGGCTGATGGGCCAATGAGTGTGCGTTGGAATAAACATAACCAGACGGAGTCGTCCATGATGATATTTGAAGAGAACCATAGGTGGAAGGTCTTGACATGGTTGGTAGGGTCGTCTCCTGCCTTTCCTTCAAACTTGGGAATGTCTGAAGGTAATTTGGTAGGCATTGCAGGCCATGTGGGGTCGTAAAATATAGGATCATTGGTGATCTTAGTCAGATCCAGTAGGTTGAGGGAAGCCAAGTATGGCATTTGGAGTGGCGGTGGAGGATTAGTTCCAGCCATGGTGTGAATGGTTTGTGTACCTGACCCATGAGGGGGGTTAGGTGTGGTGGTACTTCCTCCTTGGGAAGAAGTATATCACTCGCTTCCTTGTAAAGGGAAGCTAGTGGACGATTGACCTTGGGAAGTGGACCCAAGTAAAGTGGAACCAAGCAAAGCTGATCCCAAGATAGTAGCACTCACGGGGGTGTGAGAGGGTTGAGATGATGAGTTGGAAAGACTAGGAACTCCTCCTCGAATGGGAGGGAGATTTAGCAAGCATATGGAACAACGAGGGTTCTATGGGTCCCCTATGATGTCAGACTAGCAAAATGAATGTGTGAAACTGGTGATGAGAGTAATAAATGAACAAGAGACTTTGTATTACTTGGACCTTCACAATATATCTCAAAATCGTTTTGTAATCACAAGAGCATCATACATAAATCAATTGACAAAGAATCATATATGTGGATAGGTGGATTTTGTCCACATGGGGGAACAAAGAAAGAAAATGCTTGTGTCCTAAAAATATGTAATGTCCTTCCTCTCAAATAACACTGGACCTTCTAATAACACTCAACAGTGGGGTCTGAATCCACTAAAAGAGGAACTAGTGAAGGATGAAATAATCAGTTATAATGAGGGGTAGAAGGTGCATATCCTGAAAGAGATGGCGATATTTCCCAATAGCCACACAAAATCTGATCAAGGTGCAATTGTAGCCCACAATTGCCACCTGGGTAGATGTCCTAAAATTTGGTCACTAGGTACCTTGGTCAAAGTGTGATATTTATATTTTCGGCCTAAAAAATGGGTCACGGGATGGATCCGGTCCAAGAGGTGGGTGCCTCAAGGGGGTTCACACAAAACAAACGGACCTCGGCCTTTGAACCTTCACGGGTATCTCCCTGCTTTATGGTGTTAGGAACACTTGACTTGGAGGATTTAAATTTCCCTATTTGACAACTTCTAATGTTTGAAGATGTGAGAACCAGATAACGGGGAGTTATTTGGATGCCTATCCATGAGATCCTACCTAGACTAAAAAATTTCTTTTGGCACCTCCTGTGGAGGAAAACTTAGTGAGTTTTTAGAAATTTTTTAGATGTGGTTGTTTTGAGAGATTTGGGGTGTGAACCAATCTCGTTTAAATTAAGTGGGAGTGGATAGTTTCGTCAAGAAAAGGGTGGGGCATTTTAGAATCCCTTTGGAGGAAACTTACTTCAACTTCCACGATTCTAGGTGTGTTTTAGAATCCCTTTGGAGGAAACTTACTTCAACCTCCACGATTCTAGGTGAAACTATGTGAGTGAGTAGTGAATTTGTGTGTAAACAGGTGAAAGTGTGCCAAATTTGTAATAAGTTAGATGTCACCTTGCAATATGTGGACTTCGTGTGGTCCTTACAAGTCTTGATTACCTAAATTAGTAGATGCCATTGGTACAACCTTACAGAATTTTAAAGTCCCTAGAGAACTAGCATGTGGACATGTGGGTCCTTACCAATCCATTAAACTCCCTAATGTGATTTAATCTAAGAAATCTTTAAAAGACTATCCTAGATTGTGGACATGTGAGCATGTACGGGCTCGTTATAATAACCTTTAAACTCCCCTAGTGATGTAAACTAAGAAAGTAGCTTCAAACTATCCTATCTTTGCAGCATGTGGGCATGTATGCGCCCTTACAAATTTAAGATGTTTTTGAAAATAAACTAAGAGGAGTCCCAAAGGGGTTGTTGTCCTCTCTTAAAGATTTTGTCTTTAAGGGAGATGCAATCTTCCTTCAATCATTTTTTTGATTCTCAAGATCGCTCTATGGTGTGAGAGAAGAGCATACTCTATGATTGAAGTTCAATTTCTGGTCCCAATGAAAGTGGTTATATATGTGATATAGAATGATTCCAACTTAACTTCAATCAAAGCAAGCCATCCATGTGGAAAAATGAAAGAAAAAAGAGGATAAATATGGATTTTAACCCCCTAAGTGCCTATGTTTTGACTAACCCTTCACGTGGAGAGGGAATCTAAGTGTGGTGCATATTACAATTTGCAGAGAATCAAGCTTGAGAAGGCTATGGGCCTTCAACATATCAAAAAAACCCTTACAATGTTTGAATTTCTCGATAGGTGCATGGGTCTCAGAGTAGACATAGGCGGATATGGTGCCAACACACAAATCGAAAATGACCTGTATGCGCAGGTGCACAGAAGGCACTGAGGAACAAGGTTCTATTGGCGCACGTGCACAGAAGGCGTGCCTGTGGGCTGAAAACCCACACACTTTTTGTTACATGCCCGGGAATAAAATTTAGGATGAAATTCTCTTATCTCAGCTCTGAATTTAGCTTTTTGCAGGCATGCTTGGGTTGGTTATGGTTCCTACAAGTTAAATAAACCAAAAATAAGTGCTCAAACAACCCAAATGGGGAGGAAATTGATACCTATCCCTAGTGGAGTCGCCAATCTACTGTATCCTTTTCGTCACCTAAATGAGCAAAATAAGGACACTTACAAGTCCAATTGGGTTAGCTAGACATGATAGGAATGACTGCAAGAGTTAGAAACATCAAGCAGCATAAGAAAATAAACAACTAATCTAATAACAATTAAAGAAACTAAACTAATGTGCATAAGAAAAATAGAACAAAAGAAAGACTGATATTCATGCCACCAATGGATATATTGTATTAGTGGGCAAACACCAAAGAGAAAGGAAGGCTTATGGGTCCCCTCTTCCTCCAAGGGAGGGTTATTGAACCCCCAATGATTGATCTCTTCTTACAAATAGAAAACTAAAAGGAAATGTTGAATAAATCCAAATCTCATTCACTCAAGAGGTGATGTGAATAGCCCAATGAAATGGTGCTTATATGATCCAATGAGGAAAGGGGTTCCTTGTAGGAGAATAGAGGCAGCATAAAAATACAAATAGATTGTTGGAAATATAGTGCACCCATGGCCTCTTTTTATAGCAAAGCTTTGAGGCATTATCCAACCGGTCTTTAGTGTGAACAAGGGGCCCTCTAGGGAACCTTTAGGTCTTTGACCAACCGCCCACTCAAATTCAACTAGAATTTGGGGGTCAAATCGACTTGGGAGCTGAACCAGAAGTGGGTGGGAGGCCGATCAGATTGATTAATGCATCATTATGAAGTGTGTGTGTCTTTTTGCGTTCACAGTTGCGCATCGGGTGCATGTGCATTTTTCCAGCATTTTTGACTAGCACACGTGCACGTGCTTCCTTTGCACTCTAAGAACATGATGATTTTATAACCAATTGTATAGTTTGTGCCCTTTGGAAATGCATTTTTTGGACCATGGATGAACTAATAGGTGTTTGGAGATGCTGGATTTCTGTAACCATTTGCAGACAAAATTTCAGTGATAACAAGGAGAAAGAGAAATCACTCAACTGTCTTGACAAAATGAGCAACAAAAAAGAGAAATCAAATATAGGTTTTGGTAAGCATAAAGTCTCAAATCATTCAAAATGAAAGATTTGAAAAGTAACTTAAGACCAACAAACCTTTGCAGACCTTTTCAATTAGTCAGATAACCAAAAACTTTAGCAAGACCCAGACGAAACCAAGAAGAAACAAGGCGAATCAATGTTGCAATTTGGAAAATGTTGCAAGCTCAAACAAGACAAAAAAATGAGTGATAATAAGCCATATCCCCAACCTAAAAAAAGTCACAAGAAAAAGTACAGACTCTGGGAAAATACCTCCAACAAAGAGCTAAGAAAAACATGGCATATTCTTCTGGATCTTCTCAAAACAAGAGAGCAACGCTCCCTAAAACAAAGAGATAGAGTGCTACAATGCTCCCTAAGAGACCACTGAGGAGCGCTGATCGGATAACCAACACCCTGGTAGCCACTCTAGGGGAGTGCCAATCTTGTAGATGCTTGAAAATAAGCATAAAAAAGAAAAAATTCAGCAGAGACTAGCTTGGGAACTATGATTACTTCTTGATGAAATAGAGGGAAGAGGGAAGGCTAAAAAGCAATCAACCAGAAAATATCAAACTAGGCAAAGGTTCAGATGAACCAAGGAAAGACAAGTCAATGTCCTTGCCTAGTGGAGTCGCCAATTTTTGTTACAATTTTTTTTTTTTTTTTGACAGAAACGGTTATGGATTATATTAATGGGGTGGACTAGCCACAGATTCAATTACAAAATGGCCTCGAATTTCTTCGGGCCTGTCTTTCTAAACCATTCTACTTATATAGCTATAGACTTGTGAACTGAACTAGTTCTTATACGCCTTCTAAAAGAACTGGATTAAATTTGACTGCCGAAACTCTAGTCACTGTTTCAGCATATGTCACAACACTATTTCAGCATATGTCTCAGCACTGTTCCAGCATTTGTTACAACAGTGTTTCAGCATATGTTCCAACACTGTTTCAGCATATGTTCCCGCACTGTGTTTCAGCATATGTTACAACACTGTTTCAACATAGGTTCCAACACTGTTTCAGCATATGTTCCAGCACTGTGATTCAACATATGTTCCAGCACTGTGTTTCAGCATATGTTACAGCACTGTGTTTCAGCATATGTTACAACACTGTTTCAGCATATGTTCCAGCACTGTTTCAGCATATGTTCCAGCACTGTGTTTCAGCATATGTTACAACACTGTTTCAGCATATGTTCCAACACTGTTTCAGCATATGTTCCATCACTGTTTCAGCATATGTTCCAGCACTGTGCGTTGAGGGGGAGAGGTTGTCCTTTGTTTCTTCTTCATGCGTTCTCATCATTTCAATTAGATTTACAGAATTTGTGGGGAAGGGCCGCGCAGATCTCTTGTCTCCCCCATATCTGAAGCACTCTTCCTCATGGTACTGAGGCGGCTCCTTCAACCAATCGAAACCTCTGTCACGTATTGATCTTACAGAATCGCCTGATTCCCAGTCTGCTGTCAAAGCTTGCATTTGAGCATATGATAGAGCACGGGCTTGGGTTCAAGGGAGCTCCACACTTTCTGTCATTTCATTGACTGTTAGTAGCCCCATCTCCAGCAACGCGTCTCTATTGGCTTCCTTGTCAACCTCCCCATTGAGATCCCTTAAAACATGATAAAGTTTATAGGAGTTAAAATTCCTTAAAAGGAGGCGAATTTTGTCAAGGAGGCTATTTAGCATAATATTTTGGGTCTTGGAGTGGTTGATCATGGCCTGTATAATTATTCTGGAGTCACCGATTATTGTCAAATCCTGAATTCTGAGTTTGATTGCCTGATGTAGGCCTTGCCAGAGAGCCAGGGCCTCAACTCTATTGTTGGACTCTATTCCTAGGCCTATAGAAAAGTGCGTTGTTGTAGCCTCTGTGAGATTTTCAATTATGCCCCCTCCCCGAGCCTGGCCTGGGTTTCCCTTCGAGGCCCCATCAAAGAAGAGAATAAGTGTTTTTATTTTGCTTTTCCAACTGGAAAAATCCCTGTCAGTCTTCCTAATCTCCCAACCTTCTTTGATTGGATCACTTGCTTTTCGGGCATCGAGACCTTGTATCTTGAACTGGCTTAGCCAACATTCCTCTGCGTCGTCCAACTTATGAATCTTGATTGTAGAGCAAAGGTAAGGAGAAGAATCACCCAAGAGGGCTTGAATTTTAGTGACTACTATGGCTGCACTCCTTTGGGTTTCTCTGAAAATTCCGTGGTTCCTTTCTAGCCAAAGGTTCCACATGATAAACTTTGGAAGCATTCCCCACATCAAGAAAGATTGGTTTCTCCCCTTGACAGTGAAAGGGTAAAAGGAGTCCCAATGGAGAAGGAGGATTATTAAATCAGGGGGAAAATTGAGTGCAAATTGGGGGCCTGTTGCCTTCATCCAGACTTCTTTTGAATAACTGCAGTGTAAAAGAAGATGGTCTGTGGTCTCTTCCACATGAAGGCATAGGGGACACCTGAAGGGTCCTTCCCAACCACGTCTTCTGAGGTTCTCCCCTATTTGGATACTCTTATGCGCCAAGGTCCAAATGAAGAAGTCGATTTTTGGTAGAGAGTTGGGCTGCCAGAGTGTCGGATTAGGCATAGTAGTGGGGACGCTGTTGAAAAGATGATAGCCTTCTGTCGTGGTGTAAGCCCTTGCATTCCTTCCCCATCCTCTTCCATCTTTGCCTTTCTTTTTTAGGGGGGCCTTCCCTTGAAGACATCTCTTGAGGGCACACCAGTGTTGGTCTAGAGCAGCTGGTCTGTTTGGCACTTCCCACCCTTGCCAGGATTGAAGTCTGTCTTCCCCCCAGATTGAGATGTCAGAAAGCGTTACAATATTTTTACTGTCCATCCATTTTTTGAGACAAAGTAGGTCCTGTCGATGCTCTAGAGGTGGGTCTCCCATTATTGAGTTTGTCCAGATTCTAATTTTCTAACCGTTTTTTGGCACCCAGGTTAAGTGAGGGCTGAAAAGTGGAAGAGCCTTTTTGCAAAGTGCAAAGATAGGGGAGATTTTCGTTTCTTTGCAAGGGAACTCTAAGCTTCTGTCCCGAGGCCCTCGAAAGTATTTCCTCCAAAGTGCGAGTTTACTCCAAGAAGGTTTGCCAGTGACCATCTTCCAGAGAAGCTTTGCGCCCAAGGCCAAATTTTGAATTCTTGTTTTTTTAAAGTTGAGTCCCCCTTCCAGGAAGGGTTTTGAAGTTTTTTCCCAGCTAATCAAGTGCAACTTCCTTCTTGCCTGCCTGCCTCCTTCCCACATGAAGCGTCTTTGAAAAGCTTCGATTTTTTGGATGACTGTGGACGGGGATAACAATAGTGAGCTCTGGAAGATAGGGATACTAGACACCACAACCTTTATCAGAACTGCCTTCCCTGCTAAATTTAACCAATTCTCCCCCCATGTGGAGAATTTATTCTTGAGTTTTTCTACAATATGGTTCCAGTGAGAAGTCCTAGGGTCTGATTTAAAGATAGGGATTCCTAGGTATTTAAAGGCCTCCTAGTTTGTGAGCCCCTCCATCCCTAGAACTCTTTTTATTCCCAGCATTTCGTTTGGAGTGATATTCCATCCATAGATGTTACTCTTGGCCTGAATGATTTCACTTCCGGAGGCTGCTGCATAGGCATCCAGTTCTTCCTTAAATTTTTTTTCTATTATCGGACTTGCTCCTCCCAACAACAACGTATCATCCGCGAATTGTGCATGGTTGATATCTTTCACCCCTTGCACTATTCTTAAACCCTGGAGATTTTTGTGAACTTGGGAGTTTCCCAGTTGGTAGCTTAGGATAGATGCTTGAATTGCATAGAGCAGGGGCGAGAGGGGGCAACCTTGTCTTAAGCCCTTGGAGGCTTTGAAGAGTTTGTTACCTTTCCATTCACCAACAGGGCTATCCATGGTGAACCGATGTAGGCTTTTATCCACTTTACAAATTTCGAGTCAAACCCAAACTTCCTCACGACTTCAAATAGAAATTCATGTCTGACTCTATCAAATGCATTAGCGAGGTCCAGTTTAATAACCATACCTTTTTCTTTCCTTCGGACACTGGAGTGGATAGCCTCTTGAACCAGGATGATGTTATCGGCAATATGCCTTCCTTTGACAAAGCCGCCTTGGTTTTCAGGAACGATGAGAGGGTGGAGTGCCTTGAGTCGATTGGTTATAACTTTGGCGAGGATTTTATAGCTTGTGTTGCATAGGGAGATTGGTCTAAATCGGTTGAAGGAAAGCGCTCCTTTTTCTTTTGGGATGAGTGCCAGGAAGGATGAATTGGTGCTTCCTCCTAGCTTGCTGCTTTGCTGTGATTTCTTGATCATTTTGGTTAAATCCTTTTTGATTATATTCCAGCACTGCTGATAGAATCTGGCAGTGAATCCATCCGGTCCCGGGGCTTTGTCTGGGTTCATCTGATCAAGGGCCTCCTTTATCTCTTGCTGCGTTACCTCCCTAGTCAACTTGTTGTTGGTGTCCTCATTTATTAACCTTGGGATAACAGTGAGAGGATACCTCTGCTAGTTCGTTTCTGTTCCTTTTGGTTCTGTGTAGAGCGTCTCGAAAGCTTCGTAGGCTGCTTGTTTTACGCCCTCTGGATCTGCAATTTTTTTATTCTGGACTTGAACTTCTGTCACTGCCTTGTATTGTTTCCTTTCTTCCGCTTGTTTGTGAAAGTAGCATGTGTTCCTGTCTCCCTCTTTCAGCCATAAGCTTCTTGATTTTTGCCTCCAATAGTCTTCCTCCACTCTGCAGGCTTTGTGCCATTGCCTTTGAAGGCTGTCCTCCTGTTGCAAGGTTTTAGGAGTGACCTCCTGTTTTTCCATCTCCATCTGGTGGGCCTCGAGCTGGGCTTGGGCTACTAGTCGCACTGCTACTGGGCTTGGTTGGTTCTTTGACCAAAGCTTGAGAGCTCTTTTTAATCTTCTGATTTTTTCCTCCCATACATAAAAGGCTGAGCCTTGAACAGCGCTGGCCCAAGTTTTAGTAACTAGGTCCAGGAAGTCTTTGTCTTGTATCCAGTTTGGGCTGAATCTGAAAGGGATGGGCCCTCTGACTTGATCTTTTTTAATCTCTAGTCGAATCGGCTTGTGATCAGAGACACTGTGGAGCATAATTTCTGCTTTTGCTTCGAGTCCTACCAGCAGGAGGGAGCTTTGTACTAGGAATCTGTCGAGTCTGGCTGCTATGTGCCCAGGACCGATCCTCTTATTGGTCCACGTGTAAAGTCCCTTGACTGGTTTTATGTCGAGGAGATCCCAGGTTGACGCTAAGTCCTCTACCCATTCTCTAGCCCGGTCTCTCACTATTGAACCCCCTCTCTTTTCTTCCTAAGCTAAAGTTACATTTAGATCCCCACCAAGGATGATATTATTGAGACTATTTTGCTGAAGGTAGTCCTGTAAGGAATCCCAACAATTTTTTTTTTCCCCCAAATGTTGTGGGACATAGATGTTAAAAACACTTACCTGGCAACTTGAGTCTTTATGAAGGAATTTGGTGTGTATCCGGTGCATGCATGTGTCAGAGCTGAGCAGATCTATTTTGGAGTCATTCCACAGTGTGCAGAGTCCTCCTGAGGTGCCTCTGGCGTTCCCAGCAACTCTGAGGCTTCCTTTCCATACCTTCGACAAGGTTTTAAGAGCATCTTGCTGGCTCATTTTGGTCTCCTAGAGCAGTAGGATGCTTGCTTTTGAAGCTTTGATAATATCCTTGAGTGCTTCTTCCTTCCTTTTGCTGCCCAATCCTCTACAATTCTAGGAGGTTATGATCATTATAAACCTTGAGGGGAGGGATGGCCTCCTTGGGAGGCTTTGGCTTGCTTCCTTGTGTGACGAACGCTAATTAGCTGCTTGATGGTGGGTTATGACCTGTTGAGGACATCTTTGTAGGTTTCCTGGTCCCTCTCAGCTTTTTTTGTTTTCCTGCCTCTTCCTGTTTTCTTTGGAGTGACCCAAACTTTGTTTGCCTCGTCTAAGTCGTTGCCTATGGAGATCTCCCCTTCCTCTATGTTCTGACTGCCTTCCGACCTTTGGGGGGAGTTTGTTTGTGCCCATTCTTCTTCTGCTGGCTGATTTCCCTTGTCTTCGGAGTTCTAGTCTCTGTTTTCTCCCTCTTGCGCTTCTTTACTTGGAGCTGGCTCCCCTTCCTCCACTTCTTTAGCCAAGATACTGAAGCTGTTCTCCGTTTTCTTGGTCCCTGAAGATTTGGCGTTTGGTGGGTTTGTCTATTCATTTCTTTGACTCTTCGCTTTGGATTTCCCCTTCCAGGCCCGTTGCCAACCTTCTTCCCCTACTTTCTCTGTGGGGGGAATCTTTGGGCAGTTCCTTTGGAAGTGGCCATATTCGTGGTAGCCTCTGCACTTGAACGTGAGTTGTTCGTAATCCAGCTTTTGGTAGTGGTGCCAGTCACCAACTTTTAGTTTTATTGCTTCAGGCAAACCTACCTCCAGGTCAACCTCCACACAGATCCACGCACAGGAGTACTGGTCTCTTGTCTCTGCTCGGTCAATGTAGCGTCCTAGACCATTCCCTATTGCCTGAAGCGAGATGGTGTTCCAGTAGTGAATCAGGAGGTTAGGGAGTCTGACCCAGACCAGAACATCCTTGGGAACTTCTGAAACAGGGTCAAAGCTTGGGGTCCATCGATTTAAGTAGAGTCCTTGGGTGCCCATGAAGTACGGGCCATTTCTGAAAATCAAATCTCTATCCTCCTGAGAGATAAATTCGAAAATGAAGTACCCTCGCCCGACTGCATAGCATGTAACACTATTTGTGATCAGCGGCCTCTAGTTTCGCTGTATCCAGTTGTCTGTGGATCTAGTTGAGGGCCAAAGCCCCATGAACTGACCAACAAGTCCGCATTCAGAGAGGGATAGGGCTACTTTCATTGGAAGTTCGGGCGGCAGATCGATCTCTGGAATAACATCCAGTTTCTTGACAAAGCTCGAGGGTACTGTAGGGGTTGACTTCTTGCTACAAGCTGCAACCAGCTTCCGAAAAGAGGTGGAGGGGGAAGGAGGGGGCGACGGCTCCCCTCCTTGAGCTGCCATGGCGGTGCACCAGAGAACCTTAGGCTTTACTAGGGCACGAGGTCAAGGTCATGAATCTTCGGTGGTTTTCTTTGCCTCTACCCAGGATGTTACTTCTACAACTGGTTAGATCCTTACCACTCATCACCTGATGGATTTGAGAGAAATTCGGTGAGCCAGTTGTTATAAGCTATGATGCTTATGTTTTGATTAGGCCAGAGAGCCTTTTGTTATGAAAATATTACCCCGCAAACATGTGAACTTTCCCGTGGATTACAGACCCCTATACCAAGAGAGAAACACTACAAATGGACACTAACATCCCTTTGAATTTGGTTTAAACAATCAGAAAGAGAGAGGGAGAAAGGGTGTGATGCACCTTGTTTCTATGTTTGTCCTCACTACTTCCAATTTGAGCTTGATCTCCAAACTTCTTAGCACAACATGATACCTACAATAGGTATAAAAGAGAAACAAAGAACTCCTACTCTACAAGATTAGATAAAAGAAATTCATCTACAAAGATCGAAGGAACAATAGACAAGCACATACAATAATACACAAACTTGAAGGAAATAGGCCAAGTATATTTAAATTAGAACCCAAAGAGAATACTTACAGACCATGATTGATGTAGTTGCAACAGCCTCCCCAAGCTCTCCTCATCCAACCCTTGCACGATGCTACCCAGATCATAAGTTTGATATCTAAAAGAGTCCTTCTTTTCACCTTGGAAATCCCTCAATATATAGGCTTGAGAGGCATAAAAACCATGAGAAAATGAGGGGTATGGTTGAGGATATGGCTACTTGAGGCTTGTATCAGATCCTAAAGTGAATCCTAAGCATGAGGGTCGAACACAACTAACCCGATCTCAAAGAGTTGGCCCATAGATTAAGCTGGGGGAGATCTCCCATTTCTCTCAACAACATCAACGCTCCCCACAAGTGAGAGATAGAGCATTGATCCTAGATAAAAAAATCCTCTATAGTGGCAGAGGGGGCGCTATGTATGCACCTAAAGTATGGACAGGGGGGCGTTGGTCTTCATAAATTCTCAAAAAAGGTTGAAATTTCCAAGGAAAAAATGTGTTTTGACAAAACAATGATGGTTTTTCTCCTCCCATATGACTTAGGGGTCATGAAAAATTGTTTTAATGGTGCCAAGGGGTGGAGACACCTCAAAACATGAATGCGACACTTGATAAGGTGCATGCGACACTTGGGACAGTGAATGTGACACTTACCGAGGTGCATATGTCACTTTGCGACACTTGCGACACTTAGGGTGCATAACTCAAGTGTAAAATTTTGATGTGTAAAATGGTGTCCCGATACCCTAGTGGCCCATTGGAATGAAGTTATATTAGCTTGGATACAGATGTGTGTAGGTTCCTCGACGGGCCTATGTCTCGGTAGCCACGTTTTTTGCAAGGTGGCAAGCCATGTTAGGTTTTTGTTTCCAAGGTGCCAGCTAAGTCCCCAAATCGGTAGCTTGAGCCATTGTGCAATGTTAAAGGGTTTCATATGGCCCACTGGTCAGTCTCTCGGTGCCCTGGTGGTCGGACTATACTATTATCAGATCGCTCCCCTATCAAATATAAATTACGTAGAACCACGGTGGACTGGTGGGATGGTAACCTAGATACCGAAGAGAAAAAGAATCCAAGTAGTGTTGTGTTGTGTGGAACCGAGGGCTCGATAGTATAGTACCATGGTAGGCCCAAGGGTTGGGATTTTGCAAGCTTTTTTTAGTGTGGATAACCCAATACCCCTGGTGGGTCGATGCCCTAGTAGCTGAAGCCACGTTAGTTCTAAGTCACTACCAGATCATCAATGCCACATCAACATATTTCCATGTAGTAAAGTAATATATATATATATATATATGTGTGTGTGTGTGTGTGTGTGTGTGTCTTGAAAAAGGGGTGTAAAATGATAAAGTTGCAGTTTCCAAATTGTTGTAGTTTTTTATTGGAAAATCATATTGAAAATACAAGCCTTTATATAAATTCCTTGTCATTATTTCTATCTACGTCTCATATAATTTTTTTATCTAATTATTGACATATTTTCCTCTGCAATCGACATAATTTTACCTTTCAATAAAATTGCACCAATGGAAGGAAGTGCACAAATGGGGTGAAAGTGGATTTTTCAAGAAGCCATAACTTTCAGCTCAGAGATCAGATTGAGGCACATGAATAGTCATTGGAAAGATTATTTAGAGAAGAATAAATTTGAATTATTAGATTTTGGAGAAATTGGATATAATTCTTCATGAATTGAGCAAAAAAAGGACCTATAGCATTAATTGACAAAAAAATTACAATATGCATAATTCTAACGAAAATGGTTGCTTGCACATTTTACAAAATTAAGAGATATATACATATCATTTCAATATAAACATGCATATTTTGGAAACAAGGGAAGGATAAGGATCCTCCAGTCATGAGAATGAATCCAGAGGCCAAAATATCAGTGTTGGTAATGCATCGACAAAATCCAATGGGCATAAGAAGAGAGGGGAACAAGAAACATTATTAGAGATTGTGAGAAGCTTGAAGATAGAAGTGAAAAATTAAAAAACAGAAAATTAGAAGCTGATGAGAGAGTAAAATAAATAAATGATCAAGTGATACAAATCTTAAATAGGTTGCATAGGCAAGAAAGGAATGGATCATGCTCAAGGAAAGAGGAAGAAGACAAAAATCATGAAAGAAGAGATACATACTGAAGAACTAGTCGTTCAAGAAGTATTGGAATAATTCACGAACATCACTCACATCCTTATTTAGAAAGGAAATTTTATGCATCTGAGGATTCCATAACTAGTCCATAAATGTCTCCTATTAGGCACCAAAGAAGAAGACATGAATAGGAAATTTTGCAAGGAGAGCTGAGGAAGCTTAATCCACATTCCTTTGATGGTGAAAGAGAAAGGGAAGATGATGAAGAAGCTCGGTTTCTTGGAATAAGGAAGTATTTTCAATTGCACAACTACTCATCTAATTTAGAAGACAAAATTTCTGCCTACCATTTTCATGGAAAAGTTTCTATGTGGTGGGATCAATTGAAACAAGTTGAGTACATTAATGAGAATAGGATGACTTCAAAGAAGTTCAAAAGATATTTTCAGAAAGACTACCTTTCAGAGCACTTCTATGACAAGAAGATGAAAGAGTTATTTGAACTCGGGTTGGGAAGCATGACCATGAAAGAATATGAAAATAAGTTCTTGGGATTGTTGAAGTATGCGGGGTTTATAAAATATGAGGAGGTTAAGATACAAAGGTTTTTGAGTGGAATGCCATCATTTTATAAAGAAAATATTCAGTATGATAAACCTAGAAATTTGAAAAAGATCATTAGGAAGGCTAAGTACATGTATGAGTAAGGTAAGGGAAAAGAATATTTGTATAAATATTGGAAGGATAAGAATAAAGAGAATTATGGTCAGAGGAGGAAAGGATTCAAACCTCCTTTCAATAGAAATAGTCCTAATAAAAATCGGTAAGACCAGTTTGCTAAGATTAAATCCAAGAGAGAAGACTCTTTGGGAAAAAAAGAAGACCACCAATCAAATGTTGGGGATGCAAAGAAGATCACCTGTAAAAGTATTTCCCTCATCGAGAAAAAAAAATGAAGACCATGCACAACATCCAAGAAGCCTCTATAGTAGAATACATGGGCAAAATTATTCCACGAATATATGTAGCCTTAGAAGATCGACAAGTAGAATACCAATAGAATATGATCGAAGTGGAAGGTAAGATCATTAATCAACCTATTGCTATTTCGATTGATTCAGGAGGAATCCATTGTTACATTGATCTTGAAATAGTGGAAATATTACATTTAGATACAAGTAAGATTGAAAATCTAGTTTGGTTCAACTAGTCGTGAGAACCAAAAGAAGAATCGATAAGATTGTTAGAGTTTGTGCAATAAATATGAATGGAGTAAGTACAATTGTTGATAGGAATATCATCCCACTAGGATATTGTGATATCCTAATTGGAATGGATTGGCTGAACAAGAATAATGTTGTTCTAGATTGTGATAAAAAAAACATTTACATGTCTTGATGAAGAAGGAAAACTGAGCATTGTGAGAGGAATTCCAAGACCCATTTCTTTAAGGGATATTTAAGCCTTACGATTGAAGAGATGTTTTAAGAAGGGATGTCAATTGTATGCATCTCATGTGGAGGAACCAAAAAAGACAAAAGGGACAAGCCTTGAGGATTTTGCAGTATTGCAAGAGTTCGAAGTTGTATTCCAATAAATACTAGGATTACTACCATAGAGGTACTTAGAATTCTCTATTGATTTAGTACCAGGTGCTGCCCCAGTATCAAAGACACATTATTTAATGAGTACATTGGAATTAAAAGAATTACAAATGTAGCTGGAGGAATTGATGAAGAAAGGGTACATACGCCCAATTGTTTCACCTTGGGGAGCACTAGTACTCTTTTTCAAAAAGAAGGATGGAACATTGAGTTTGTGTATTGACTTTAAAAGGCCGAATAAAGCCACCATGAAGAACAAATACCCTCTACCCAGAATTGATGACCTATTTGATCAACTAAGAGGAGAAAATACATTTTCAAAGATAGGCTTAAGATCTAGATACCACCAAGTAAGGATCATAGAAGAAGACATCAATAAGACAACCTTCATAACCAGGTATGGACATTATGAATTTCTAGTGGTGCCATTTGGATTGACCAATACACCAAGTGTCTTTATGTGCTTAATGAATGGCATATTCAGAAATTATTTGGATAAGTTTGTGATTGTGTTTCTGGATGACATACTTATCTATTCTAAATCAGAAGAAGAACATGAACATCACTTAAGGTTGGTATTGCAAGTGTTGATGGAACATCAACTTATGCCAAGCTTAGTAAGTGCTCTTTTTATCAAGAGAAAATCCATTATTTGGAGCATATTATTTCATAACAAGGCATAGAAATGGATACAGAGAAGATCGAAGCCATTAAAGGATGGACAAACACCCAGGAATGTTTCAGAAATTAGATCTTTTATGGGATTGGCCAGATACTACAGGAGGTTTATAGAAGGGTTCTATAAGATTCATCATCCCATCACTTATTTACAAAAGAAGGGAATTAAATTTGAATGGACAACAAAGTGTGATTTTTTTTTTTAATTTGTTGAAGAAATTACTTACTAGTGCACCTATTTTAAAGATTAATGACCCAAATGAGAATTTTGTGGTATGTATAGATGCATGCAAGGAAGGATTTTGTGGATTCCTCACTTAAAATGGATATGTAATTAGTTATGAGTTCAAAACGCTTAAAGAACATGAGATAAATTATGCCACACATGATTTAGAGCTTGCTTCCATAGTGCATGGATTGATGATGTGGAGGAATTATTTAATGGGGAAGAAATTTGAATTAAGAGCATAACATAATGATCTGAAATAACTTTTCGAGAAACCAACTTTGAATGCCAAGCAGACAAGATGGTTGGAAATTTCAAGTGAATACGATTTTGACATCAATCATATCAAAGGAAAATAAAATAAGGTTGTTGATGCACTCAGTAGGAGAGTGCATATCATGCATGCTACAACCGATAGTATGCATAATTCAGATTTAAAAAGCAAAATTTTAAATGCTATTGTTTTTACCAACATTACCTATAGGTAAAAGATAGTTTATAGCAAGATAATGTACAACAAAAATTCAAAGGGTATGAAATTAAAGAGGATGGATTTCTTATGCACAAAAATAGAATTTATGTTCCTAGTTTTGGAGAACTTAGGAATTTGGTATTAAAGGAAATGAATAATGTTCCATATGTCGTACATCCCGATTTCCAGAAAACAATTGCAGTAGTAAGAAGCCAATTCTTTTGGCCTGGGATATTGAAGAAGGATGTTGTTGATTACATTTCCAGATGCATGAAATGTTAGAGAGTTAAAACTGAACATAGACACCCAGTGGGTTTTCTATAATTATTACCATTTCCAGAGAATAAATGGGAAGTGGTAACCATTGATTTTATAACTAAGTTTCCCAGGAGAGAAAGGAAACATGATTCAATGAGGGATAAATTGACAAAGGCTTCTCATTTTGTCCCTGTAAAAATGACACATACAATAACTACTATTGCAGAAATTTACATGAGGGAGATTGCTAGGTTGCATGACATACCTAAGACAATTGTTTCTCACAGAGACACAAATTTTACTTCGAAATTACGGAGGGTATTGTTTAAAGGATTTGGCAAAAATCTGAATTTTAGCACAACATACCATCCACAATCAGATGGGTAGACATATAGAGTCAACAAAGTAATTGAAGACATGTTGAGAATGTATGCGATGGATAAGCCATATAAGTGAGAATATTAGTAATGTGCATTTGGTTGAGTTTTCATATAATTATGGTATCAATATTCCTTGAACATGAGCCCATTCGAAGCGTTGTATGGTAGAAAATGCAATACTACAGTGAGTTGAGACAACCCAATAGACAAAGTGGTACTTGGGACAAAATTGCTCAAGGACATGGAAGACCAAATGATTAGAATTAAGAAGAATTTGAAGGCAACACAAGACAGAAAAAAAATTATGCAGATAAAAACATGACATCTAGATAATTTAAAGTGGGAGAGCATGTACTTTTGAAAATGAAGCCCAAGAAGAGCTCATTGAAGTTGGGAAGTTGTACAAAGATAACATCCAAATTTTGTGGTCCATTTGAGATATTTGATAGAATAGGGTCATGTTGAGTGTCTAAATTGACATCCCCACTACCTTATTATACTCCTCATCTATACCTTTTTGGCTTACCTAAGCTTGGATAAATGACAAAGAACATTACCATTAGCCATTGATGAGGTCATAAGGTAAAGTATAATTAATTCATGCATTTTTGTGGTTTATTGAGCTAGGAGACTAAATGTTTCATGTACTAATGTTTTGATTTTCCACGTGTAACCTTTGACCTCTAGATGAGACCAGCCTTTCTGTACCATCTCATCCATCCGATACTTATGCACCAGATTTCCACTGTCTAAATCCGGTAACAAGCACACCTTCCATTCAGATCCGGTACCGAACCATCCACTGTCGCGATTTGGTACCAACGGCCACAAACTATTCTAGTCCGGTACCAACAACTTGCATACTGTTTGGATCCAGTACCATTTACCGAATCTCACCTATCACAATCCGGTACCAATACAAGAAGCACAATATACCAAGTTTAGCTCCAGATCGTGCCCAAGATAATTGTTAGATGTTTGTTGAATCATCAAAGCTCTAGCAAGGTTATGTTAAGCTAGTTTGTTTATTTGCTTCATCCTCATACACTTCGTGTCATGAGGATGAAGCTTAAAATATGTAACCGAATATATAAATTTGACAATTGACTGATTTGCTAAATATTTCACCTCCTTGTGTTTCACAACTAAGACTATTTAAATAGTCATGGCAAGGATGGTGGAGGTAGTAGAGAGTTAGCATAACACAGTATGTGAAACAGTGTTACATATTGCCGAACAGGTTTTGAGTTGAAGTTTAATAGAAGGATGCCAATTATTTCCAGGTCTTGATCATTTATGAATGAATGTGAGTTGAGTTGTTAGCATAGTTTGATTCTATGTTTTGAAATTTGAGTAAGAGGAATGCGTGGATTGAAAGAAAGATTACTGTAGACTCCAGCCGCTGACCTGTTGAAGCGGAAAGGGCCCACTGCCCAACAAAGGTCAGCATCCTTATAGATTAGTGTTAGTAGTTGATTTCAATAGTATAGATGTTGGATTAGCTGAATCTTAATTCTTTTAGATGATAACAGTATAGTTTAGACTAGGATTTCGATTATACGATTGTTTGGAGATCTTTACTTACTCTGTTTTGCATAGGTTCTGTTTCTGTTTTTATGAATTTGATTTTGTTTCATGGACATAAATGTTGGTAGTAGTAGTCAGACATATTTGAAGGAGAACTAGTGAAGTTTACAACAAAACATTGTGAACCACAACATACTCAGTATATTGACTATTGAACTACCCATGCTATGTCTTGATGATTGATGTGTGATTTCCCTTTTGGAAGTGTGATTGCATAGTTAGTTTTCTGGGTCAGATAGCAGAGTTGATCTGTCAAAGAAATCCATCTCATATTTGCATGTGCCATAATGGAATAGATAGCCTCTCTGTGAAAGACAACCAAAGTGTGTTTTATTTCCAGCATGCATAATCTATAATAGTTCTATACTCATGACATTAGAATTACCTTTCTTACCGGTGTCTTGTAACTCTGTTGATTATGAATCCCGGATTGATAATTAATGAGTGCATTATATTACACATATAAGTAGCACACCATTTTGGCATTATTGCCGGGGAGTTGCAAACGGTAGGAAGCGATTTTTAGCTTAGATTGTTTGCATAGTTTTTGAATGATTTTAAAGGTTGCTTGAGGGAGGAGGATAAAATGTTTAAGACACGAGTGAAGATCCATGCGGCCACTAGAGTGGGGTTCTCCAAAGCTAGGTTGCCTTCTTACCTTCTAGATAGAATTAGGATTTCAATTCTGTTAAGAATCAAATTTCCATTTTATGCATAGATATAGAGATAATAAGGGTATATTTGTAAGATCTAAATATTCAAAAACAACCCCCCCCACTAATCCAACTGACACTGGTGCAGTAAAAATTCCACTAGGAGAAAGTTCAAGGGGAGCCAACGAGGCTCCAGAAGAAGAACCTAAAATGGAAGAATCAACATTGGGGCGGGCAGAACGTGAATCTGTTGAATGTTCATGAGACACAAAAAATCCATCTTCTGAACCATCTATCAGTGGAATGGTAGAAGAAGAAGGAAATGCAACCACCGAGATTGAGACCTTTGGGTTTCCAATCTTGGATATTTTCAGAAACATCAGCATGAAGAATATCCCACTATCATCGTTACCCACTTTCAGAGGTATGTCAACTGAAGGTCCAGATTTATTTTTATTTGAGTTTGACATATTATGTAGAAGCTATAACTACTCAGACGATGCCAAAAAAATTAACCTCTTTCCTGCTACAATGAAAGATTCATCCTTAAGATGGTTCATGAGCTTAGGAGAAAATACAATCCTCTCTTGGGATCATATGAAAGACACATTTTTATGGAAATACCAAGACTATTGTAAGGATAATGCTAAAAATGACATTTTTAAAATGCAATAAACAGAGGATGAAAGCCCTGAAGACTACTTAGAAAGGTTCTTATACAACTACCAGAAATCAAAATTATTCACCACAGACCCAGCTGTAGTAAGAACCGTATTTTTGAATGGTATTAGAGATGACTGCATAGAAGTTTTAAATTTGTTAAGCTCAGGAGATGTGCACCAAAATCCTTTTGCAGAGATTGTAGATTACTGTAGAAGATACTCAAGAGGACAAGCTAAAACATGCAAAGAACCAAGAGATTCTTTTAGCAGAAATATAAAACAAAGCTCAGGAACTGTCACCAGAATTGAGTTAGGAAACTTATTAGAGAACTTTAAAACAAACATCTTGAGCACAATCAGTAACCATTTAGATACCCTAAAACGAAAAAAGAAACAAGAAGAAGAGATTGTTTTAGCAATCTTCTGTCCTAGATGCCGAAAGAATCATGGTGAGAAAGAATGTCCATTAAATGTCATATAAATATGTGGCCTGTGTACACTAGAGCACACACATCTAAGTGTCCAACTTTGATTGAACTACAAGCCATGTATAGGGGAGGAGGAGTCTCACAAGAAAAATCATACCCTTCTAGAAGACCTTGGACAACACAAAACCCCAATGTATTTTATGACCCTAATACACATTATGAACAACAACAATGGGGTCCTTCCCCAATAACCTATCCACAATGGACACCTTAGCAAACTCAAACTCAACCTTGGCAACAAGGTTGGAGGGGGCCTGTGTATGGGAATCCCTCTTACCCTACATATCCACAGTATCCTGCAAACATTTCTCAATTACTACCTGGATTTAACCCACCACAGATGAAAGCTTTACTCCCACCTCCTATACAACAATAATTTACAACCCCCTTGAACCTTAACCAACAATAGCAAGTACCTATAAATGCCAATCAACAACCACAAAACCATGCTACCCACAACCCTCCAAGACCAACAACAATCCCTGCCCAGCCAATCCCTAACCCCAATAATTGACCTACCCACTCTGTGCAGAATATAGAAGTTCAAACCTTTCCCACCTATGAAATTCAACTACGATCAGGGAAAGCTGTAAATCAATCAAATCCTGTAGTAATAATTCAGGAAGAAAATGATAATCATTCTGAGGAAGAAAACACTCAAACCACCCCTGCAGAAGAAGAGACTTCCCCTCCTATTCCAATCACTTCTCAATCTGTACGAGTACCTCAACAAGTTAATCTTCCACCCTACCCCGAAAGACTATTAGTGAAGAAACCTAAACCACCCTTGCACAAAGATATAGAGGATTAATTATGAAATGTATGTATAAAAATACCTCTGCTGCAAGCCATTAAGGATATCCCCATATATGCCAAAATCATAAGGGATCTTTGCCTTAAGAAACCAGGAAGGAAAAAGAAGGAACCTCCCCTTGTTCAGGTGGTGGGGAAATTATCTGAATTTATTTCTGAAATGCCATACAAATATAATGACCCTGGGAACCCAGTAGTCACTATTGAAATTGATGGTATTTCTTTAGCAAACACACTCATTGATTTGGGTGAAGCAATTAACGTAATTCCTTTTGACACTATACAAAAGATCTAAATCAACCAGTTAAGACCAACCCAAACCATGATAGAGTTGGCAGATAAGTCAGTCATTAGCCCTGCAGGAAGTTTAGATGATGTCACAGTCACTCTAGCTTCTTGGGAATATCCAACAGACTTTCTAGTCATATACTCTGAATCATCCTCCAAACCAGGACACCCTGTGGTTCTTGTCCATCCTTGGTTCGCCACAACAGATGCCTTTATCAGTTGTCGGTCTGGTGAGATGACTATATCTAATGGCACACATAGCCAAAAGCTTGTCCTCTTTCCTCCTGCCCAACCGACACAGGAGATACCTGTCTGGTTAGAAAACCCCTATGGAGAAGAAGATTGCATCAGACCCCTGTTAACACTTGAACAGGTAAGGGGAATGCAAGAACAATCATATGAACAAGTCTTAAGTTTATTTTTGGTTGATACAAATTGTATTGAATACCCGAGGTCTTTTGCAGAATTGTCACACATTTTCAGTTCTGAATTTCAACAAACTTGGCACCCTGATATCACTCAATTATATACTTTATCACCAGCTTCCTCAGAGAAGGAAGAAATTACTGAACCTATTGAGATTAGCCCAAGAAAACCTTTGTATATAAACTCTAGTTTGGAACCAGAACAAAAGACACAAGTAATTGAAATGCTCCAAAGACAATTTGATGCCTTTGCATGGGATTATGTAGACATGAAAGACATTCACCCTGACACATGCACATATCATATCTACAGTAATGACCAAATCAGACTAGTTAGACAGCCTCAGCAAAGGATGAATCCATCCCTTAAAGATATTGTAAAAGAGGAATTGCAAAAACTCCTTCAAGCCAATCTCATATACCCCATTTCAGATAGTCAATGGGTGTCTCCACTTGTCATAGTTCCCAAGAAAAATGGTAAGTGGAGAATATGTGTAGAGTTCAGGGAGTTGAAAAAAGCCACCCATAGGGATTATTTTCCATTACCATTTATTGATCAGGTGTTGGATACCTTGTATGAAAAGAAGTATTTTTCGTTCCTAGATGGGTTTAGTGGTTATAACCAAATACAAATAGCACTCGAAGACCAGAAGAATACCACTTTCACCTGCCCATGGAGAACCTATGCTTACAAGGTTCTTCCTTTTGGACTTTGCAATGCCCCAACCACTTTTCAAAGGGCTGTCCTAGCCATTTTCTCTGATTTGACCAATGATTGCGTGGAAGTCTACATGGATGACTTTACAATCCATGGAAAATATTTCCAGGAAGCTTTGACCAGTCTAGAAAAAGTCTTGATTAGGTGTAAGGAAACTAATCTTTCCCTAAGTAATGAAAAGTAAAAAATGATGCTCACTGAAGGTATTGTTTTGGGACATCACATCTCTGGTTCTGGAATGAGAGTTGATCCGGCAAAGATTCTTATTATCACACAAATCAGAATACCTTCCTCACAAAAGGAAGTTCACATCTTTTTAGGGCATGCTGGCTACTATAGAAGATTCATTCTGAATTTTACAATCCTAGCTACCCCTTTATTCAAGTTATTATCTAAAGAAGTAGAATTCAAGTGGGATGATGAATGTCGAATATCTTTTGAGATTCTAAAACATAAATTGTCAACTACCCCTGTATTAAGAGGACCAAATTGGTCGCTTCCTTTTCATATCTGTACCGATGCCTCAGACATAGCTCTTGAGGTAGTTCTTGGAAAAAGGGAAAATCAAATGCCTTATGCTATTTACTTTGTTAGTAAAAATCTGTCTCCAGCTGAAGTTAATTATACGGTCACAGAAAAAGAATTGCTAGCTGTGGTCCATGCTATCAATAAATTTAGACACTATATTACAGGATATCAAGATTTTGTACACACTGATCATTCAACCATCAAATTCTTAATGAACAAACCTATAACAAGTCCTAGAGTTACAAGATGGCTGTTATTATTACAAGAGTTCAATATCAACATTATTGATAGACCTGGTAAGGATAATCTTGTGGCTGATTTCTTATCTAGAATGATTCATCTGGGAGATAACACACCAGTAGAAGATAACTTGCCTGATGAAAATTTGTTTGCTATTTCTACATTCACTCCTTGGTATGCATATGTAGCTAACTATCTTGTGACAGGGAAGATGCCTTAGAAATTGTCTCCTAGAGAAAAATATAAAGTAATTCAGCTAAGTGAAAACTATATGTGGCACGATGATTGTCTCTACAAAACAAGACCATATTTGGTAATCAGGAGATGTGTAAGGGAAGATGAAATTCATGATATTTTGTAAGCTTTCCATGATGGTCCTTGTGGAGGACACTTCACAGACAAGAGGACCACTTATAAATTTCTACAATCTGGTTATTATTGGCCTCATATTTTCAAAGATGCTAAAACCTATGTATCCAATTGTGATGAATGCCAACGAATGGGTAAGCCTACTGCACGAGACCAAATGCCACTTCAAGCCCAAGTAGTCATTGAGCCTTTCGAGAAATGGGCATTAGATTTTGTAGGGCCCATTAACCCTGCATCTAAAAAGAAAAAGTACATACTTGTATGTACTGACTATGTGACTAAGTGGGTTGAAGCAAAATCTTTACCAGCTGCAAGTGAACAATCAGTGGTAGATTTCCTTTTTAATGACATTTTTACTAGATTTGGTGTACCTCGAGAAATTGTGACTGATCAGGGAACACAATTTACCTCTAATCTTGTCAAAGCTGTTACAGAACAGTACCAAATTAAAAACTGGAAATCTACACTCTACCATCCACAGGAAAATGGACAAGTAGAATCTACCAACAAAGTTATTGAGTCCATTCTTACCAAAACTGTACAACTACACCACAAGGATTGGGCTAACAGATTACTAGATGCCTTATGGGCTTATAGAATCACCTGGAGGAATACAACAGGACATACACCCTACGAGTTGGTGTATGGGAAGAAGGTACTTCTCCCCATATAATTCCAGATCAAAACCTTCAGGACTGCAGTACAAGTTGGCATGAACTTGGATGAAGCCTAGCAACAAATACTCTTGCAGCTTAATGCGTTGGACGAAATTAGGCAAGAAGCACTTCAAAGAACCACCCTCATTCAAGAGCAGGGGACAAAATGGCATGACAAGTATCTCAAAAAGAAAAATTTTCAACAAGGAGATTGGGTCCTGTTGTATGACAATAGATTCAAGAACTTCAAAGGTAAGTTAACTACTCGTTGGATGGGACCTTACGAAATTGACACTGTCTATGACAATGGTTCAATCATGATAAAGACAATTGACGAACAATAGACACCACTACTTGTGAATGGTCATTGGTTGAGAATTTATAACAAACCCGTATCAAAAGAGGAATTTTTGACTCGTATACTACAAAATTCAGATATGCAGGTGATCAGTAAGGAAGAAGACCTTCCTACTGATCCACATTGATTAATTGGTTTATTTTTAAAAACTTTTATACATAGGTGTGGATTGTGTTTTGTTAATAAGCTAAAGGTAACAAGGGATTCTTACCTCCTTTTGTTTTACTTTCTCATTTTATCTTTGTAAGTAGATTTCTATAATTTATTTGATCCTTCAAGAACTCGCTAAACATTAGTTTGTAGGCATCAACAATACTTTGTTCTGCTTCCATACTAGAAATCTTGTTCTGGTCTGGTACCAACAGTCATGTGTTGGTCCAATACTAGAAATCTGTCCTTATATAGTACTACCAGGACACATCACCTAATTGACAAGGAATGCTACGCATATTTCAAAATCTTATGTCAATTAATATGAAGTATGAAGCCATGCATCAACCACTTAAGCTGGAACCAAGAAGCTGAATGCAGCATCAAATGACAGCCCTTATGAAGCAATAATTTCTTTTGGTTTTGTTGCTGACTAAGGGAAGTATCTTTAGTTTCTTTTGGTTTTGTTGCTAAGAGGAAGAATTTTTAATTTCTTTCGGTTCTGTTGCTTGACAAAGAAGACATAATCCTTACCTATGTCTTCTTTGTCAAGCAACA
>ML777564.1:915868-938384 GCA_009831015.1 Picea engelmannii | reverse complement strand
ATAAGTCATCAAAAGAAAGGCAATTTCAATTTTTAGGCATGTGATCATATGCTAGGTGATAAATGTACTTTTGGAATTTGATTTGGTTTCTTTTCTCTTATCATCTTTTCTCCATTATGATACAGAGTGTGAATCTTCTTGCACAAGGATATGCACCATCCTTGGCATGGGGGAAGGGTCAAAGAGCTCTTTCAGAACTCTTTTTCAGACTCACACCTCATCCTCAGAAACCAGCAGGTTCACGCTACAACACTAAAGAACCAGAATAAAGAAGACAATCACAGAATAAAGAAGTCTCATGAAGTACGGGAAATTCCGGTACCAAGCTTCCATAAAATTCCAACCTAAAAAGATGAACTCTGACAATCTGCAAGCTTCAAATACAACGGCAGTCACATATGTTATGGGTATTGATTATACAATGGTAAAAATAAAGGTAACATGGTATCATTTATTTTCCTTTTCTTATAAAACTACAAGAGGTATGAAAACATATACTAGATCTTATGACCTTAGTGTTAAAACCATGCACCTAACTTTCACTTCCCTCATACCCATATGCTTAACCTTAATCAATCCTCTCATCACATAAGCGCTTGAAAATGATTGAAGGCAAAATCACATCAAAAGTGTGAATATGGAGCATGTCTAGTAATGATGAGCCACAAACGTGCTTCGTTCTTAGGCAATCACGAACGTATCTCGTTTCATGAGCCACGATTCAACATCAAATTCACCACTCAGAAGTCCAATCACCTAACCCAAACAACAATGATGCTTCGACACCCAACGTTTCGTCCCCATCATTGCACTAACGGGTAGAAATGAAATGGATTATCTGGGTGGCGAAGCCATCCAGATGAGCCTCATCTTGTCTTAATTTCCCTTTGCGACATCTTTACTTAAAATCACCATTTGAATTAGCAATGCCATCACCATATATTTTTCCATTACCAACCTTCTCCAGTTCCGAGCTTACCTCTCCCTACGATCTCCGGTACCAAACCCTTACCCTCATCAGCTGACTAAATCCTTGCGCTACAGCCCGATTTTTTTCTCACAATTTATAAAGATGGTTGTAAGTAGACATGAACCGATCTTCCAGATTTATAGATAGACCGAGGAGTTCCAACTGTGTAGAGAGATGTATGCTAGAGTGGGATGGATGGCATTTTTGGAGAAATTCATAGGCTGTCATGAGAAGGTATCTCACGCATTTATTCAGGGTTATGATGGAGAGATTGCGCATATAGGCAATTTGCAGCTAACAATCAATGAAGAAACTTTAAGGGAGGCCACGAGATTACCTAATAGAGGAGACAAGTATTTCAAAGGAGTAGGAATCAACAAGGAAATGTGCCAACGATTTTTGAAGGAAGACCATCAACACCCTGATTGGAAAAAGGGGATCCCTAGGAACTATATCAAGGAAGAGTATCATTCAATGCTTGCTAGTCTTCAACGATTCCTCACTTGTGAGGGCAGGTATGTTGTAACCTTCATATATCATCTTAGGCTTCTATTACACTTTGAAGGAGGCCTTGAAATTGATTTCCCATATTTTTTTATGGATGAGTCTAAACAAGATGGTAAGAGGTGTCGAATCCCTATCTAAAACTGAGAAGACTAGCATTTACCATCAAGGTCTTATTAATATGTTAGTTTTACATGAAATCAGGAAGCAAAGGATTAGCTGGAAAATCCTCATCACTCGACACCTTCCCATAGAAAACAAACCTGTAGAGGAAGCCCAACTTGCTCTAGAGAAAGATAAGGAACCTCAAAAGAAAAAGGGCAAGAAAGATAAGGTAACTCCATCATCATCCAGAACAATGAGCCAAAACGATAAAGCTAGTAAACAAGCAGGGCCTTCTTCCACAGTCAATAAGATTTTAAAAGTCAAGAATTAAAAGGTAAAACCAAATTAGTAGAGGAGACTTCAACAGTAGCACTTGAGGAGAAGGGTCATAAGAAAAAAAATGCGAGGAAAGAGAAGAATAGCTCAGAAAATAAAAGTGAACATCCTATAGAACAATCCCTTGTAACCATTCCACAAATAGAAAATAAGAAAAAGGAAGCCCGTGAGCACCCTGATCCAGTACCCCCTTTTAAAAGAACCACAAGGAGCATGGAAAAGAAATGGAAAGCAGTTCTCAGCCCTCATACACATGAAGATCCAATAGATCTTACCTCCCCTTCTAAAGACCTATCAGTCCAGGATGAAATCCCTAGTTTGACCAAGGAACAAGTCACTATTAATTTATGTGGGATGAGGGAGGAAGTGGAGGAAAGAGAATACATCCAACCAAGAGCAATGGTGTCAACAAGGACCTTAACAAAAGAACAGATGAAGAAAAAGATTGGGGAGCTAGAAGAACAAAACCAGGAACTCAAACAAGAAGTGAAGGAATACCAACTATTGGACAGGTATATCAAAAAGGAAAACGAGCAATTGAAGGCAACCAACCAACAACTTCAAGATGACCATGAAGAGACTTCTAATAATCTCAAGAAGGTACTAAGACTCTTACAATACATTAGGGTCATAAAAAAGGAGCTGAAAGCAGAAGCCTCAACCATCAACATCATCGATCCAGATAAGTAAAGAATGGAGTCTCAAATTTTGAAAATTTTTGGGTTTGTTTTAGTTGCATGAGGACATGCAATGGTTTTGGCATGGGGGAATGTTGAGCCTCTAAATTGACATCCCCACTACCCTATTATACTCCTCATCTATACCTTTTTGGCTTACCTAAGCTTGGATAAATGACAAAGAACATTACCATTATCCATTGATGAGGTCATAAGGTAAAGTATAATTAATTCATGCATTTTTGTGGTTTATTGAGCTAGGAGACTAAATGTTTCATGTACTAATGTTTTAATTTGCCACGTGTAACCTTTGACCTCTAGATGAGACCAACCTTTCTGTACCATCTCAGCCATCTGGTACTTATGCGCCAGATTTCCACTGTCCGAATCTGGTACCAAGTGCACCTTCCATTCAGATCTGGTACTGAACCATCCATTATCGTGATCTGGTACCAACGATTGCAGAATGTTATAGTCCAGTACCAACCACTTGCATACTATTCGGATCCGGTACCATTTACCGAATCTCACCTGTCACAATCCGGTACCAATACATGAAGCAGAATATACCAAGTTATCTCCAGATTGTGCCCAAGATAATTGTTAGATGTTTGTTGAATCATCAAAGCTCTAACAAGGCTATGTTAAGCTAGTTTGTTTATTTGCTTCATCCTCATACACTTCGTGTCACGAGGATGAAGCTTAAAATATGTAACCAAATATATAAATTTGACAATTGACTGATTTGCTAAAGATTTCACCTCCTTGTGTTTCATGACTAAAACTGTTTAAATAGTCATGGAAAGGATGGTGGAGGTAGTAGAGAGTTAGCATAACACAGTATGTGAAGCAATGTTACATATTTCAGAATAGGTTTTGAGTTGAAGTTTAATAGAAGGATGTCAATTATTTCCAGGTCTTGATCATTTATGAATGAATGTGAGTTGAGTTGTTAGCATAGTTTGATTCTATGTTTTGAAATTTGAGTAAGAGGAATGCGTGGATTGAAAGAAAGCTTACTATAGACTCTAGTCGCTGACTTGTTGAAGCGGAAAGGGCCCATCGCTCAACAAAGGTCAACATCCTTATAGATCAGTGTTAGTAGTTGATTTCAATAGTATAGATGTTAGATTAGTTGAATCTTAATTCTTTCAGATGATAGCAGTATAGTTTAGACTAGGATTTTGATTATACGATTGTTTGGAGATCTTTACTTACTCTGTTTTGCATAGGTTCTGTTTCTGTTTTTATGAATTTGATTTTGTTTCATGGACATAAATGTTGGCAGTAGTAGTCAGACATATTTGAAGGAGAACTAGTGAAGTTTACAACAACACATTGTGAACCACAACATACTCGGTATGTTGACTATTGAACTACCCATGCTATGTCTTGATAATTAATGTGTGATTTCCCTTTCAGAAGTGTGATTGCATAGTTAGTTTTTTGGGTCAGATAGCAGAGTTGATCTGTCAAAGAACTCCATCTCATATTTTCATGTGCCATAATGGAGTAGATAGCCTCTCTGTGAAAGACAACCAAAGTGTGTTTTGATTTGCTAGTTTGTTTTATTTCCAGCAAGCATAATCTAGAATAGTTCTATACTCATGACATTAGAATTACCTTTCTTACCGGTGTCTTGTAACTCTGTTGATTACGAATCTTGGATTGATAATTAATGAGTGCATTATATTACACATATAAGTAGCACATCAGGTCAGTTGCATGCATGTTTGCATTGCTTGCTTCCATGAATGTGCATAATGTATTTCATGTCTCTTTGCTAAAAAAGTTTGTACATGATCCTAACCATGTTATTGATTGGCATTTGATTCAGGTAGAGCTAGTGGGATACTTTCAGGTTCTACCAATGCTCATATTGGACAAAAAATTCAAAGTGCTCCAGAATCGATTTACAGAACTGGTAAAAGTTCAGTGGACCTACTACGGTCTTGAAGATGCTACTTGGGAGCATGAAGATGTCATGTAGGTAGAGTACCCACAAATTTTTGAATAATTTTGAAATTTTGATTTATGTTTTGTATATGCACTGAGGACAGTGCCAAAATAAGGGAGAGGGGAATGTAATACCTAAGTTTTGAGTCCCCATAATTATTGATGTATTTTTTTTATTTGAGGAAATGATAGAGTGCATAAACAATGGAAAGAGGTCAGAGTGCCTAGGAAATGTAAGACTATGATCATTATTAATAATAAAATGCATCACTGACTGTAGGATGGACAAGGACAAGAGTTATCAAGGGTTATGATTCCACGAGAGAGGGGGGGGGGGGGGGGGGNGATCTAAGGGGCTAAGCATTTACACTTTGAAATTATTTTATTTTACTCACATTGGAATTTTGGAGAGAAAGAGGGGGTTACATGAGCTTATTGGGGGAATCCCACATTATGTTTTTGATATTTAATCCATGTTCTTGATTGTCTTGGGGGTTGTCCATTTTCACTATGAACCAAATTTGTTTTTGGAGCTATTCCTCTCAAATTCACTCTTGTTCTCATTCTTGGTAATGCATGGGGAAGGGAAAATGAATTGTTGAAGACCAACTACTATGGTTGGTTGGTTGTAATTGATTTCCAGTCATTCCAGGAGGGAATGAGTGCTTATGGGAATGATAATAATGGGAATTGAGAGGGATTAATCCTTTGTTGAGAATCCTGAGAGTTTCCAGCATTGATATTTCATGATCAGAGCATTGGAGCCATGTAAATAGGTGGGAATCTCGAGGGACTATGTGACAGTGAAGGGGGTTCACTTTCTTTGGGTGGTGTAGACTGAGGGGAAAGAGAGAGATGGTAAATTGGATTTGTTGTGTGTGAGAAAATTGTGAGAGCTTGAATGCTAAATGGTTGAGATGCTGAGTGATAGCCTGAATCCCATCCTTGTGGATTCATAGCCTTGGCTTGAGGGTGACCTGCTGTTGAAACTTGGAACAACAATGTCTAAGGTTGGGTGGAACATCCTTGATCTGCAACTAGTTTGTGATTGGTTTTGATATAGATAAGTGCTCTCTGTCATAGTTATCTCTCCTTGCATATTTAACCACTGTATATTAGTATTATTATCTATGAGATATGACGTGTTTATACCGTGCCTACTTGCTGGTTATATTTGTGCATGGCATGCTAATATTACAATTCACAATTAGCAAGAATATTGATGAATGCATGTGTTGGTATTGCATTTCTTTCTTGTTGTATTATTAATTAATTGGTATCAAGATTTTTGATCAACCCAATATTGCAAATTTTAGAGGTACAAAGATAGTGAAACCAATTCAGATCAGAGCATTGAGCAAATCGTTTTGGGTTTAGTGATTTGGGTGCATCACACATGCGTACCCAACTTGATACTTTTAATAAACCTATCATGAAATAAATTGAAAAAACACATTTCTATATAGAAACACATTAATAAATTGAAAAAACACATTTCTATGCATCCAAACACATTACAACAAAGAAACCATAATGATTATAAATTCTTATTGAGAAAGAAGAAGAAACACTACATGAAGGATATCTTGGAAAAAATTGGGATGAGGCATTGAAAGCCAAAATTGACACTTATGGATGAGGAATGCAAACTTTTGAAGGAGATGGAGAAAGTATGGTTTTAAAAGTGGAAAAATGAGTCAAGTTCTATTTTAGAGTGTGGTAAAAAACTTAATATATGTTATGATAATGTAGTGAGAGGGGTCATTCAATTTGTCATTATTTCTAGGTAAAAATACTAGAGTGTGGTCAAGCAAATTTTCAAATAATTTGGATCCATGGAAATTATGATATTATCATTATTTCTAGGTAAAAATACTAGAGTGTGGTCAAGCAACTTTTCAAATAATTTGGATGCATCGAAATTATGATATGTATCTTTAATATGGAAGTTGTGGGGACCATGATAATGAGTTGGTCATATTTAATTATGTTGAACGTGTAGTGAAAATATTCATTCAAATTATCATGAATCATGGGTAAGAGCGTTAGATTATGGCGAATTAATAATTCCATGAACCAAACAATGGTGTCACTGTTATGAAAATTCCGAGGGATCACATAACATTTGGTCATATTTAATTATGGTTGCATCATCATTGTTATGGAAATTGCGAGGGACCATATAATAAGTTGTTTATTATGGCGAATTAATAATTCCATGAACCAAAAAATGGTGTCACTGTTATGAGAATTCGGAGGGATCATATAACATTTGATCATATTTAGTTATGGTTCAATCATTCTTATGGAAATTGTGAGGGACCATATAATAAGTTGTTTATATTTAATGATATTGATTGGGTGGGGATATGAATGGTCAGAGGTTTATTAATAGATATGCCTTATTTTTATATTTTGGAGATACAATAATCAATTGATGAAGTAAAATACTATTATTAGTTGCATTATCGAGCAAAAAAGTGACATGAATTCATTAATTTTTGGGGGAATTGTGTATTTTTTATTTTTTTTAAAGGTACTATTCAGTTGTTGCTGCATTAACCAAGGGCATGAGAATAAAGATATATGTGTGGCACACCAAGGGCATGAAACTCAAGATATATGTGTGACATTGTTGGAGTTGATGTTAAGAGATATATGTGTGACATTGTTGGGAGTTGATGTTAAGAATTGAGATTTACTCAAAATTAAGATTCTATACCTTGGGAAATTACCATGTGGGAGATTATTGGTGATGTCAAATAACAAGTTTAAGAAGTTTGAATTAATGGAATAGTTTAAGCAGATCAATATATAGTTTGAGGATATTGAATTTGGATCAAATTACATGTAGTTAGTTAACATTAAGGTTTAGGTTAAAACACATTTATCATAATAGAATTAATCAATAAAAAAAAATCAAATTAAAAAAAAATTAATATTAATATTTAACAAAATTACCCATATCTAAGTTAATATAAGTTAATACTTATTTATATGAAGTTGTTGACATGGAATAATTGCCCTGTAAGATCAAGGGGTAATCCTCGGTACATTGTCTCAATTAGATTATGCACCATTTAGTTTAGGAGACCCATCCAGATTTTGGCCCGACTGCCATTACTGGTTACGATGAGTGAATTTGATGGTTTATGAATGCATATGTAGATAAATACTAACTAATTGCATAAATGAAATCTATTCTACCCTATCCTAGCTAGGAATAATCTATCACAACCAAATGAGTAGTTGAAATTAAACTAAACTCCGCAAAGAACTTCACTGAGATAGTTGTTATGAAGAAGCAAAGTTAGACCACACGCACATACAAATACATAACCAGAATGGTCTAAATCATATTATCACATACATTAGCAACTCATACCCTAAAGACATAAACAAAAGAAAGAATAACAAAGATGCGAGAATGATATCAATTGCGAAAGAAAATTCTATAGGAAAAATATATTCTTGCAACCCTTGTAAACAATAGACAATATGTTGAAAATAGTTTACAACAAACAAAAAATTACACAATTTCTTCTCTATGTCAAAACTGGCTTCAAGGGATTCTCAATATTAATTAACACAATATTTCCTCCAAAAATAATTCCATAAGTGTATACAATGCTTGAAGTGCCCCCATAAAATGGGATTCTTCCTTTATTTATACAAAATTTGATAACTCCTGAAAATGTCTTCTTGACTTCCACAAGGAGTTACAAAAGACCTTTCAACTTCCCCCAATAGTTATTGACATATGTGAAAATGGGGATGAAACTAAGGATAGTTGGAAAAACACAGAATATAAAACGGTTGTCAACAAATTTGAATTTGTTATTTCTTCTTATTCATGTACTCTTGTACATGATGTAAGTTTTCCAAATGTCAAACTAGTCATAGAGTGATATGACCCTGCGGTATGAAAGTTCTTCAAGAGATGCTTCATGCAAGACTATGTTGTCACTTAGAGTCCTCATGTACTTTGTCAAGGTGGTAATGAATGCTTGGATCAAAGTTTGGACCTTGGCAGACTAAAAAAGGTGTTGCTCCATTAGCTCAATTGTCTCCTTTGTAGCTACGTCACTTACCTCTCGTCTATGATTTATGCTTTGTTGGATATTCTAAGGAGTTGTTCCATAGTTTCGATTTTTCCAAGATCTTCAATAGGATGGAGGTGACACTTTTGTGTCAAATATTGTGCTACTTTATGCAACTATGTACAAATAGTGAGTGAGTTGGTTGTTTCCTTTTCTTCTCTTTTCCTTGCTTGCTGACACCGATCAAGTGATGCATAATCAATATTTATTTCTATCTATGAGGGGTGGTGAAGTTCGAATGGAGTTTATGGGTTCTTGACGATCCACCTATCCATGTCATCTAAGCTCTCTCAGATGGTGACCAATTGGGTATTCTTCGCTTGTACATGGTTGTGCTACTCCATTATGCTAGCCACTGACTATTGGAAGACGTGCATGTGAGAGTACATATCTATGATGGCCTCCTCCAACTCTGTTCTGACCTTTGTTGTGCATTCTTTGAATTCTTGCAAGTTGCCTTCGTCTATCATCACTTGCTAGATTTGTTCTTCTAGTTCTATGATCTTGACATCTTTCTCTTGGTTTTAGAAATACAATTTCTTAAGGTTGTGGTAAAGGTGGAGCCATCAAATGCTATGGATAGTGGATCTTGGTTGGCATCCTCCATTATAGTGTTATCTATGATGATGGATAATGGGTTTATGTCTGTGACTGGTACCTTTTTGACTTGTTGTTACACAATGCAGCCAATGGCTTGATCATACCTGAACTTTTTCAAGTTCGACACTTTGTTCAGTTTATATGGGGTACAAATTCCCAATTCCATCCCACTGAAATGAGGTTGACTGCCAGGGACTTCAGTTGATGAATCCAAGAGGTTAGTGTCCATTGGTGAGGAATCATTGTTCATATCTTCTTCATTTCTTTTATGTTGCTTCTCCTCAACTGCAGCTTCATTTCTTCTCTTTGATCTGATTTTGTTGTTGTTGCCACTTCCGTAGCTATTATTTCAGCTACCTCTCTCTGTTCATATTTAGCTTCTTCTTCCATCTTGGAAACTACTTTTTCTTCTGTTTCTTCTTTAGTTTTTGTCGTTGTTGTTGCTTCTGCATCCGCTTCCGCTTTAGATCTAGTCTCATCAGTCTTCCTGTTATTTTCTGCTACGTCCTCCTTTTTCTGTATTGTTTCCTTTTTTCTTCTCTTCTTATCTACCACTATTTCCTCCTCCTCAACTGACTTATAATGTGTGGATGTTGTTTCTTTTGTTATTGCTTGTTCTTCCTCTTTCCTTCGTGCTTCTTCATGAGATTTTTCCTCATCTGAGATCCTCCCTATGGGATTGCCCTATCTTCTAGAAATGACTTCATCATAAGTCCCTGCCCCATAATGCAGTTCATTAACTATCCACTTCATTAACTACCATTAATTAATAGAGTTTCCTCGACTCCATGGATCACCGTTTGATAGGAAACCTCTTGAAGTACTAGTTTGTCAGGACAAACCTTGGGAGAAGATGGGGAGATTTGGTAGCTTTGTATATTCTGATATAAGTCCCATGTTCCATTAGGTACTAGTCACCAATATTTTTTATCATTGCTAATGATTTATCTGTCATGCATGGGGCTGGTGCCCCAAAAATGAATTCATACAAAGGTGCTAGGAAGTGGTCTCATATCTTGTGGTATTCTGTCTTGTACTTGTGCTCCCAGAGCACCTTGCAGTAAATGTCTATGGAAGGGTCTGGTAGTTTCCATGCCCAACCCATATTAGGATAATTACGTGACACATACATTATATCCAATAAATATGATGACAAATGAAAATTTGGAAATGTCTCAGGCTCAGTCTCCTTAAAAAATGTGATAGATTATACTAAAATTTCTGATAGGATTTCATCCTGGTTAAATGTTGACCCTTCATCTATGTAGTAGTGGATAAAAGGAATGTTGAATGTTGACCCTTCATCAGTGCTTGAAATTTCTACTTGGCTTACACCGGATCTTGAACATGTATTTTTCTTTTTTCTTGAACTTGCCAAGTAGTTCTTCATCTAACTTCTAGATTCCCTTTCCCAAGTGATAGTATTTCACTAGATCGACTACTTGGAATCATGTTGTGGGATCCCCCCTAGCATTGAGTATGTATCTTTTTTCCAAGTCCACATTCTTGAGAATCCAAGCAATTGTATCTGCGCAAGGGAACACTGCAACACATGATGCTACCCTATGTAGCCATTATCTCTGAATGTTTTTGAAGACTTGGAATTTGTCTTGGTCTTCATATTCCACTAGGAATGTTTGTCTTTTGAACATATAAAATACTTCACCCCATTTGAGTGAGTCTCCTCCTTTATCTAAGAGTTTTTTTGTGTCACTGTACATTTCCCCTGGGGAATCAGGCTCTTCCTCATGCCTACTTCCGCTGCCAGAAGCCTCTTTGGCATGTGTCTTTCTTATTGTCTTCTTTCATGGTGACATTTCTGAATCTGAAACACATAGTCATAATTAGCACAAAAATCAGGTGATAAAATAAACATGAACACATCAGTGCTTGTAGCATATAAGAAAATAGCATTTGAGAAATGAATGCAGAAATCAATAGTCAGATTATTATATGCATGGCAATTTGTTATATCATCTTGGAAAGCTTTGTATACCCAAATATGAAAGATAAAATATAATAAGAGAATATCACACATCTCTCATTTCTGGTCATTTCGGGGTTGGTAAGATAGTAGCACAACTATAAAGGTATTGTTATTGGCCTCAGATGCATGAGACAATTTCCAAGTATATTAAAGGGTGTGCTATGTGTTCCATAAGTAAGCCTAACAACAAAAAGTTGGGGTTATATACATCACTTCTAATACCTTCTCAACCATGGGAAACTATCTCCATGGATTTTGTAATGTCCCCAACTACTAACAGGCTGGGCAACGCCACTACGCGGAACATTACACATATATATAACATGCATTTTAATGAATTTAATGTATAACAACATAGAGTTACTAATACCTGATAACATTTCAAGTAACACAAACATGCATAACATACATAATTAAGCACTGGAAGATACTTATCTTTTAAATGGAGTAAAAACCACCAGCTACATGCAGACCTTTCACGAACCTCCCAGCCATATACCCCACTTCTCATCATGTTAAGTGATGCAGACCCCCTACCTCAGTAGGGTCTGTTGACCTCCCGATCTCTGGATTGTTCTTCTTCTGAGCCGAATTAGCTCTTTCGGGCTCTTGCTAGAACCCTTCGAACAAATCCACAAGTCCACCTTTTCTCCTCTGGCACAGGCCTTCAAAAAATCTATGCGCACACCCTTTTCCCTTGGCGCTCCTCTCTATTCTGACCTGACATACCTTTCAGGGTTTTTAAAATTTCGGGACTCCTATGAATGAATTCTCTCTGGTTCCTTGTACTCTTGGTCTTCCGGTCTTCGAAACACTGAAAAGGCACAACACCTCAAATGGCTCCTCCCTTGGCCTTTCAGGTCTTTGGGTTTCACGGTTTCGCGAGTCAGGATTCCCAAGCTCCAGACTCCTGGCCTCTTGAGTACCCGGTACCTGGAATGCCGAAATGATGACCCATAATAATATGCCATTGGCTTTTCGCGATTCGAGGAATCGCGAAGCGAGCGTTCTCTCTTCTGTACTTTGTCTTTCAAAATCCCAGTTCACGAAATGACGAACTAGCTTGGCATTCGCTCTTTCGGAGTTTTGCGATTTGGGGAATCGCAATGTAAGGGCCCTTCCTTTCCCCTTTCGAACCTCCGGTGGCCAAAATGCCGAAATGGAAAAAATGCCGAGATACCTGGTGCCTGTTCTTTCAGGATTTCACATTTCATGAAATCAGGATGTGCGGGATGTCCTTGCTTCTTAGAACCTTCGGTCGTCGAAAAGTGAAAATGGCCCGGCGCTCTCTCCTTCGGCATTTCGCGTTTCGTGGAATCTAGATACAACGGGTATCCTTGCTCCTTGGAGTCTCCGATTGTCGAAAAGCCAAAATGCTGAAATGCTTAAATGTTGTGGCGTTCAATCAATGACTCACGGAAATCCCTGTGATCGACGACTCATGTCGAATCGCGATTTCACTATTTCACTATTTGGGGTTCTTAAGGACAAGAGCCTCTTTCCTTCCACGTCCTGGTACCCGAAGTCCTAAAATGAACGTCGAGAAAATATCACCGCTAACCTCCTCGCAGCTCTACCTGATCCGACGACCTGTGAGGTTTTGGTGTTCCCCCTCAAGGGTTCTCCACCCTTTGTTCAGATTTTCGAACTCTCCTCCTAGATCTATGCAGGGTTAACACCTGTGCTCCTTCCTTCAATCAGACGACCTACAAGGATTCCCACCTCGATCCAACGCTCGATGACGTTCTTCCTCGTGAGATTTTAATCGATTTTGACTTAGGAGATTTCTAAGTTTGTGAAGACTCAGTCTTCGCTCCTTCCAGGGAATGGGTTTCTGGATCCCGATAACACTTTTCGAAGTGTTATTCCTCCTAAGATTTGTCTGGTTCAGACTCTGGCTCTCGCACACTCGCGTTTGAGGGATTTCGATAGCTCAGATTCATGACGTTTTCTCTCTGGCTCGATGCACACCTTGCAGAGCTCCCATTGAAGAGAAAAAAATTCCATAGCATTCCTCCCTGGCTCGATGCACACCTTGCAGAGCTCCAAATGAAGAGAAACAATTGACACTGCCAAAATCTCACAGTTCCATTCACTTGTTTATAAAACAAAAAAAAACAGGAAAATACACACAGTCCAAGCTCAACACATTTGGATCAATTTTCCATTATGTTATATTCACAAGTGCCCAATGGCTATAGATTACATTCAAAATTACAGTAACTCAAAAGCATTTTTTTCTCCTGCTATTCGTAGTTCTCTCTTACAACTAATTTTTCTTTGTATTCCAACTCTCCTTCTCACTAGGTGTGTAAACTTCTACATAACTCAAAGATGGTTCTATGGTTTCCCCTGGTTACTTGCCTACTCTAAAATTCATCCTACACTATCTAAGTCTAGTCACATTCCAGAACCGAAGTGGAAACTCCTACTTTGTTTACAATTTCAAAAACTTGTTCACAGTGTAAAATTCGGCACCGGTTCAAGCATGCCTCAAAAAGTGAATTTTGGCACTAAGTGGAGGCGGATCTTGAAATCTGTTGTAGCCACCCATGTCGAAGTTCTGGAAGAACTCTCACGTGTTGAATGTTCCCACCTCTATGCACTTGACACGATGCTCCTGCATCATACTCCCCTTGACAAAAATTCATGGACTCCTGTCCATGAGCTCCTCTACTAATTTTCCCTGCTTCTGGATAACAGCTTTGTTTTCCCAACTAGCATCTTCAATTGGGTGTCCCTTTCATTTGACTAGATACTCAAAATAAGTCTTCCTCCTAGTCTTCTTGCCAATCCTCTGATCAACAATTTTCTCCATCTGCGGCTTTTCTGCTACAGGCATCTATTTCTCCCACTGAATCTTTCCTTGATCTTCTGGCCCTTATGTGTCATCTTTCCTGTAAGGATACAGGTCTGAAACGTTGAATATGGGTGAAATGGCCACACCATCTGGCAGTTCAATCTCATAGGTGTTTGCATCAAACTTCCTCAAGATCTTACAGGGTCCTATCTTCTTCATCTTCAATTTGTTATATGTTCCCCTAGGGAACCTTTCCTTCCTGAGATGTGCTAAAACCTGATCTCCCACTTCAAATTGAAGTTCCTTGCGATGCTGATCAGCTCTGTGTTTGTATTTCTGATTAGAACTCTGTAATTGTTCTTTGACCCGACCATGGAGTCTCTGCATCTCAACAACAAAATCCTCTACTCTAGCGCTTCTGATCTCTCCTTGTTCCAAGTCCCTTAACTCAGACACTCCCCTGGGTTCCATTCCATAGAGTATTTGGAATGGGCTCCTTTTAGTGCTTCTGTTTGGTGAGTCATTGTATGCAAATTTTGCTTGTGGAAGAATCTGATCCCACTGGTTATGATGTTCAGTAACCAAACTTCTCAGTAAATTCCCCAGACTTCTATTTACCACCTCAGTCTGCTCATCTGTCTGAGGGTGATAAGCTGAGTTGAAGGAAAAATCAGTCCCCATATTCTTCCACAACGTCCTCCAAAAGTGACCAACAAATTTTGTGTCTCTGTCTGAGACAATGCTCCTGGGTAGGCCGTGAAGTCTCACAACTTCTTTGAAAAACAGATTTGCAACATGTGTTGCATCACTAGTCTTCTGGCATGGGATGAAATGTGCCATTTTTGAAAACCTATCCACCACCACAAATATGGAATCAAATCACCTTTGTGTTCTTGGCAATCCCAACACGAAATCCATGCTTATTGCATCCCAAGGCCTCTCTGGTATTGGCAACGGTTGATACAATCCAATGTTCTGTCTTTTCCCCTTTGCATGTTGGTAGATTCTACATCTGTTCACCAAATTTATCACATCTGTTCTCATACCTGGCCAATAGTACAACTTGCTCAATTGTGCAAACGTTTTATCATGGCCAAAGTGTCCAGCCAATCCTCCACTATACTTCTCCTTCATAAGATTATCGCTTATTGAGCATCTTGGTATGCACAATTGATTTCCTCTAAACAACAATCCTTCCTGAACCATATACTCTATCCACTGACTTCTATCTCTCAGTACAAGACTTGTACATGCTTCGTAGGCCTCTTTGAAATCTGTATCATCACAATACATACCCTTAAGGTGTTCAAACCCCAAGGTATTCACCTGGAATTCATGCATAATTAAACATCTCCTGCTTAACGCATCAACAACCTTGTTAGTATTCCCAGCAATATGTTTTATGACAAAAGTAAAATTTTGCATAAATTCAACCCATTTTGTATGTCTCTGATTTGTTTTTTCTTGTCGGGTTATGAATTGTAAAGCTTGGTTATCGTTGTACAAGACAAACTCTTGCGGGACAAGATAATGCTTCCATTTTTTCAATGCTTGAATTATGGCATAAAACTCCTTGTCACATGTGGAGTATTTCCTCTTAGTCTGATTCAACTTCTCGTTGAAATAGGCAACAGGTCGATTGTCCTGACTCAGAACTGCTCCTAATGCAACTCCACTTGTGTCACATCTTACTTGGAATGTCTTTTCGAAATTCGGCAAGACCAGAATTGGTCATTCTGTTATCTTCTTCTTCAGTATATTGAATCTCTTTTCAGCCTCCTCTGTCCATTTAAAGGACTTGTTCCGCTTCTTTACTGTATCCATCATTGGTGCACAAATTCCATTGAAGTCTCTAATGAACTTTCTGTAGAAACTTGCTAAACCATGAAATCTCCTTACCTCGAACATGCTCCTTGGTGACGACCATTCTCTGATTGCTTTCACCTTCTATGGATCCATCTTCAATTCATTCGAAGATATCACAAAACCCAAGTAAATGAGGTCTATCTTCATAAAAGAGGACTTCTTCAGATTGATCAACAACTTATGCTACTGTAGCCTCCTCATCACTAGCGTTAAGTGCCTCAAATGATCCTCTTTAGTCCTACTAAAGACCAATATGTCGTCCAGATATACAACCACGAGCTTGCCAATGAAATCTTTTAGAATTTCATTCATCAACCTCATAAAAGTGCTTGGGGCATTCGTTAAGCCAAATGGCATAAATAGCCATTCATACAGGCCTTCATTCATCTTAAAGGTTGTTTTCCATTCATCACATTCTCTCATCCTAATCTGGTTATATCCACTTTTCAGATCTATCTTGGAAAATAAATTTGCTCCACTTAAGCAATCCATTAAATCATCCATTCTTGGTAAAGGGAATTTGTACCTGATGGTGATCTTGTTGATGGATCTTGAGTCTGTGCACATTCTCCATCCTCCATCTTTCTTTGGGCTTAACAAAGTTGGTACTGCGCATTGGCTCAAACTTTCTCTGACTAAACCCTTATCCAACAACTCTTGGACTTAGTTCTTCACCTCCTCATTTTCTTAGGGTGTTAATCTATACGCTTCTTTGTTTGGTAGGCTTTCTCTTGGTATCAAGTCAATATGATGATTGATACTCCTGATGGGTGGTAATGAGTTTGGCAGCTCATCCACCACTATATCAACAAAATTATCCACCAGCTCCTGAACTTCTTCAGGTAGATCATTCACTGATGTAATTGTGAGGATGACTCCGGGCTTCCTCACCACAATGAACTGCATATCCTCCTCTTCCTTGACTTGTTTCAAGAGTTCCTTCCCACTCATGAGAAGTATGCTTGTGCTGGCTTCCTCTTTCACTCTCTTCTCCTCCATTGGCAGCAACATATGCATCCTACCATTCTTCTCCAATGTATATGTATTCTTTCTTCCACCGTGAATGACATTTCTGTCAAATTTCCATGGTCTTCCCAACAAAATGTGACACACTTCCATGGGAATTACATCACATAAGATTTCATCTTTATATCCTCCTATTTTAATTTCAACCAGGCATTGTTTAGCGATTGTTACCTCGTGTCCTTTTTGCATCCATGAGACTTTGTATGGCCTCAGATGTGCTCTTGTCTTCAGCTCCAATTTCTCCACCATCTCTGTGGATACTAGGTTGTCAGTATTCCCACTGTCAATGATTACCTTGCATACTTTATCCTTAGTCTTGCAAGTTGTCCTGAAGAGACTGTTTCTCTGCACTTGCTTTCCAATTTCTGCCTCCTGTTTTAAGAGAAATTTTCTCAACATTAGGGATGCTCCATCCTTTGCTCCTTCTACCTCAACATCTCTTCGTTGTGCTTCTAAAATGTGAGCTTCTCCTCCTTCTTTATTCTTCTCGGGACATTCCCAAGACATGTGCCCTATCTTTCCACAATTATAGCACTTTACTCCTCCTCTGCCTCTTCCTCTAGAAGAGTTTCTTCCACCACTCTGTCTTCCTCGTAAACTTCCTCATCATTCCGAGTGATTGTGTGGTTTCTCAGCCTCGTCCTTAGACTGATGTGCTCTGTCATGGTTAAATCCCTTTCTTTTGCTTGGGACTGATCTTTTACCTCTTCCTCATTGGTTTTGTTTTCTAGCCAGCTTCTCCTCTGCCTTCAATGAAAACTGATAAGCATCTTCCACAGTCCTTACTGACATCATGCTAAGCTCATCCTGGATCTCATATATCAATCCATTTATATATCTGGTGACTCTTTCTTCGTCTCTCTCCCTTTGTTCAGTTCTGCTGTTCAGCCAATAGAACTCTTCGGTGTACTCCTTGACTATCATCCCTTTCTATCTCAGGTTCTATAGCTTCCTGAACAGATTGATCTGGTAGTCTTTGGGTATAAACTTAGCCTTCAGTTTGGCTACCATCCTCTCCCAACTCTTTATCCTCTGTTTGCCTTTACTTCTCCTCTCAGCCTGCAGTTTTCCCCACCATAGTGCCACATGCCCTTTTAGCCTGGTGACTGCCTGCTTCACCTTTTTTTCCTCATCGACATCTTCATAGTCAAAGTGTTTGTCCATGGACCTTATCCAGTCCAATAGTTCTTTAGCATCTAGAATTCCCTCATACATGGGGACCTCTATCTTAGCTCTGCCTCCCAATCTGGCAACTGCTCTCAACAAACGTTCCTCTACAACATCCTCTCATGCAGTGTCTTCAACCTCAACCTCTTCACTTACTCCATTGCTGACATCCCCAATGTTAGGTGCTATTCAGACGTGAAACTCTCACATCTCCCTTTCTACAACACGGTTGGCTAAAGGCAGATCTTGTCTTCTTGGTGGAATTATGTTGATTTTCTGTCACACACAAAGTACAACTCCAAGTTTTCGTTCTCCTTCTTTTTCCTCCTTCGCTTGAAATATACAGATGAAAAATGGACTTTGATACTACCTGATGCAGATCCCCTACCTCAGCAGGGTCTACTGACCTCTCGATCTCTGGATCGTTCTTCTTTTGAGCCAAATTAGCTCTTTCGGGCTCTTGCTAGAACTCTTCGAACAAATCCATAGGTCCCCCTTTTCTCCTCTGGCACAGGCCTTCAACAAAATTTGTGTGCGCGCCCTTTTCCCTTGGCGCTCTTCTCTCCATTCTGAACCGACATACCTTTCGAGGTTTTCAGGATTTCAGGACTCCTGTGAATGAATTCTCCCCAGTTCCTTGTCCTCTTAGACTTTCAGTCTTGGAAACGCTGAAAAGGCACAATGCCTCAACTGGCTCCTCCCTTGGCCTTTCGGGTCTTCACGTTTCGCGGTTTCATGAGTCAGGACTCCCAAGCTCCAGACTCCTGTCCTCTCGAGTAGATGGTACACAAAATTATGAAATGATGACCCACGATAATATGCCACTGGTTTTTTGTGATTCGGGTATTTGCGAAGCGAGGGTTCTCCCCTCTGTACTCTGTCTTTTGAAATCCCGGTTCACAAAATGCTGAACTAGCTTGGCATTCGCTCTTTCAAAGTTTTGCGTTTCGGGGAATCACGATGTAAGGGCCCTTCCTTTCCCCTTTCGAACCTCCAGTGGTCAAAATGCCAAAATGGAAAAAATGCCGAGATACTCGGCGCCTGTTCTTTCAGGATTTCGCGTTTCGCGAAATCCTGATGCACGAGATGTCCTTGCTTCTTAGAACCTCCAGTCACCGAAAATCTGAAATGGCTCGGCACTCTCCGAAACAACAAAAAGGCACAACGCCTCAACTGGCTCCTCCCTTGGCCTTTCGAGTCTTCGTGTTTCGCGAGTTGGGACTCCCAAGCTCCAGACTCCTGGCCTCTCGAGTACCCAGTACCCGGAATGCTGAAATGATGATCCACGATAATATGCCACTAGATTTTCGTGATTCGGGGATTCACGAAGCGAGCGTTCTCCCTTCTGTACTCTGTATTTCAAAATCCCGGTTCATGAAATGCTGAAATAGCTTGATGTTTGCTCTTTCAAAGTTTCACGATTCGTGGAATTGTGATGTAAGGGCCCTTCCTTTCCCCTTTCAAACCTCTGGTGGTCAAAATGCCAAAATGGAAAAAATGTCGAGACACCCGACGCCTGTTCTTTTGAGATTTCGCATTTCATGAAATCATGATGCGTGGGATGTCCTTGCTTCTTAGAACCTCCGGTCACTGAAAAGTCAAAATGGCCCGGCGCTCTCTCCTTCGAAATTTTGCGTTTCACGGAATCTGGATACAAAGGGTATCCTTGCTCCTTGGAGTCTCTGGTCACAAAAAAGCCGAAATGCCCAAATTCCAAAATGCCAAAATGTTGTGGTGTTCAATCAACGGCTCACGGAAATCCCTGTGATCGACGACTCACGTCGAATCGCGATTTCACTATTTTGTGATTCAGGGTTCTGAAGGACAAGAGCCTCTGTCTTTCCACCTCTCAGTACCCGAAGTCCTAAAATGAACATCGATAAACCCTCACCGCTAACCTCCTCCCAACTCTACCTGATCCGACGGCCTGCGGGGTTTCGGTGTTCCCCCTCGAGGGTTCTCCACCATCCGTTTGGATTTTCGAAGTCTCCTCCTGAATCTATGTAGGGTTAAATCCTATGCTCCTTCCTTCAATTAGATGACCTGCGGGGATTTCCACCTCGATCCAACGCTCGATGACGTTCTTCCTCCTGAGCTTTTTCTCGATTTCGACTTAGGAGATTTCTAAATCTGCGAAGACTCGGTCTTCGCTCCTTCCAGGGAATGGGTTCCTAGATCCCGATAAAACTTTTCAAAGTGTTATTCCTCCTGAGCTTTGTCTGGTTCAGACTTCATCTCCCGTGCACTCCTTGTGTCTGAGGGAGTTCGATAGCTCAGATTCACGACATTTTCTCTCTGGCTCGATGCACACCTTGCAGAGCTCCCAGTGAAGAGAAAACAATTCCACAACATTCCTCCCTGGCTCGATGCACACCTTGCAGAACTCCAAATGAAGAGAAACAATTGACACTGTCAAAATCTCATAGTTCCATTCACTTGTTTATAAAACAGAAAATAACAGGAAAATACACAGAGTCCAAGCTCAACACATTTGGATCAATTTTCCATTATGTTATATTCACAAGTGCCCAATGACTACAGATTGTTGGGTATGTGTTATATTCTTTGCACGAGTAGTAGTGTCTGAGCGTCTGCGCTGGGCGTGCAGGGGGGTTAGAGGGGGGCAGTACCCCCGAAAATGTTTTTTCGGGATGACATATTTAATCCAGGACGACATATTTCTGGGATGACATATTTCCGGGACGACATATTACCGGGACAACATATTTCCGGGACCACATGATATTAGGTGGTTTTTCGGCACATGGTTTTTTTCCGATGGTTTTCTATTTTCGGTTAAGGAATTAGGGTTTTGGACTAATCCAGGTCATTGGGTTATGATTTTGGATGCCGTTGGCTCCTATATGTATATTGTATTGTAAACAATGAAACACAATGTATGAATATAATATATGATGGTTTTCCTGGTTTGGGTTTCCAGGTGAAAAATCTCTGTGTAATGTTTGTATTTGCCATTGTATCTTTTCTATTATTTTATGAATATCAGTTTGCAGTAGATATTGTACAAGGTTAGAATTTACATTTGGTATCAGATATTTATTGGCTTCAGGGGGACGCCTTTGTCGTCAAGGGTTTGGCTCCGGACTGTGATAAGCCTTGTTACAGTGGGAGATCTGCGGTATTGTTTTTCAGGTGAAAAGAAATGGCAAACAATTCGATGATGGAGATCGAGAAGTTTAATGGGAAAAGGTTTGAGTTGTAGAAGCTCAAGATGGAAGATCTTTTGGTGGACAGATATCAGTGGATCACGGTAGATCCAGGTACGACACCTACAGGAACTTCTGCAGATGACTGGAAAAAGACGGATTGGAAGGCAAAGAGCACAATTCAACTGTGTCTCTCCAATTCAGTATTACTGAATGTGTCAGAGGAAGCTACAACCAAAGATTTATGGGAAAAGTTGGGGAAGTTTTATCAGTCTAAGTCCCTGGTAAATAAACAATTCCTGAGAAAGAAGCTGTATAACTTGAGGATGAGAGATGGAGACTCGGTGGCAGAGCATTTGAACGCCTTCAATACTGTGGTAAGTCAGTTAGTATATGTTGATATTAAAATTTTAGAAGAAGATAAATGTATCAGTTTGTTGTGTTCTTTACCAGACTCGTGGGATAGTCTGTTTGTGGCCATAGGTAGTAATACAACTTCTTTGAATTTTGAAGAAGTGGTCTCGTCCTTGTTGTCGGAGGAGATGAGACGAAAGAATATGGAAGGACATAGCATAGACGCATTATTTGCAAGAGGACGTTCCCAGGAAAGAAATTTTTCTAATTTCTCAAGTGGGAGATCTAAGTCTAAGGGTAGATCTAAATCTCCTGGAAAGTTTGGAAGGGTATGTTGGAGGTGTGGAAAAGAAGGGCACTACAAGAAGCAGTGTAGATCCAAAGTTGAGAAAAAGAAGGGATCTGAAGAATCTTCTTCTACAGAAGAAAAGACCTCCAAGGAAGAAGGAGGGCATGTGTACTTGGCCTCTTCAAGCACACATGCAGATCATGAGGCATGGTTGATTGACTCAGGTGCATCCTTTCATATGACTCCCCACAGGGAGTGGTTCTGCGAATATGAAAAGTATGATGGAGGTAATGTTTTCTTGGGCAATGATTCGACAACCATAATCATAGGAAAAGGAAGGGTCAAGTTGAGACTCATAGATGGAAGGATTAGAACACTGCCTGGTGTTCTACACATCCCAGGTATGGCCAAAAATTTGATTTCTGTAAGCAAAATGGAAGATGCTAGGGTAAAAACAATTTTTGAAAATGGAACTTGCAGGATGGTTCGAGGAGCAATGGTGTTGATGAGGGGAGTTCGGTTTGGAACTCTGTATAAGTTTCTAGGAAGCACTATTAGTGATGGGTGTAATAGCTCCATTGTTCCTGATATTGAAGTTGAAGAAGAAAGAAC
>ML777564.1:857301-914320 GCA_009831015.1 Picea engelmannii | reverse complement strand
ATTTTGGGCATGGAAATTAAAAGAGATCGAAAAAGGAGGAAACTCTGGTTAAATCAGAGAAAATATGTCGAGACAATATTGCAGAGGTTTAATATGCAGGAATGTAAACCGGTTAAGGTTCCTATTCCTGTTGGTGTAAAGTTTTCCGCGGATCTGTGTCCCAAGACACATGAATAAGAGGAGGACATGTCTCATGTTCCATATGCGAGTGCAGTTGGCAGTTTGATGTATGCAATGGTCTGTACTAGACTAGACATTGCACATGCAGTGGGAGTTTTGAGCAGATATATGTCAAAACCATGGAAGGATCATTGGACAGCAGTAAAAAGGGTTTTCAGGTATTTGCGTGGCACTGCTAGCTATGGATTGTGCTACGAAGGAAGACCTGGATTGGACAGAGTGGTCGATATACATGGCTTTGTGGATGCAGATTGGGCTGGAGATTTGGATCGTAGGAGATCCACAAGCGGGTATGTGTTTAACCTGTTTGGGGGAGCAATAAGTTGGATGAGCAAAAGACAGGCTGTAGTGGCACTTTCAACTACAGAATTTGAATACATGGCAGCCACTCATGCAAGTAAGGAAGCAGTATGGTTACAAAGATTGTGTTCAGGTATTGGGTTGGTACAAGAAGCTGTAAGGATAGAGTGTGACAGTCAGAGTGCAATTTTCTTGGAAAAGAACCCTGCTTATCATTCAAAGACAAAGAACATTGATGTTCAATATAACTTTGTAAGAGACATGATTGAAGAAAAGAAATTATCACTGATGAAGGTGGACACTTTGAAGAATGTTGCAGATTCATTAACAAAATCTGTGAGCACTGAGAAGTTCTCTTGGTGTAGAGGATCCATGGGCATTGCTGCCCTGGATTGTTGACTATGTAACCCTGTAACGCCCTGTGTGCAAAGACTAATCCAGGTCATTGGGTTAGGGTTTTGTATGCCGCTGGCTCCTATATGTATATTGTATTGTAAACAATGTAACACAATGTATGAATATAATATATGCTGTTTTTTCCCGGTTTGGGTTTCTAGGTGAAAAATCTCTGTGTAATGTTTGTATTTGCCATTGTATCTTTTCTGTTCTTTTCTGAATATCAGTTTGCAGTAGATATTGTACAAGGTTAGAATTTACACAGATTACATTCAAAATTACAGTAACTCAAAAGAATTTTTTTCTCTTGTTATTCACAGTTCTCTCTTACAATTAATTTTTCTCTGTATTCCAGCTCTCCTTCTCACTGGGTGTGTAAACTTCTACATAACTCAAAGATGGTTCTAGGGTTTCCCCTGGCTACTTGTCTACTCTAAAATCCATCCTACACTATCTAAGTCCAGTCGCATTCCAGAGCCGAAGTGGAAATTCCTGCTCTGTTTACAATTTCAAAAACTTGCTTCATAGGGTAAAATTCGACACCGGTTCAAGCGTGCCTCAAAAAGTGAATTTTGGCGCTGAGTGGAGGCAGATCCCGAAATCTGTTGTAGCCACTCATGTCGAAGTTTTGGAAGAAATCGCACGTGTTGAATGTTCCCGTCTCTATGCATTTGACACAATGCTCTTGCATCACTAAGCAGTGGGTCACCCCCGAGCCGGGACTAAGCTCCACCCAAGGCAAGGGAATCCTAGACTAGGCTGAGGTTATAGGAAACTGCACCGTACAATTGGAAGGATTCTCTCAAGGAGCTTTCTTACGCTCACTACTCATGGACTCTCATTCCCTACATTTCTGTTCCACCTTGGGAATATGCACCTTCATTGTTCCACAGTCCATCGACTGCTCCACTTCCCTTCTTAGGGTCTCAGTAATAGGTCGGATCATGAATTCTCAGAGCTCCATAGTTGATGCTGGACTCTCTCTAGGAGAAAAACACTTCCCAACAAAATCTCTCACCTAGAGAGAGCTTCACAGAAGCTTGATAACTTGCCTCTTCAACCACGGGCCTGACAACCCACTTCTTCAACAACTTCCACTCAGTTCTAACAAAATGAGGACAACAATAATGGTTCAATACGGCTCAGGAAAAAGGAAGCAACCCAAAAAATGGTTAAGGTACGAACTCAGTTTTTTCCAGTGCAGACATGCTAGTTTCATAGGAAAACAAAGGTCGGCTTCCCCTCCCCCCCAAGTGAGCAGTTTCTCAGAAGTGCATCTAGATGCAGAGGTCAATGACATAGGCCCAAACAGGTTAGATGACGGATGAAAGAATGGGGAGCGAACCCCCAACACGAGATAACTCTTCAACTTTATCTACATGCGCCCATGTCGACACCTGTCTTCTTGGAGCTGCATGCACTCCATTTAGCATTCGTTCCCTTTCCTAGAACTCAGGATAAGACATATCCCTTTAATTAGATTTTGGAATAATAAAAAAATATTATTATTCTCTTGGACTTAAGCCCTTAGGATTAGCCCCTCTTTCCAACCTCTCAGCCCCCTCTCCCTTACCCAGACTAGTGGAAGCTTAGTCCCCCGTCACTCTTTCTTCATGGTCGGTCTACATGCAGCGATGTTTTTATATTACTGATATGAATAGTTACATGCACAAAAACATGCTCCTGGCCTTTAACACCTAGGCTCTCCGGCCTAATAATACATAAGCTTACCATATTATAATTCCTCGGCTCAACAGCCTACAAAAAATGTTTACAATTCATAAATACAACTATGGTTCATCCTTGGGGACATTACAATCCCCTCCCCTTATTTTTGCACTGTCCTCAGTGCAACTTATTTAGATAGTATTGACAAGATTTTACAAATATTCAAAAATATGCGGGTATTTTGCCTGCATTGCATCGTCATGATCCCATGTCGTGTCCTCGGGACCTTACCAGGTCTGCTGGACCTTTACAAGCCCTATGGATCAATTCTGGAGTTGTTTTTTCTTTCGGTCCGATATGCACACAGGATGCACTTGCAAGACGCCTTCTTGCTCCACCTGAAACACATTCCAATTAATTACATGATTAGCATCAGATATATATTTCTTAAGCAATGAAATATGAAACACATTATGCACAGTCATGGATGCAGGAAATGCAAGCATATATGCAACTGGCCCAATCCTTTCTAGGATTTCAAATGGCCCACAATATCTGGATGCCCACTTGGAACAATTTCCCAGCTTCAGGGAAATTTTGTTGGCTTTCACTTTCAAGAAAACATGATCACCCACTTTAAACTCCTTGTGGGTTCTTTTCTTATTAGCATAACTTTTCTGCCTGTCTTGGACAACCTTTAAATTATGTTTAATTTTTATCATTTTCTCTTCCATTTCCTTGAGAAACTCTGGTCCAACCACTTCCCTATCAGCTGGGTTATCCCAGCTTACTGGGCTGTTGCAATTTTTGCCATAAAGTGCTTCAAACGGGCTCATCTTCAGTGACGCTTGATACCCATTTTTGTAGGCAAATTATACAAAGTGTAGGTAGTCTTCCCATTTATATGGTTTGTCCATCACATAAATCCTTGGCATATCTTAAATCACTTGGTTCACCCTCTCTGTCTGCCCATTAGACTCAGGATTGTAAGAAGTGTTGAAGTTCAGATTCATTCTGAACCCTTTGAATAACCCTTTCCAGAACTTTGAGGTAAATTTCGGGTCTCTTTCATACACAATTGTCTTGGGGATACTGTGCAATCGCGCTATTTCTCTCATATAGATATCAACAAAATTATATGCCTTGTGAGTAGTCTTCCATGGAATAAAATGAGTAGCTTTCATAAGCTTATCCACCACCACCATGATTGAATAATGTTGTTTGCCGGTTCTGGGCAATCCTGTGATGAAATCCATTTTCACTACCTCCCACTTCCACTCAGGAATGGGTAAGGGCTGTAGCAACCCTGCTGGGTGCCTATGTTCAACTTTGACCTTCTGGCACTCCATACATCTAGCGATGCATTCTACAATTTCCTTCTTCATGCCTGGCCAAAAGTAATGGCTCTTGACTGCTGCCATTGTTTTCTGATATCCAGGGTGCCCAACATAAGGCACATTATGCATTTCTTTCAAAATCATAATTCTCAATTCCTAGGAATTAGGCACATAAACTCTATTTTTGTACAGGAGTGTTCCATAAGCTTTCAATTTATAATCTTCCACTTTCTGTAGCATAATACTTTGTTGTATCTTTGTCACCAATTCCATGTACTGCAAATCTACATTTGCAGCTTCCAAAATTCTACCTTTAATATTAGTTTGATACATGCTAATGGTTGTAGCATGTAGTTCATGCACTCTCTTGCTGAGTGCATCAACCACTTTGTTCTCCTTCCCTTTGATATGCTTGATATCAAAGTTGTAATAAAAAAGGAATTCCAACCATATACTCTGCCTAGAATTCAAGGTTGGCTGATCAAACAAATACTTCAGACCGTTATGGTCTGTCCTTAGTTCAAACCTCCTTCCCATGAGGTAGTGCCTCCATTTCTTCAGATCGTGCACTATGGCTGCCAACTCCAAATCATGAGTTGCATAGTTCTTTTAATGATCCTTAAGCTTCCCGGACTCATAACATATTACAAACTCATTTTGACTGAGGACTCCTCCTAGTCCTTCTTTAAATATGTCTGTACACACTACAAAATCTTCATTCGGATCTGCAATCTTCAAGATTGAAGCACTGGTTAATAGTTGCTTTAATTGCTGAAAGCTTCTCTCACATTCTTTTGTCCATTGAAATTTCTTCTCCTTCCTTTGCAAGGAAGTGATGGGGTGAGATATCCTTGAGAAACCTGCAATGAACCTTCTATAATAGACAACTAGACCCATAAAGGATCTAACTTTTGACACATTCTTTGGAGCTAACCATTCTCTAATGGATTCTGTCTTCTCAGGATCCACAACTATCCCATCCTTTGAAATGATATGCCCCATGTAAAGGATCTGCTTTTGATAAAATGAGCACTTGCTCAATTTGGCATACAGTTGGTGCTCTCTTAGCACTTGCTCAATTTGGCATATAGTTGGTGCTCTCTTAGCACTTGCAACACCATCTTCAGATGATGTTCATGCTCTTCCTTCGACTTGGAATACACCAGGATTTCATCCAAAAAGACTATTACAAACTTGTCTATATATTCTATGAATACACCATTCATTAGGCACATGAAAAAATTGGGTGCATTTGATAACCCAAATGGCACCACTGTGAATTAATAATGACCATACCTTGTTCCGAAGGTGGTCTTGCTGATGTCTTCATCTTTTATCCTTACCTAGTGGTACCCTACCCTGAGATCTATTTTTGAAAATATCTTGGCATCCTTCAGTTGATCAAAGAGATCATTGATCATTGGCAAAGGATACTTGTTCTTAATAGTCACCTTGTTCAACTGTCTGAAATCGATGCACCATCTCAACGTCTCATCTTTCTTTTTCAAAAACAGGACTGGGGCACCCCAAGGTGACACACTTGGGCATATATACCCCTTCTTCAGAAGTTCTTCAAGCTTCACATGTAGCTCTTTCATCTTTGGTGTGCTCATTTTGTAAGGAGTTTTTGACACTGGAGTTGCTCCAGGCATCAAGTTTATAAAGAAGTCAATATATCTCTTTGGAGGTAGTTCTGGTACCTCCTGGAATACATCTTCAAAATCTTTTAATACTGCATGGTATTCAATATTTGACACCTTATCCATAGGTGTTTCCTCTATATGGGCTGCAAATATTTGACAACCCTTCCTATAACACTTCTTTAGCTACATTACTGAGATTTCTCTGACAATAACTACCCTTGGGATTCCATGCACTCTCCTTGGGTTTCCTTCCTCATCCAGGAAGGTAAATTCCTTGTTATGACAACCTAAGAGGGAATGGTGTTGGTCCAACCAATCCATCCCAATTAGACAATCATAGGAACCTAAAGGTAGTATGCTCAATTCATCCCTTGTGCTCAGTCCATTTATGTCCACTAGACAAGACTTAACCAACTCAACAACCTTTCTCTTGGATCCTGTATCCAACTGCACTAACCAAGATTTTCCATGCTTGTTTTTTGGAAAATGAAAACTTTCCACCATTCTAGGATCTATATAACTATGACTAGCTCTTGAATCAATTAAAATAGTAATGGTTTGGTTGTTGATCATACCTTTAAATTCAATCATAGGTGATTGAAATTCAACTTTCTTGTTGTTTAGGGATACATAGATCCCTGGTATTCTACTTCCCATGTCCTCCATTGTTTTTGCTTGCTGAACATTGTGTACAACTCTCACTTTGCCATTTTTGTGGGGACAAGCTCTGTACTTATGGTTTCCCTGACAACCCCAACATTTAATGTGCATCTGCCTTGGCCTTTGTTCCCCTACTTCGGCCATTCTCTTCTCTCTAAAATATGAATATCCTTGAGGATTTGTTTTGAAAAAAGGAGGTTTGTTTCCCTTCTACCTCTGCTCTTTCTTGAAATTCTTCTTGCCATCCCAAGCCTTCCGAAAAGTGGGATTTTCTCTTTGCTTCTCATATAAGATTTTTTCTCTCCTTATAGTTTCTTCCACATTTTTAGGATCATCATATTGTATCTTGTCACCAATGGAAGGTGGCATTCCACTCATATACCTTTGAATTTTGACAGTCTCATCTTTGATGAAAGGAACATACTTCAAAAACTCTAGGAATCTCCTTTCATACTCATCAATGGACACGCTACCCAGCTTGAGTTCACATAATTCTTTCATCTTTTTGTCATAGTATCCCTTAGTTAAGTATTTCTTTTTGAAATACTTATTGAAATCCTTCCTAGTAACATTTTTCTCTTTAATGTGTTGCACCTGGACAAATTGATCCCACCACATGGATGCCTTTCCTTTCAGTTGATACATTGTAATTCTTCCTTCTGCATGAGAGGAATAATTCTGCAGTTGGAAATATTTCCTCATGTTGAGAAGCCATGTCTCAAAATATTTCTCCTTCTGGTCCTCTCCATCAAACATAGGAGGTTTAGTCTTGTTCATTTCTCCCTTCAGTTCATCCATTCCAGATCTCCTGTGTTTTCTGGTAGGAGATGGGCTTGAACTATTGTGTGCCTCCTTATTGGAATGTTTCGAGGAGTGACGATGATGCCTGCTAATGCTTCTTGATCTTCTTTTCCTCTCAGGGGTCTTGTGACTCCCTATTTTTCTTGATTCACTCTCCTTATCTAACTTCTTTTCGATTCTTTCCAAACTCTACATCAACTTTAAGTTGAATTCTCCCTATTGATCCCTGGCTTTCATGAGATTTCTGTTTTCTTCTCGGTGAGTCTGGGCATATTTCTACAATTGTTCAATGATTTTCATCATGTTCCCTTCCTTATATATCTCTTCTCCATGCCAATTGGAGTTTGACCCCTCCACTCCCAAATGGACATCCATTCCTTTTTCTTCATTCTCTGAACTAGAAGCATTCCATGCCTCCTCCATTTCTCTGCACTCAGTGGCAATTTGATTCGGGTCTGACACTCGTTAAACTCTGCAAACACATTGTGCAGTCAACCGAAGTTTATCAGGCCATCAATACTTAACAATTCCCACAATATTCATAAACCAATATGATTCAAGAAAAATTTCAAATTCCATTTTCTTTCTGAGCTCTGGTCTGTTATAATTTTCGAGCACTAGCCCCTTTCTCTCTGCCCTCAACCCATGTGACCATGGGACGTGACCATGCACTACATAAAAAGGTGCTTACTCGGGTCTTCGACTTCAAAAGTTTTCAAAGCACAACACAACAATCTCTCAGAGTTCTGTATTACTGAACTCGCGAAGTAGGGCAGATCGTCAGTCCACATATACTCAACATCCAATGGCTGACACTCACTATGGAACCTCCGGAGTTTGAGTTCCGGGACACTCACTATGGAACCTCCGGAGTTTGAGTTCCGGGACACTCACTATGGAACATCTGCACATCCCAAACATTTAATCTCCGAACATTCCGATGTAAACTTTAATGATGTCATTACATCACATCACTTACACTTTTCCAATTGCGGGGGCATGCAACGGTGGTTTGGAGTAACCCTCCTGTTGTCCTGCAATTCTTTTGATGCTGACACGTAACCCCTTGGTAAAACCATGGTTTGGATTGCAGGACCGCCTTGGAGAATTAACTCTTGTGCAACTTGGGTCCCCACAATGCCTCCTGTCCATCGATCTTGATGTATCATGATCAATGCCGGTGTGGGTCCTCCAAATTTTAAATACGTTATGTAACCTTGGGTCCCACTAACCATGCTCATATGGAATTCCACATGGCGGAATACTAGTGGCTGAAACATGGCCCAGTTAGATGGGTAGCATGTTTCACATTCCAAATGGAATTTCAATCTCCCATGGGCTCAAAACCCCATGACATGTGGCACATAGCCCATGTGTCCACATCAATCCAAGTGACATCATCATGTCACGTTACTCTAGAGTTTCAAATTTCGAAAAGTTTTACGCTTGATTCCTCCTAGTCTCCCGAATTCAAAAATTTTGAACTTCTTTACCCTCCGAGTGCACATAGTACATTTGTCACCAACTAAGGTGGTGGCATGTGACATTCCTAGGAAGTTCTACGTCATCCCCAGGCGACGTCCTCTTGCCCCGCCACCCCTTCTCTTTTGATTCGGGACTTTGGGCTTCGAAAGTTTGTGCATCAACACATCCCACTTCTCCTGATTGTTAAACTCCGAAGTTATGATCTACCATGAGATCTAACGGTAAGGATTCTCCCTAGATATACGGTGTAGATCTCCTTCGGGACTTCGGAGCTTCGAGTTTCAGCCTTTCTCTTATTTTTTCATAAAACTTCACTAAAGTCGTGAAGTCCGAAGGGCTTCTAGGTTAACTCTTCTACACCTTCTCCAGATCTGATGGTCATAAAGGATTTCCCTTTCACCCAAACAGATCCTATGCCCCGACACCACAAGTGTTGCAATTTCTTTCTCGATGGCCAAATACCACGTCTGTCGTGGTTTATAATACCGCTACACCTCCTGATCTCCATAACATAGCCAAGGTAGCTTCTTAGCACTCAAGAATTTTCTATGGTTCGAAATTGGTTCCTCCAGACATAATTTCCACTTGAAACCTTAGGTCTAATGACCACTTATCCAGCCCATCCAGGATCAACGTTGAAACCATGGCTCTGATACCAATTTGTAACATCCCTAGCCACCAACAGGCCAGGCAACGCCACTATGAAAAACATTACATATATATATATATATATAACATGCATTTTAGTGAATTCAAAATATAACAACACAGAGTTACTACTACCATACAGATCCAAATGGAATTGACAGTAAGTCCACATGCAATGGAACACATGATAACATTTCAAGTAACACAAACATGCATAACATACATAATTAAGCATCGAATGATACTTATCTTTTAATTGGAGTAAAAACCATCAAATATGTGTAGACCTTCCACGAACCTCCCAACCATATACCCCGCTGCTCATCATGCTCAACAATGGGTCACCCTCGATATGGGACTAAGCTCCACCCAAGGTAAGGGAATCTTAGAATAGGCTAAGGTTATAGGAAATTTCATCGTACAACTGGAAGGATTCTCTCTAGGAGCCTTCTTACGCCCACTACTCACAGACTCTCATTCCCCACATGCCTGTTCCACCTCGAGAATATGCACCTTCACTATTCCATAGTCCATCGACTACTCCACTTCTCTTCTCAGGGTCTCAGTAATAGGTCGGATCAAGAATTCTCAGAGCTCTGTAGTTGGTGATGGACTTTCTCTAGGAGAAAAACACTTCCCAACAAACTCTCTCACCTGGAGAGAGATTCACACGGGCCTGACAACCCACCTCTTCAAGAACGAGCCTGACAACCTACTTCTTCAACAATTTGCACTCAATTATAGAAAAATGAGGACAACAACAACGGTTCAATATGACTCAGGAAAAAGGAAGTAACCCAAAAAATTGTTAAGGTACGAACTCGGTTTTGGCTAGTACAGACATGTTGGTTTCACAGGATAACACAGGTCGGCTTCCCCCCGCCCCCCAAGTGAGCAGTTTCTTAGAAGTGCATCTAGATGCAGAGGTTGATGACAGAGGCCCAAACAGGTTAGATGAAAGATGGAAGAATGGGGAGCGAACCCCCAACACCATTTGACTCTTCATCTTTAACTGCATGCGCCCAGGTCGTCACCTGTCTTCCTGGAGCTGCATGCACTCCATTTAGCATTCGTTCCCTTTCCCGAAACTCAGGATAAGACGTATCCCTTTAATCAGATTTTGGAATAATAATAAATTATTATTATTCTCTTGGACTTAAGCCCTTAGGGTTAGCCCCTCTTTCCAACCTCTCAGCCCCCTCTCCCTTACCCAGCCTAGTGGAAGCTTAGTCCCCCATCACTCTTTCTTTGTGGTCGGTCTACACATAGCGATGTTTTTATATTACTGATATGAATAGTTACATGTACAAAAACAAGCTCCTGGCCTTTAACACCTAGGCTCTCTGGCCTAATAATACATAAGCTTACCATATTATAATTGCTCTGCTCACCAGCCTACAAAACATGTTTACAATTCATAAATACAACTTGGTTCATCCTTGGGGATATTACAGGTTTTCCGATGTCCAGTACAGGTCATGATTATCTATATGTTGTGGTGGATATATTTAGCAAGATGTGTGTTTTGATGCCATGCAAGAAACGTGTCACAGTTGAACAAACAACACATATGTTCTTTGCTAACGTATGGGTTCATTTTGGACTTCCTACATCTATTCTATCAGATCAAGACTCCCTCTTTTCGGGAAAGTTTGGGTCTCATTTATGGGAAATCATGGACACTAAGTTGAAGAAGAGAAAAACTTTTCATCCACAGATAGATGGAAAAAAATAGGTGGTAAACAAAAAAGTGGTACATCTACTTCAAGGATACAGCATCAATCATCCTAAGTTATGGGATGAATAATTACCCTATATACAACATGCCTATAATCAGGCCATGCATTTGTCTACTCAGAAAAATCCTTTTGAAGTATGTTTGGGGTACTTGCCTAAATCACCTATGGAATTTGGTTTTGGAGAAGCAGGTAAGGAAGATGGATATGATGATACAGATAAAGCTAAAAGGTTCACTCAAAGTATTCAACAGGTACATCAAGAAGTACAAGAACAATTGGAGAAAAGGAAATCCAAGAACAAGGAAAGGCATGAAAAACATCAGGTTGATCATCAATTTGAAGTCGGTGATCAAGTATGGTTACATATGATCAATGATAGAATGAAAGGAGAAGGTAAAAATATAAGGCCAATATGATATGGTCCATTCAATATATTGGAGAATATTGGTACTAATTCCTTTCATTTAGATATACCAACCTACATGCAAATGTATACAGTGGTAAATATTGAGAATTTGAAGCTTTATGAGCCTCCAATAATTATGGATGAAGATGAAAGTATTCAAGTTCCAACGATTGATGATTTTTCTCCAGAATATTTGGACGAGATACAAGAAGATGTTATTCTTGACAGAAGAATCGGGACTTCACAGCAAGGTGATGCAAAATATCTTCAAATTGTTCTCAAAGGGGTAAAACCAAGTAAATAAAATTGGATGGAGATCAGAAGGGTGATGGAGATTTACCCTCACTTAGTTGCTGAGTAATCAAAACTTTTGGTGGTCCAAAATTCTTCCAATGAGGAGGAATGATCCAGGAGGATCCAGGAATGCTCATAGAGGTTCGAGAGGATCCAAAAAATCCATAGAGGTCCAGAATGGTTAAAAAATGCTCAAAATTAAAATATCCCAAATTCTCTAAAAATGTCATCAATGTGTAAATCTTGACTATAAATTTCCAATGGTGCAAAAATCACCTTAAACATAGTTCATATGGAAAATTTATGAGCGGTCAAAGTTTAAGTCAAATCAGGTCAAAGGTTAAAAGTCAAAGGGAAAAGTCAAAAGGGTGACCCATGGCACATGATTATATAGGTGATGTGTCACTTGATCATTGGAAGCTGACTAGGAAATTCATACACTACAAATGGATGAATCATATGTTGACAAGTGGAAAGGGATATCTAATGAGAGGTTTCCACGTGGTGACCTCCCATTGGCAAATATTGGTTAGTGTTTACCAAAATTTTGGGAGTCAATGGGGGTCGAAACTACGACCTCCTAAAGCCTTATACAAGCCTCCACTACCAACGCACCATGCATTTAGTTCTTAATATAACATGGAAACAATTATATTTAAGTTTGTTTAAAAGTTTTTTTGGAGGAAAAAAGGGTCGAGGGCCTAAGCCCTCAACCCCAAGCCCTTGATTCATTGTATACCATATAACTGTAGCCACATAATTTGCAGGGCATAGAACCATATATATATATATATATATATATATATATATATATATATATATATATATATATATAACAAAACACTGAAACATATGGCGGTCAGTGGGGCTCAAACCCTCGACCTACTATATTAAGTACCAAGTCATAACCAATCTGCCTAATGTGCGGGTTTGGTTATGAAACCCACCAAATTAAATTTAATGACTGCCATGAATTTTGGAGGACAGTTAAGGGGCCACGCCCTATTTAAATGCACGTGGAATGTTGGTTACTCACTTCCCTTCGGGGGTTATCTGAGTTATTGACCCAAGGTTCATGTCATTTGGAGTTCCAACAAAGCCTCTAAAACTATCGGCCCTCCTGGTAAACCAGAAGGTAACACAACACCAAAAAGCACTGTGCAGTCTCACTCGAGATAGCTTTAAATGGGTGGCTGTAGGACTCAGGTGTTTACAACCTAGGATAGAGTAGGGGATAGGGGTTTCTCAGATAGGATCAGATATCATGAGTCGTAAGGGAGAGTAATTATTCCTTGGATTCGCATACGAATATCCCACAGGTTAATTGAAGTTAACTATAAGCAGATTCATAACCAAGTATTAATTCATTAATCAAGCTTAACCATCAATTGCTAAAAGAAAGAAGAATCATGCATACATTTAACTCATTACATGAGAGTTATCGTGGTTCACCCCCTCCTGGGCTACGCCCACAAAGATTTGTCTCTTGGCTCTTGTATTATGATAGTTCTGCATTTCTGACGCCTCACGCTTACAATTATTCACAAGCTGGGTAAGATCTATGCGAGGTGAACTAGATTGCACCAGGCTCCACGGCCCGTGGTCTAATCCTCAGATCTTCCTCCCATTGGGTCTCCTTTGCTCAACATCTTACAAATCAGTTTGTACCGCTCAGAAAATTACAGAAAATCGCTAACAACTACTAACGAACAACCCTATATGATACTTTCGTATATATATATATATACATTTTGGGCTCTTCAACCTTTTACAGAATATTACAAAAACCCTAACCCTTCTTACATTAGGTCTTTCTCCCATATGCGTGCTACTCCTCCTCCAGCTGTTGCTTTCCTTTGTGCATGTTTTCTTGCATGGGCACGTGCTACTCCTCTGCCAGTTGTTACTTCAGTTTTCTGCATGCTTTATTTCCCACGATTGTTCTTCCTTCCTCTTAGTCCTGGTGCCAATAGGCCCCCAACACTGACATGTGACTTGTCCCGAGTCACCTAGTTTCTTTGTGCTTCCTCGATCTCCTTGGTGATGGTCTGGAACTGTTCCTACAACTTTGCTGCTTTTGTCAGTGCCTGTGCATTTTTCTCCTTGATGGTGTTGATTGTTTGAGCTGCAACTTCCTTGCTCATTAGTCCTACGCATTCTAGCTGAGTCTGTGTTGTCTGGTTTCTGGCTTCTTCTACTTGTGCAAGTACTTCTGCTACCCATTCATGCAATGGTTCTATTTGAGCCTGACACTCTTGTTTCTGTGTTTGCACAGTGATAAGTTCTGTCGATATCTTCTTCAGCGCTTGTGTTCCCTTGACTCATTCTGGGATTGGTATGGTCTTTTGTCGCATCTTGAGTTATTGGATTGTTGCATTGATCCTCTCCTCCTCCTTGTCCCAGTGTTGTACTTGTGGATCCTCTTCTAGCCTTGTCCAAAGTTGTGCTTCTTTATTCAACAAGTTGGCTGCCGTGTTGACCTATTTTTCCAACTCTTGCAGCTACATTACGGCTTCCTTCTTCCTTTTCTCCTTCACTGGTGGTGGATTTGTCAGTCTAATGTGTCCGTGGAAAGTCTCGATCTCATTTTGATACTGATCAATTGCCTACGTAATCTGGTCGATCTTCTCTACAGCTGGGAGTTCATTTCCTTGCGTAGTAGTTGGAAGTTTCCCGAAAACTTCTTCCACTCTGCGTTCCATCTCATTTATGTGTTCTTTCTCCTCCTTGGTTTTCGATTGAGCCTGTGCGCAAACTATTTCCAACACTTCCCGCTTATTTTTTGCTTGTTGTAGCTCGACTAAGTTTTTATGTTCTCAAGCCTGCATCTCATGGTCGATGCTCACCTGTAGTTTGTGTAATGATTTTGATGGCATCTGTGTCAAGACCAATTGGATATGATCTAAATCCTTCAGTGGTGTCTATCCCACAATTTCATCCATTCGTAGCATGGTAAGATTTATGTAGACCGTGGAATGTGCATGTGGTATTGAAAGAACTGGGTCATGTTCTTCTACCTCCACCCTTTCTGTGTCCTGTGTGGTCGATGGCTTTGTGCCTCTATTGGTACTCGTGATTTAGGCTTCCCCGAATTTGTTAAGGAGCTGTCCCATTTCTGTTAGTTCCTTCTGCAGTTCATCCCAGTGGTGTGCGACATGATCGAAATCTTCTGCGAGGCAGTCTTGGACCATCCTGGCAATCATCTCTCCATCATCCTCCATGATTGTGTAATTTGATGGTGGTCATTGTGCCTTCATTTTCTTGCACACACCTACGTCCTGTGCCGCTAGTCTCTTAGCCCCCCCTAGTTCCTGTGTGATGGGGTTTGGTGCAGTTTCCTTTGCTCCCTCAGCCGATTTTTTCTGTCCATTGGTAGGCTGGGTGGTTTTTGTTCCTCCCTTCTGGGTCCCTAGCTACTGTGAGCCATCATCTTCCTGAGTTGACTTGGGTTGGCCCGTTCTTCGTCTCTTGGGTACTGGGATTTGTGGAGCCTGTGTCTCCGCCTACGCAACCCCTCCTTTTGCTGTTTGTGCCGGTACTCCTATGGGTATAGCTGGGATTCTCCATTCATCAGGCCATTCACTGATGATCATGTCGATATCACCCTCGGTGACATAGTAGTGCATCTTTAGCCATTGTTTATCCGGGTCTTGCCTTGGTTGTATCCACATGGCTTGTCACCTAGCCCAAAAATTAGCGATGTCCCTGTATCGTGCGGCAACCTTTGGTGTTATTCTCCATGCTCAGCCGATGGCTTCCTGTATCTCCCGTAGGTATGCTTCAAATACAATTCCATTCTCCTTCTTCTTCTTGGATAGTGGCCCAGCTCTCATGACGCAATATCTTTCTCCCCCTGGTTGTGGTGTGGTAGCAAAGACGACGTATTCTGGTTCTCGCCATCCCATAAAAGCTATGAGAGTGATCAGCCATGATTAATGAAATTTTGTACCTACATCCTACGCGTCTTTGTAGTCTATTTGGAACAAGTTTGATAGGTATGGCACCCAACTCATGATGGTGCCTTCTGCGCACTGAGCTGCAACAATAATGACTCCTGACAATACTTTGTCTTTGCGACATTTTTGTAGTAGTTTGCAGGCTAAGATCTTTACGCCCAATTGTGTCGTGGCATTGTTGATTTGTTTAATTATAATTCCTCTTGTTCCCCTGTCAGTGTCGTATTTATTTTTCATCTATTCTTCCAATTCTTTTTCCTTGGAGTTATCGTCCAGGATCAATGCGAGATCCATACCCCCGGTGGGTAGGCTTTTTATCTGCATGATATGTTCGACCGTTATGTGGACAGGTTTGTCCAGCCATATATCCCCTCCATGCATAACTGCTAATAGTTGTTTGACGCATGCCACCGCATATTGGCCTTTGCCAAAGTGTGGTATCTTCAGCAACCCTAGAATTCCTGTTCTGTCCAGTCCAGTGGCCCACTAGTGTGGCTGAGTGATGGATTCTCTGAGTTGGTTCACGACTATTTTTTGCATAAAATCCTGCGGTGAAAGCTTTGGATATTTGGTGTCATATGCTACGTCATGGTCATAATACTTGAGCTTCCCAATATGACCTAATAGTTGTGGGTCCACTTGTACTCCCTCTAGTATGCGAGGTAGTACAATCTCTGTAGTTGGTTTCTTTTGAGGTGAGATTGGTATCTGAATTTGGTCCTCCTGCCACCGTGGTTGGTTTGAGGTTCCAACAACTTTTGGTTTCTCCTTTGCCATCCATTCTTCCCAAGTCGTGGCCATTTCCCCCATCGGATCAGCCAAAAAATAATCTGGTATGGGTCTTTGTGGGGCATCTAGTTGCATTGTTGCATCCGGGTTCTGTGCGCTTCTAGTGACTCCTACGAATGCTTCAACATTATTTTGTGGTATTTCCTGGTGGGTTTCTTCTTCTTTATGTTGGGGCTCATGCACTGCTACTGGTGTATCCTGTTCCATGGCCTCTGTTTGTGGTTTCAGGTCCTCGTCAAGTATGGGTGTAGAATCTACTGGAATTTCCTCTAGCGACAAGATTTCGTCAATATCGACGATTTCTGGGGGCTGTTGTTCACTTTCTTCCAGTGGTCCTTGCGACCTTGTCTAAGGCCTGGTTGATATGGTTGTATGGCCTCGTTCTGCGAGATTCGGTGGTGTCATAATGGTGTCTATCAAACATTTGCGAGGTTTGAATGGCTTTGGTGTGTTCTTTGGTTTCACTTTGTTCGTTATTGTTGCTATTGCTCTTTTCCTATTCTTCATCCGCGAATAGACTAACTGTTGTTGTGCTCTTTTGTTGTATGGGCTTGTCATGAAGCTTATCGAGGATGTTTTCCTCCCTCGTGTGATTAATGCACCATAACTGTAGGTTCAATGCATCTGCGGCAGTTTTGTACTTTCCATTACTCCTGCTCTGTCGTCTTCAGTTGGCACGTTTAATGTTGCATCCCCTCTATCCTTGCCTTTCTTTAACTATGATTTTTTCTATCCTGTCAGCCTTCTTTTGCTGGTCTTTCCCGCGTGTTTCCTTTTTCGATATGGTCGTTATCTTTTCCCTTGCTGGCATCGTGTTTCATATGTGGCTTGTCCATCATGATTTATTTATTTTTACTGCATGGTGGGTGGTTGACTATCCTTATATAGCTTCATCCATATCCCATTGACCATTCCTCTAAGGTTTGTGCCCGCTAGATCTCGTAACTGTACAACTCCTCCGTTCATGATAGGTTTTACCTCGTATGGTCCTAGCCAATGCATTCTCATCTTTCCTGGGTGTTGTAACACTTTACTATTGTAGAGTAATACTAGATCTCCTTCCTTGAATGTCTTCCTCTTGATGTGGTGGTCGTGCCAAGATTTGTCTCTTGCTTTATGTACTTGTTGATGGAATCCTACCAAGATTCGGTCTTCCTCCATTGACAATAACTGATTCAATCTTTCCTGTACTACGCCTCATTCCGTCATTTTTGTAATGGCTGCTACACATAGGTTGGTTATTAAAAATTCTAAGGGAATTACTGCTTCTTGACCATAGACTAGTTTGAATGGTGTGTGTTCAGTCATCTTTTTACAGGTGGTTCTATATGCCCATAGTATTGTTGGTACCTTGAGATCCCAATCGTCCTTGTTGATGTTGCATATCTTGCTCAAGGAGTTTTCTAGGATTTTGTTGAAGAATTCTATTTTTCCATTTGCCTGTGGATGATATGGTGTGCTCTTCTGATGATAAACTTCAAACTCTTCCAACATCGCTCAGATGGTGTTGTTTATGAAGTGTGTTCCTTGGTCGCTCATCAAAATTCTTGGGCACCCAAATCTAGTAATTACTTGTTCAAACAGAAAGTGTGCAGCTATCTCTGCACTGCAATATTTTACTAGCACGACTTCCGCCCATCTTGTTAGGTATTCTATCACAGTGATAATGTATCTCGCCCCTGTTCTTTTGGTTGGTGGGTTAATAGGTCCCACGAATTCTATCTCTCATTTGTCGAATGCCTGAAGTGTCACTTGTGGTCATAGTGGCATCTCATCCCTTCTATTGGGTTTGCCTACCCTTTGATAGACTTCACATTATTGAGAGTATTCTTTTGAGTCTCTGTGGATCATTGGCGACCATAGTCCTACACGTAGTACCTTATGCACAGTATCTTTTCCTGCATAGTTCCCTCCTACTATTCCCTCATGGGATTGTTCTAAAATTCTTGGTCGTTCATGGGATAGTACGTATCTTTGTAAGATGATATCTATGCCCATCTTGTATAGATGTCTTGTGATCAATTGATAGTCAGTTGCGCGGACTACCAGGGTCTTCTTCTATGCAGTGGTATATTCTTGCGCCGCAATACTTGTTCTTAAGTATTGGATGATCTCTACGAAGTGATCGTCAACAATCTGTACCGAGAATAATCGTGCATCTAGAAAGTTGTCTTCTAAATTCGTTGGTTCCTCTCCGTTTGTGACCCTCGATAGGTGGTTAGGCCCCGCATTTAGTTTTCCTGGTTTAGCTATTACCTCAAAGTCAAATTCTTGAAATAGTAATAACCATCAACATATTCTCCCCCCCAACACCGCCTTGTTGACTAGGTATTTTAGGGTTGAGTGATCTGTAAACATCTTAAAGTGTTTTCCCAATAGGTAATGTATGTACTTTTGTAGTGCATAAACCATAGCTAGGCCTTCTCTTTCTGTCGTGTTATAATTCTGTTCTGAATCTGATAATTTTCTACTTGCATCCTCTATCGGGTGGTCCAAGTCTCCTGCTCCTGGTTGCACCAAGATAACTATGAGTGCGATCGTTGATGCATCTACATGTACATGGAATGTCTTCTCCCAATATGGAAATACCAATATTGGTGAAATGACCATATTTTCCTTTAGGGTATCCAGACCATGTTGGCATTCATTGTTCCATTAATACTTTGTATCCTTCCTTAACAATTTTTCCATTGGTGTTGTAATCTGCACGTAGCCTTTGATGAATTTCCTGTAATATCCCGTATGTCCTAATGTTGCTCTGAGTTGGCGGACTATTTTTGGCGCTGGTAGATTAATAATGACTATGATTTTGGTCGGATCCACTAGCAAACCCTGTTTGCATACTATGTGTCCCAATAGTATCCCAAACAGTGTCCCAAATATGCATTTATTGATATTTAGTGATATCTGACACTATCTGCATCGTTCTAGCATTAGTCATAACACTTCCACATGATTTTTTAATAGCCTATAGACCGTCCAATCATCCAGGTATACTTTGAGGAATTGATGGATGAACTCCTTAAATGCTATGATGACCACTCTAGAAAAGATCGCAGGTGCATTCTTTAGTCTGAACAGAATAATTGTATACTGATAAGATCCCCATTCTGTCGTGAACGTGGTCTTGTGTCTATCCTCTTGTGCTATCTTAATCTGATGATATCCTGAGAATCCATCGGTAAATGAGTAGGCTCCATGGCCTCCTACGTTATCGAATACTTCGTTCGTGAATGGCGTGGGGAATGGGTTGTGTAGGCATGCATCATTCAACTTCCTCAAGTCGACGCATATTCTAATCCCTCTTCCCTGTTTCTTGTCCTATACTACCATCATACTTATCCATTCTGATTCTTCGACTTGTTTGATGATGCTGGACTCGAGCATCTTGACGATCTCGTCTTTAACTTTATGTTTGTATATGGGATTCAATCTACATGGTCATTGTTTAATGGGTCTTGCATTAGGTCTAAGTGGTATCTTCATTTCTCCTAATTCTCCTGCTACGCCCTTCATCTCTGTAAATGTTGTGGGAAAAAGATCACTGTATTCATGCAACAATTCTGTGATACTTTCTAGTTTTTGTTCGTCCTAGTAGTCTCCAATGCTGACCATATTGGGCCGCTCGACGGTCCCTATGTTCACCTTCTTTAACTTGATTGGCGCAAAGATGACCTTTGACTCTAAGGGTGGTCCTTCCACATCTCTCTCGCCTTCGACTTCTTAGATATGAATATCACGTGGATCGTCTTCATCCATAGCTTTCTGTTGTACGTGGTAGCATGAAAGTAGATCCTTGACTGTCTGCCTATTTCGTTGTTGTACCTTTGTGATAGTTTCTACTTCCGGTTCTTCGATGAATATGACGTTTCTGATCCTTTTCAAGGCCGCTTCTATGTTGGGGTTCTCATGGTCAAATGAGAAAGTGATTGTAAAGTTTTGTTGGAGTGTTACCCATGTCTTGGTTCCTTTACGCATTTCCTGGTCCGTATACCAATTCGCTGGTATGCCCTCTAAAGTATGAATGAAGTGGTGAGACCATTCCTCTGGTGGCATAATTTTCCACAATGTTTGACATGCCTCCAAGTGTTCTTTTAGTGTGCCTAGTCCATCATATTTCTGTTTTTTGTTACCTATCTTTTCTGCGCCGAAATTTATGCACAGTAATCTCTTACAATGGTACCAATCTGTGATAGTTTCTTTGTGGGAACCCCACCATTTGGTGGGTGTAGCCTTTAATGCTAAATCCAACGCTAGTAGTCTCTGGTTTTGTAGTACCTCATCTTCATATTGTGTCAAGAAAGTTTCCAAATCATTTAGCCTGTGAAAGTTGGGTGGTTCTCTAATTTCTATGCCAATTCAGCTTACTGTGCGGTCTATTCTGGCACACCTTCTTGTGGATACTTCGTGTAGTATTTTCTTCCAATTTTCTAACCCAGTGTCTGAGTCCGTTGTGCACAAAGTAATGCTTCGCCAACTGAGTATCCCATCTGCAGTTGGGTTTATGTAATCCACATCGCGCGCAGTTTTTATGTACAACTAGCTGATCTCTTCTAAATCATGGCAAGTGGGTTTTACGAACCTCTCGCCTTCTGATGGGTCGAGTGGGATTGTGACCCTGTAGTCCCCTGACTCATGTCATTTTTATGGTTTTTAAGTTAACTATGGCTTGGTTTTCGAATTCCCAATCCAGACCAAGTAGCGTTGGGTAAGGTGTTGTTCCGTCTACTATTTTGATGACTTCAAAGTATGCCTTAGTGCGCACCCCATCCAGGTCTACCATCACTCCTTTCAGTCTACCTATTGGTAGGACTCTATGTTGATTTGCTAGTTTTAATTGAACCATTGAATATCCTAGTGTAGGTTCTCCCATGCATTTCCATGTAGCTTTTGGTAGTACATTTACTTCATATCCTAGATCTAGTATAATATCTCCCATATTGAAATCCCCAATGTTAGCATTTAATCTAAATTCCCTGCTTGTTCTTCGTCTTGTGTGTAGGTGGTTGAAAATTTTCAATTCTCACTTCTGTTTCTTCTCTTCGCTACATTTTTCTAGGATGTTTTGTAATATCTTAACAGATGAAGGATCATTTAACATTTTGATGCATGATTGCAAAAAGTCTTTGATAATACTTACTTGTTCCTCGGGTTTTATTCGGTTGGTATGGTCCATTAATGACAACATTTCGTATTCCAGAGCTTCTATGCTCTGTTGTGTGGTCAACACAATGTTCTCCTTCTACAATTCTTGTTGGGATACTCTAAAAATATCCTTCTCCTTATGCGCGTTGAATTGCTTCTTGGGGTTGGTGTTCTTCTTTATCCATTGGTTCTGCATTGGTTCTTGTCGAACTACGTCGTTCCCTGTTTTCGTTCCTCCTCGAGTGACTATATTGATGTTCTGACCATCATCCTTTTCTTCAGTTGAAATCCACTGAATGTTCTATTTATTTTGGTTCCTTTTTCCCTGTATTTTTCCAAGTAATGTCGGACAGTACTCCGTATCGTGGTCCGATGCATGAAAATACATACAAGTCACTGGTGGTAGTGGACACTCCCGTGCATAATGCCCTGGTTGCTGGAAATTGTGACATGTGACAGGTCCTTTGCCGCATCCAAAACCTCCTTTGGCTCGTCCTGCTCCTCTATAAATTGTGCGGTCACCTCGCGGTGGGTTGTACTGTGGTATCTGGTTATATTGCATGGAATTGTACTGGGGTGTGTTGGGTTGTACTGCGGCTGCGCGTTATTGTAAGGTTGCGGCGTAATATTATACTGTTGTTGCACTGTGTTTTATGGTGTTGGGGCTTGATTGAATTGTGGTGTTCCCTGCCCAGTCATCATTTCTGCCTGTACCATGTATGCGTCTGATGTTCTTTCCCGCATTAGCTCCATAGTTCTGCAATCTTTGTCATCATGGCCTACTGACTTGTAAAAGGTGCAATATGAGGTCTTTGGGACTGTTTGGTATTTCTGCATCATCATGCAGTGGTAAGGGTCGTGACCCAGTTTCTTACATATTTCGCACCATAATCCTCCATGTGGTAGTGGGTTTGGCATTCCTATCACCATATACTGTGCGAATGTTGGGCATTCATTCTTATGGTGTCCTTCCATCCTGTAGGTAGTGCACCAAACTTCTTTTTGTTTTTCCTTGTTCTTATAATGGTTCAGCTAGAATGTTAAGTTATTTAGGTACTCCTTCAGTTCTTCGACAACCGGGTCCGTCTGTTGGTACTGATTCTCTTCCAATTGCAAGGCTGCCTGTAGAGCCTATGCCTGTGTCTGAAACTTATGTTGTCATAACAGATATTTTAAGTTCGGGAGTAGTGAGTTGAAAAACAGGTGCCGATGCTGCATATCGGTCATAAGGTATTTTCACTTTCCTTTTAATCGCTTGAATATTTGATCAATATCCCATACCAATTATATGGGTTTTTGTCTTATTTCAATCATCTCATTCATGTATTGATCCTCTGAGCTTGGCTTCTGGAACTCATTGATCAATAGTTTCTTAATGTCGTCCAATGTCCTTGTCATTCTGGGAACACTGTTCATGTCTAGACTCATGTACCAGTCTAGTGCACAGTCCCTTAGCATGATCACTAGCTGCGTGAGTTTAGTGTCTTCATCAGTGATCTACTTTGCTTCCTAGATATTTGTGCAAATGAACAGATGCTTCTTAGGGTCTTCTGTTGCTTCTCCTTGAAACTGTGGTAATATGATAGTAGGGTCATGTCCTGCCATTCCAAATATTGAGCTACTCCCTCCTCCACGCGGTGTAGATAGTTGAATAAGGTTGCTTGAACTGGATCCTACAGTTGTTTCCCTTTCTGTCGATGTACTTCCTGTTGTCAGACTTCCTTCAAACTTTGGTTGTCTAAACGATGGTGTTCTTTTTGGTGTATTGGTCTCACATGGGTTTATGGGTTCCATACTGACATTAATATTGAAGGAATGGTTGTCTTCTCCTCCTGTTCTTGGGCATCTTGTTTTCCTCTCATATGCGGCACGTAGGATTTACTCAATTTGCACCATAGCCCAAAGATCCTCTACCTCTTCCTCATCGCTGGCCAAGCCCTCCCTCTCGACTATGGCTCTCTTCTTGGAATTCACCTTATATTGGTAGGTTGCTCTACTATGCATCGTTCTTGATGACGCTAAGATCCACTTGATTTGGTCATCATCCATTAAGATCAGGTCCAAGGGTTCCTCCTCCTTCTTCTCTATATCCTGCCCTCCTTCCATTCCTCCTTTCTCTATCAGTGCTTCCCCCCTTCCCCCATGTGCACAAGGAAGTCTAGCTGTCTGATTCCATTGTCATCACACCTTTTTTATATAGTAGTATCTTGATAGAAGTATATAGTGATCGGATGTACCTTCCTCTAGGTCCTCGTTGGAACTCTTGCTTGGCTGCGCTGTATGACTTTGTTGTGTCTACTACAAATTCTATGATAAAGCCTGCCACAATACTATCAAGCCAAAAGTCGACTACGTGGGTGAATTTGTTGTTCACCTCCTACAACTGTTGGATCTGTACTGGAGTCCAATCTAGCTGTCGAATCTGGTTCGTCGCATGGGTATCCTTTAACCTGAAGATCCACTCCTGTAGTAGATGTGGAAATTCACAGAAAAAACTTCGTGTAGATCCGTAAATACGTATTTATCCAGGTATTTACGCAGTGTGATCCTAGGGTTTCTATTGTATTTTTGTGAAAACTCTAGCTCTTTGGTTATCAACCAGCCCTCGATTTCTTCTCTCGTGGGGTTCCAAGGTCTCAACATCCCCTTCTAATGATTCATTGCTCTTCCTTCGATTCTTTATTCATTCCATCTCACTTACTCTATCCTTTCTTGTTCCTCTAAACACGACAACAAAACCATTTGTTGGCTACTCACTTCCCTTCGGGGGTTGTCTGAGTTATTGACCCAAGGTTCATGTCATTCAGGGTTCCAACAAAGCCTCTAAAACTATCGGCCCTCCTGGTAATCCAAAAGGAAACACACCACCAGAAAGCGCTGTGCAGTCTCACCCGAGATAACTTTAAATGGGTGGTTGTAAGACTCATGTGTTTACAACCTAGACAGAGTAGGGGATAGGGGTTTCTCGGATAGGATCAGATACCATGAGTCATAAGGGAGAGTACTTATTCCTTGGATTCGCATACAAATATCCCATAGGTTAATTAAAGTTAACTATAAGCAGATTCATAACCAAGTATTAATTCATTAATCATGCTTAACCATCAACTGTTGAAAGAAAGAAGAATCATGCATACATTTAACTCATTACATGAGAGTTACCGTGGTTCATCCCCTCCTAGGCTATGTCCACAAATATTTGGCTCTTGGCTCTTGTCTTATGATAGTTTTGCATTTCCGATGCCTCGCGCTTACAATTCTTCACAAGTTGGGTAAGATCTATGTGAGGCAAACTAGATCACACCAGGCTCCACGGCCTGTGGTCTAATCCTCAGATATTCCTCTCCTAGGGTCTCCTTTTCTCAACAACTTACAAATCAGTTTGTACCACTCAGAACATTATAGAAAATCGCTAACAACTACTAACGAACAACCCTATATAATACTTTCGTATATATATATATACATTTTGGGCTCTTCAACCTTTTACAAAATTTACAAAAAACCTATCCCTTCTTACGTTAGGTCTTTCTCCCATACACGTGTTTCTCCTCCGCCAGCTATCACTTTCCTTTGTGCATGCTTTCTTGCATGCATGCGTGCTTCTCCTCTATCAGTTGTTACTTCAGTTTTCTGCACGCTTTCTTTCCCATGATCATTCTTCTTTCCTGTTCAGCCTGGTGCCAACATGGACCGAGGATTTGATAGACCCATTAATGTATGGATTTGTCCTAAAGTGTGTGCCCAAGGGTACATAGACTTTAGGTTACACTATAAAACATGCTGAGAGGTCCCTTAGTGGAATTTCAAGAACTTTATACTCATTTTGCACTATTTTTTGCAAGCAATCCAACGATGCACTTCATTTATGCATTTGAACAACATGTAAAAAGGTCATTGTAAAACACAAGCATTTGAGCATTAATAAAGAAGGTCTCTATTGGAAGCGGAACCGAAGACAGCCCAAATTGGGTGAACTCCATTATCAAACTTGTGTATGTGATTTCGTCATTGTTGTTCATTTAATGCTCAGTTATTTGCAATTTATTTATGAGTAAAGTGTGTATGGTTAGATAAGTATTTCACATGTAATTGCAATTCAATCAAGCAATCATTATTATTTCGAAGAACACGTATACGTTTATATATATTTAAATTTTATCAACATCTAAGGATTTTTCAGATCAGAAGGACAACGTCCACTTGGAATATTCATAGACAAATATGTAGAAGAGATGAACATTCCAATCTTGTCCTATGGGAATCCACATGTTGATGACATTGTAAAAATATTTAGCTACTGAAAATTAGTGAAATGGGAATTGCTACATGATAGTGGTGATTTCTCACATCATGCAACAAATTTGTTCTTCAAAGCATTAAAAAAATAATCGGCAAAGTGCTTTCCTGTGTGTGGATATGAATAAGAAAGGGACAATTACAAGGAAGAAAGTTACTAGCAAAAGATGTGAAGTACAAACCAAATTTGGAAAAGATACTTAAATCTGATATTGGATACATAGATTTCAAAAATATTCTCATTTCTCCTGATTACTTCTAACATATTAAGAAAAGTGCATTTGCAACAATACGATAGCTCGGCCTTTGATCTTTTTTGTCATATTTATGAGTGCAGAGCATTAGTGGCATGGATTGGTATCTGCATTGATCTATATATATAGGAACAAAAAAATGGAAAGCACTGCAAAACACTAGAAGACAAGGACATTGATTACATTATAAGAATATACCCAATCACGTGTATTCATTACTATAGACATAAAATCAATGTGTTGAAACAATTGATATGTGGTGACCAATTGTTTTTCGAGAAAGTATTGGACAACCACTTTGTGGCATAGTTCTAGAATAGAGGAAGAAAGCATGACCATGGGTTGTTGTGGATACAATATGCACCGACATATGGAAAGGATAGTGATTTAGAAATTTTAAAGTTTTTGGACAAGTACATAATCTACGACATAGATCATCTACATCTAGATCTTTCCAAATTGCATAGGAATTCCCATACAAGAAGTTGTAAGAAATGAAAGAATTCACATTTTTTATAAAACTTCTCTATGCCACCAATGATAATGACAATGATTCTTGAACCGATTGAGTTATTAGACAAAACTGTTGATGAAAAGGAAAAGTACCTATTTGCATCACTAGACCAAAAAAACTATGCCAATTTAATTAGATACGAAGACTTATCGATGCAAATGGGGGTAGCAGAGGATGAGTACTTGCACCTAATACAGTTCACTCTAAAACAAACGATAATTTTCCTGAAATGAAAACCGTCACATATTTGGAACAACAACTTTGTAAAGGACAAGCCAATTTTTTGGAATGCAAACATAGATGCACAATTTTTTTTGAATGCATATGCAAAAGCATCATATTGCAGTTCATATATGACTAAAGTTGACAAATCTATGACAAATGAATTTAGAAGGATACAAAAAGAGCATGAAAAAACAACATTGATGCTATGCAAATGATATGTACACTTGGAAATACAATATTGAATCTTCAACAAATGTCTGCTCAATAAGAAATCCATATTGTTCTTGATATACCATTGAATAGTAGTTCAAGAGGATGCATCTTTATAAGTACATATCGAATATATCAACTTACATTTGTCCTTAAGAAAACCTTTTTATTGAAACAAGAACTTGATAAATAAGAAGATGTCACGTGCCACTCCATTATTGATTACTATATTGAACGGTCACATGCGATTAAGAATGTCTACCTTGCTGAATGTTAGGTACTTACCCTCCTTAACCCCTAACGTAGGTAGAATAATATGTTTTCCATGTAATAAAGACCAAAATTAGTTAATAAGGAATATTAATAAATGTGAACAAGTCAATGTAAGAAGACCTAATAGAAGCTTTCGTTTCTAGAATGATCTTCCTCTAGAATGTTCTTTAGAAGCTAGAATTAGTATAAATTAGAGTAGGAGGCATGATAAATATTTGTCTTGAGAATTATTGTAATAGAGAATTTCTATGATGGAGGTTTTCCGATCGAAGAGGTAAGTGAACATTGATTCCTATCAATAAATTTGGTATTGTTTTTGGTTGTGGTTCTCTACATTTTATTGTTCAACTGACATTTTACTGTAGTATTTCCATTTTCTACTTAATATAATAGATTTGGTAACTAACAAGTGGTATCGAAGGACTTTTCTCCGAGGAAATCTTGGGAATTGTTTTTCCAAGGTAGAGAAATGTACTTCCAACTTATTTAAAGCACAAATATGTATCACTTAGAGGGTAAAACTAAGACAGGGAATACTACAAACATGAAATACCTATGGTTTCACAGGGTTTCCTAGAAACAAACGTTTCACGCTGTTGGAAACCTTTGTAACCCCTGTTGATACCCGTCAAGTAGTACCGCATCAGACATAATATATACACAACCATAATTCCCATGTACCGACAAGTATATCAAGAGTCCCCTAGGTCTCCTGAAACCATCTCTAGATTAGTGAATCAACCACCTGACTATTTAGTGACACCGAGAACATCACTAGGGAATATACTCTCTAGTACCTAGGTAATCAGATAGTACAACTAAGGGTACAATTGATCCTCCTTAGTTGGTGCTCTAAGATATTGGGTTGAGTACTATTGTTCTACCCTGCACATATATCAGAGAGTTATAGCACATGGAAAACCCTTGTCTCTAGGAAACCTATAAACCCTAACCCCTGGGAAAGAAATGGAACAAAAAAGGAACAGATGAGATATATTGCAACACCACCTTGTCTCATGCAATCAGGTGGTGAAATTCATACATAAATTTTCCTGTTAACAATCTATGCCATTCATTACTATAGTATTCAAGATAGAGTAGAGTATAATGGTTCCACTAGCATCCGTATTTGGGACTTATCTCATTGGATTCCTCTCTTTTCCCTACTCATAGTGATACCTATCATTTTTAAGATTTTTTTTCCCTTGGACCCGACCCCCTTATTTGGTACCTATCCCATTGACTTCCTCTCTGTTCACTGATCGTAGTGGTACCATTCTTAAGTACACGTTTTTTTTATGTGGATACGTCTTCCCCTTTCCCTCTCCAATGTACCACACTTGCAACCAAGACTGGGATACCCGCCTCACTCCCCTAGATAAATTAAATGAGAAAAAAAATAAGGATATCTCTGACCTTACTTCCAACATTTATAGCATAAATTATTGGCTATCCCCCTTAGAAACAATTCCTTCAACAACGCACCAACTCCATTCCATTCAAGTAGTTGATATACCCTCTGTGCATCCTGACCTCCAATATATCCTCTGCAAACACCAAGCTATTTTTTCCAGTCCCCATGGAATTCCCACTTCCCGTGGTGTTCATGATCATTCCATTCCTCTAGTCTAGAGTAGTCTTCCTCCCAATGTTCACCCTTACCATCACCCCTTTGCCCAGAAGAATGAAATTGAGAAAATTGTTCAATAATTGCTTGACACAGGTGTTATCCATCCTAGTACTAAACCCTATTCTTCTCCTGTGGTCATGGTCCTCAAGAAAGAAGGCACTTGGTGCATGTGTCTCTAATTTCGTGCCCTAAAAAAACTCTCCATCAAAGAAAAATTTCCCATTCCTGTCATTGATGATCTATTGGATGCATTGAGTGGTTCTCAGTACTTTACTAAACCTGATCTTCGTTCTGGGTACCACCAGATATGTATGAAAGAATAAGACATTCACAAGATTGCATTTAGAACTCATGAGGGTCACTATGATTTCTTGGTAATTCCCCTTGGCCTGTGTAATGCTCCCTTCACTTTCCAAAGTCTCATGAATCATGTCCTCTCTCCCTTTCTCTATTATTTTGTCGTATTTTTCCTTGATGATATTATCATCTATCATAAAACTTGGACATCCCATGTCTCTCATATGGATCACGTTCTCCATATACTCTCTTAGCACCAACTTTTCCTCAAACAATCTAAATGTGCCTTTGGAGCTTCAAAAACAGAGTAGTTGGGTCATATTGTAGGAAAGGATGGTGTATGAGTGGATCCTAAGAAAATTGAAGTTATGTAGGATTGGCGTCACCCTAAAAATATTAATAAATGGCATGGTTTTTGGGTTTAATGGGATATTATCACAAGTTTGTTCAGAATTATGGAAAAATTGCAACACCTATCACTTCTCTAAAAAATAACACTTTCACTTGGACTCCACTTGCTGATCAATCCTTTCATGCTTTGAAAGACTCTATGTGCAGGAATCCAGTCCTGGCCCTTCCTAACTTCACAAATAATTTTTTCCTGGAATGTGGTGCTTCAGGGAAAAGGAATTGGGGCAGTCCTCATGCAAGATGGCATGCCTTTGACATTGTTGGCACAGGGGCAGAACCAGGGTTCAACGCTTCAACAATGCACCAACAAAACACTACCCTTTCAGAAACACTTGTGAAGTAGATGGAGTCTCACTCGAGGTAGAGGTAGGGGTGGTTGCAGGACTCAAGTGTCTACAACCTAGCTGGAACACAGATATGTGATTACAATACTTAACAGAGCACATATCAATTAACATTCATTAGCATTTAACCCTTACTCACAGCGTAGGTAAAACCCTAATTACATAACAACGCAATACTCAACAAGATATAATACATCCAAGCACTTATCATATATAAACAAATCAGATTCATTCATATTACTAAGCACTAAGATACTATTATATCAAGTGCATCTAACATATATCATTGTACTAAGCATAAATCACATCAATAACATAAAAACTATAATGCACAAAGAAACCACAACACATGATATACGTGGTTCACCCCAGTGTGGGGCTACTTCCACCAACTTTTCTCTTGTTTATTGTCTTCTGTCAATCTTCTACAAGCACAGAGCCAAAAGAACCCACTCTGCGTAAGACAAGAGATCTGCGCGAACCTCGCCAGACCCTCCTTCCCTTAGCTAGGCTACAACACAAATCCTCTTTATAGTCACTTGTACTTAGATCTCCAAGTTCTTATGCACACAGTATGCACAAAGCTAACTCAATCACATAGATCCAACTACTTACATCACTTGCACTCAACACAATATAGCACTTAGTACCACTTCTCTCCTAGATCTAGTGTATTTCTTACATCGTCTAGATATCTATTTATACATTACAACATGGGCCAAGGAATGAGTAAACACATGGGCCGACATCCCATACCCGTTACATAAGCCCTAAACCTAAAAATTCCCTAAGAAGGGGCCGAGATCCCGCGATATCCTCTTCGCCTTGCGCCCCGCCTTCAACTAGCCTGTCAAAGTCCAAAAAATGGTCAAGCGTGACCAAGGTTCTCCAAAACTTGGTGAAGGGCCAACCAACCCCCAATAATCACTTGTGACTTGTCCTGAGTACTCTGATCTGGGTAACTCTGCCTCAAATTACTCAAGCTTGGATTGAGCTGCTTTGACCTATTGCTTCGCTAGATCCTCCTTCTCGGTGAACTCTTGAATAACCTTCTTCGTCATAGGTCCTTCCAAGCGTTGTTCCCCTGTGGTGACAACTTGTTCTAGTTCTGTACCTCATTCGTCAATCTTCTCAAACAATATGCAAGTTGCATCCTACACTGGTTGGAGTCCCTGAGTCACTTCCATGACCTTACTCTGGATGGCATGGACTTTTTGTTGAACTGTGCATTGTTCCAGGGATTGTTTCATCATCTTGATCGTTGATAATGGCTTCAACTGTGCTTGCACCATTTCTTCTTGCTGCTTGGCCTCCTGAAGATGTGACTTCAGTGTCCTTAGTTCAGGTTCCTCTGCAAGGCGCTCGTAAGTTTGTGCACTTCGACTACTGAGCTGTTTACATTCTAAGGAAAATGCCTTGATTCTATGGATTGCGCTCTGGGAAGTTTCTTCTCTCTGGTCTCACACTTCCTGTAGAGTGCTCGGCATTGATTGTAACTCCAGTTCTGTTGTCCTCTATTGGAGCTGCTAAATGGCTTCAACAAGCTTCCCTACTTGGATTTCCACTGGGTCTTCTTCCATCTGTTCTAAGCCCGTCACAGAGAGAAGTTCTCTAGTGACTGATTCTTTAACTCCAATATTCTCTGCGAGCAGTTGTTCCTTCTCCTTCTGGATATGCACTCTATCCTCTACAAACTTGGCTTGGATGTCATGTTTTTCTTGCTGCGCAACCCGACGTTGCTATAAGGATTCCTATTTTGCCTGCTTTAAGGCCTCTGTGGCCTGCTCTTTTTCTTCCTGAACATGACGAAGGTGAGCTTCGATCACATCTACTATTCAACATAGTAGGGCAGGTTCATCCCCCAACTCTGTTCCTTCTAATGACGGGGGTGCAGTAGACACTGCGAGGCTGGAGTAGAGGGCTTGTTGTACCCATTTCATCTCTGCTTCAATTCTTTCATACATGATCTCTTGTTTGGCTTCATTGCATTGTAATATATCTTCTAAGGTATCTGAGACAACGACGATGATGAAATCTATGTCATCCATCATGAGCACAGTCTGCATCTGTGGTTTAATAGCTTTGGAATTCTTCCGCGATGTAGGTTTCGTGGGGGAAACATTTGTTTTCTTGGAGGTCTCAGATTCATCAATAATATCCCTAGGCGGTGTTACTTTGCCTTGTTTCTTCTCCTTTGTCCTCTTCTTTGTCTACTTCGTCATCAACTCCCCCTCCAGGTGAGTTTGAAGCAGTATCTTCTGATGCGTTGTTCATCTCCTGTACCTCTTCCTTTTTCTACTGCTAGGTGCATCATACTCTTCGCAAGTAACCACAGGACTTCTGATGAGGTCGGGGTCATACAATTCTTCCTGGTCGACTGGTATAAGGAGATCTGCAATCCACTCCTTATTTATTTATTCCATGTCCTCCTTAGTGAGATTATAATAAGATTGGATCTCTTCTTTATGTTCGTCTCTGTGTGCAGTGATATAAATAAAATGTCTATTTGCGTGGAACTTTACAAATGGTATGAACCTATGCATGGTGCTCGACGTCATATGAGGGAAAGACTCGATAGCCCTCTTCAACTACAGGTAGTAGGTGTGGAACACCGAGTTTGATTGCCATTGTTTCACCATGTTGCTCGAATACCAGAGCGTGTTGAACTTCGCAGCTAGAGTTTCGAATGGTTCAATCTCAGGGAAGGTCTCTCCTTCCGGCATCTCCCAAGCAATGAAGGTGATGAGGATCAATATCCAACTAAAATAAAACTGATAGCTCTGATCCTGAGCTTCGTGACAGTCTTGTTCTAACTCGTTGATGAGGTAACTCGCCCAGTTCATCTGTAGTCCTTTAATGCATTTTCCCGCAAGGTCAACAATGAACCTCGTGACCTGTGTGGGTCTTTTCTTCCTTACTATATTACCAGTGATCAACTGGTAGGCTAGGCACACTACGCCATTTTGAATGGAAGCTACCTTGTAGCCTCATTTCCCCTTCTCCACATTTCCATAAGCATCTTTAATCTTCTGCGCCAGGGCGCAATCTGCAACCTTCCCTAGATAAAATTCTTGTGGGTCTAGTCCTTGCATGCTTAATGCAGTGATCTGATGGAACAATGTCGGATCTACGGTGATGCGTATGTCCAGCCATAGATAACCGCCATAGAAGCAAGACAATAGGAGTTTAATGCACGTGTTAACCTCCTGATTCCTTCCAAAGTGTGGTATCTTCATCATGTTCAGGATAACAGACCTCGTGATGTCCATAGTCCATGGATGGGGGATGATATTCAACTTATTCCCCTTTGTCTTGGTCAAATAATTGTGTGGTGTGATCATTCCATGATTCTTGTAGTCTCCCATGTTGAAGTCACTGATCTTCAACATCATGATTTGTCCTAACGGTGGTCCTACTGTGCGTATCCCCTTCGGGAGGTACACAGTAATCAAGGTGTATTCAAAGTCCCTTGGGACACTATCACGGCTCACCGGGCCAACCAAAGGTGGGATATAGTTGGGCATGATAGTATGGATGAGCTTCTCATTTTCCAAGTCATCATTATGCTTGGTTCATTTCTCTGTCGTAGCTTAGGATGGTCCAGATCCACGAGAAGTTGATGGGTATGCTTGCACTCCTCTCGTCGAGGAGGCCTGGACTCCTATGGACATGACCTTCTCAACCATGAGGTCTATTAGGATCTCTTCGATGGATTTCTCTATTGCGCTGAAGTCACCCGACATGTATGCTCGAGATCAGGTATCTCAGGTCGATGATCAAATACTAGATGTAATAGAACAGGTGGCGAGGTCTCAAATATGCAGAACACAAAAGCAACTAGTTCTCTATGGGATCGAATAATCATTGTTTGTAAAATTGTTCTCGATGCAACGCTCGACAGGATAAATAGAAAACGTTGTAATGAACTCCTCCAACGGGTGGGAATGCCTCAATCAATGCAATTCCATCCATTGTGGTGCAGTCCCAATGGTCCAATGGTGATCTTTTGGGCCATAACTGCAGTTCGATTCATTCTGGAGCATTGAGATAACAGTCGGGATGCCTCCAACGGTCATATTGCTTCGCCGTGGCAAAGTGCCAATATTCGCTGTTTTGATATCTAGATGAAGTTCCAGTTCTACAAACCTTCCTTCTGCGAAGTCCTCCCTGGAACCTCCTGTAATTTCTCTAACTTTGCTTTCTTCTTACGAAGCTTTCTTGCTTTCTTTCATGTAATCTGAGTCACTGGTTTCCTCTTTCCATTATTGTTCTTATCTCCTCTTGGCATAGTAACTTCGCACTGTTGCGGGTCATTCAAGGGTTCTGAGAGTAATACTTATTCTCTTTCTGTGGTAGGTGCTCTACTCTCTTGTACATATAGGTGTTTCAAGTCTTCCTGTTTTCTTTCAACTTCGACGTCCAGATATCTGGTCCTTAGTAGCTTCAACTGGTCCTCTTGTTCTTTCAGTAAGTGCGCTATTCTCATAGCCATGAAATCCCTTGGTTCTTTCTTTTTCTGTTCTAGATCCTCCTCTTATTGTTTCCTTCGTATCTGATCTTTCTCAATCTAGTTTTTTCCTAGCAAAATAGAAAATGGGACGCTGTTCTCAACAAATTTAACGACCTCAAATTCTTCCTTTGTCAAAGTTCCATGAGCACTCATAGATGTTTGGGTATGTCTTCCACATAGGGTTATCAATTTTCCTCTAAATAACCATATTCCTCCCAATGAAGGAACCATAACAGGATTTACCAAAATTTCCCAAGTTCTTTCTGTCATGATATTCACCTTTGTTTCCTCATCCAGAACATATTCTATGTCGAAGTTTCCTATTCTTGTTTCTATGCACTCCTTCTCATTTAAGATCTATGATAAGTTGATATCTCTATGATCATTCAGGGTTTCTTTCATCTATAATAATACAATCTCTGATTCTTTCTGGGGTTCTATCATTTCCTTAGTTTCTTGGAATGTCTCATGGTTTTCTTGTCTCATGTTCATCTTTTCAACTTTAGCAATCATTCTAGGGAAATCCAAAAATTCATGGTCCATAGATTTACAACAAAGACACCTAGGACCTCTACCAGGGCATTCCTTAGCAAGATGTCCTGGTATTCTGCAACTATAACAAAGATTTAATCCTATCTTTCTTTTAAATGACCCCCAACCTTTCCTGTACTGCGCACTGGGATTGCAGTAACTAACCTGCAAAAAAATCTTTCTAGGATCCTGCATCCATTTGTTAGTCCAAACATTCTTTCTATGCATAGGAATAACATATATTTCACTATTCTTATCAGATCTACTCATATCAAATCTTCTTTCTTCTAGTTGTGCCCTAGTTTTCAGACTAGGACAAAATCTATTAGACGTACCTAGATCCATTCTTTCGAAACAAAAATTTTCACTTATCTTAACTTTCTTAGAGCAAAAAGCTTTAATATTTTACCTCTTTTCTTCAGATCTGATTCCTTTCTTAGAATAGAGCTTCGTAGTCAAGTAGAATATTGTGCACTAAAGCAACGGATCTATGCAAAAAAAATAAAATTCTTCATCTCCCAGCAATCATAGTTTCAGTTCCCAACAACAGAACCATTTGTTGGCATAGAGGCAGACCCAAGGCTCAAAAATTCAACAACGCACCAATAAAACACTAAATACTGGCCCTTTCAGAAACACCTGCGAAGAAGATGAAGTCTCACCCGAGGTAGAGGCAGGGGTGGTTGCAGGACTCAAGTGTCTACAACTTAGCTGGGACATAGATCTGTGATTACAATACTTAACAGAGCACTTAGCAGTTAACATTCATTAGCATTTAACCCTTATTCACACCGCAGGTAAAACCTTACTTACATAAAAACACAGTACTCAACAAGATCTAATACATCCAAGCACTTATCATATAGAAACATATCAGATTCATTCATATTACTAAGCACTAAGCTACTGTTATATCATGTGCATCTAACATATATCACTGTACTAAGCATAAATCACATCAATAACATAACAACTATAATGCACAAAGAAACCACAACACATGATATACGTGGTTCACCCCAGTGTGGGGCTACGTCCACCAACTCTTCTCTTCTTTATTGTCTTATGTCAATCTTCTACAAGCACAGAGCCACAAGAACCCACTCCGCGTACCTCGCCATACCCTCCTTCCCCGAGCTAGGTTACAACACAAAGACTCTTTACAGTCATTTGCACTTAGCTATGCAAGTTTTTATGTACACAGTATGCACAAAGCTAACTCAATCACATAGATCCAACTACTTACATCACTTGCACTCAGCACAATATAACACTTAGCACCACTTCTCTCCTAGATCTATTGTGTTTCTTACATCATCTAGATATCTATTTATACATTAAAACAGGGGCCAAGGCACGGGTAAACCCATGGGCCGACATACCATACCTGTTAAATAAACCCTAAACCCAAAAATTCCCTAATAAGGGGCCTATATCCCACGATCTCCGCTTCACCTTACGCTCCGCCTTCTACCAGCTTGTGGAAGTCCAAAAAATGGTCAAACATGACCAAGGTTCTCCAAAACTTGGTCAAGGGCCAAGATGCATTCACCAAAAAAAAAATTTCAGAGCGACATTTGGGAAAATAAATATATGAAAATGAAATGTTGGCTATTCTTCATGACGTGGATCTTTGGCATCCTTATCTCTTGGGGAAACACTTCCAAATTAAAACTGATCATTAGAGCCTGAAGTATTTTCTGGAACAACAAATTTCATCCTCGGAGAAATAAAAATAGGTGACCAAGCTATTTGTATATGATTATGTGATCATTTATAAGAAGGGAAAATAAAATGTGGTTGTTGACGCTCTTTCTAGGAAGTATGAAGAAGAAGGGTCCCTCTTTTACCTCTCCTTCATTGTACCAGATTGGCTCCAAGATGTTCATTGGGAATGACTGGAAGACCCCAAGATTTCTCGCCTGATCCAACAATTGCAACACCATTCTCCAGCTTCTCTAGGGTACTCTTGGTAGAACGTAGAGCTCTGCTACGAAGGTAATTTGTATTTAAGAAAAAAATCACAACTTAAATCCACAATGCTTTCTGAGCTTCATGCTTCACCCACAACTAGGCATTCAGGGTTTACCAAAACCTATGAAAGGGTCAAACATTATTTTTTCTGGGATGGGATATTGAAATAGGACGTCCACACCTTTATGGCCAAATGTGATATTTTTCAACACAACAAGGGATAAATAGTCAAAGCCCCAAGAATGTTTCAACCATTTCCAATTTCCCCTGTTATTTAGAGGGATATTTATATGGATTTGTTTGTTGACTTACCTAAATCGGGCAATAAGTCATCAATCATGGTGGTAGTTGATATTCTTTCCAAGTATGTTCATTTTTTTTTCACTTCAACACCCATTCACTGCATCCATAGTGGCTCAAATTTTCATGGATAATATCTTCAAACTTCATGCCATGACTCATTCTATTATCTCTGATAGAGATCCAAATTTCACCAACAATTTTTGGAAATAATCGTTCAGGCTCTAGGGAACCCAATTACATCTCAGCACCACCTGAAGTTGTTAACAAGTGTTTGGAAATATATTTGTGATGTTTTGCATCTGACAAAATAAATCAGTGGGCCCAGTGATTACCCCTAGTTGAATGGTGGTACAACACATCTTACCATACAAACACTCACGTGACTCATTTTGAAGAAGTCCATGGAAAAAATACATTGTTAGTTCTCTCATACATGGCAGGTGTGTCGAAGGTTTAGAGGTTGAAAAAAATATTACAGTCCAAGAGGCCATTCTCCATACACTCAAAGAAAATTCAGTGATGGATCATAATCACATGAAACAATAAGCAGATCAAGGTCGTTCTGAATGTCAATATGTTGAAGAGGATCAAGTGTGTCTTTGTCTGTAACCTTATAAGCAGAATTCACTCAAAGATGAACACTATCAGAAACTTTCTCCCTAATTTTATGGTCCCTATACCATTCTCAAGAGAGTGGGGTCTATGGCCTACTCGTTATCTCTGCCCAGTTATTCTAATATCCATCCTATTTTTCATGTCTCGTGCTTAAAGAAAGTAATTGGAACTAAGTTCCAAAATCAAACCAATCTCCCTAAGTTGGATGAATAAGGTTACATTTGGTTGCATCCACAAGCAGTCCTGGACCAGTGTGAGCATTGTCTCCGCCAACACACGATCAAGGAAGTGTTAGTTCATTGGACAGATACAACTCCAAAATATGCCACCTAGGATTCGACCACCATTCTGCAACAATTTCCTCATATCAATATTTAAGGACAAGGTTGTTCTTCAAGGGGGAGGGAATGTTAGGGACATAACCTCTCCAACCCCTCACACAGGTAGAATAATATATTTTCCATGTAATAAAGGTCAACATTAGTTAATAAGGCATGTCTAATAAATGTGAACAAGTCAATGTAAGAAGACCTAATAGAAGCTTCTGCTTCTTGAACAATCTTCCTCTAGAATGTTCTTTAGAATATAGAATTAGTATAAATAAGAGTAGGAGGCATGGTAAACCTTTGTCTTCAGAATTATTGTAATAAAGTGTTTCTTTGTTGGAGGTTTCTCGATCCGAAAATGGATTAGAATCCATACACCACTTGATTTGAACCGAGTGTCTCTAATATTACTTGATCCTCAAATAGTATTAAGTATGACACCACTTTCTTATTCCAAGATTCTTTTATTGACAATGATTATAGCATGGAAGTGTCTTATCTTACTTAACCAAAAACTTTAACATAACTTGCATAATCATTCATACATGAACATATACAGAATCACATGAAAGCAATAATTGTATTTCACAATGACCTTCTTGCATGTTACTCAAACTCAATTACAAATGTCAAATTTGGAGCCGTCTTGGAAAACCAAATCCAATGGCTATAAACACTATATACTTCTTTACAAATGCCCAAAGACTCTCTTACAACTCACAAATCCCAAAATACCAGAATTATGGCTTACAAATGAGTAATAAGACTATCATAATCAACTCCGTCTCGGAAAACCGATTCCGTCGACTATAAATACCCTATAACTCCCAAAAAGACTACAAAACTTGGCTTCGAAAGACTTATGAACAAAGCTTTCAAGCACCAAAGAATGTGTAGCACAATGGTAATAACACTCCTTTATATAGAGGAGGTTGGGGGATCAAATCCCACCCAACTCCCTAAATTCATGGCATATGTATATAACATGTTAAAACAATAGAAACCTCACGTTGGCATATACATCTCCCCCATGAATATAGGATTAGGTTATATAGGAATCTATGAGTGGTTATATATTATGGTTATATATATATATATAAAATAACCAAACCAATATAAGTCAATGAAGGATCACCACATGTCAAGCCCTGGTTGGTCTACTTATGTGACACATGTTTAATTGTGATTAGACCATATTTTCCACTTGTCATCATGTAACTGGGCCACCTAGAGGTACAATCTACCACATTAGTTGCCAACAATCACATGCCATGTCACCTGTATGGTGCCACTTGTCAATATCTGGAGTTTCCACTTGTCAACCTATGAGCCTGCAATGTGTCTCTCTTAGAGCCTACCACATGTCTCTTCAGGGTTGACTTGAACTTTGACCACCCATAAATTTTGCATACAATGTCTGTTCGACGCGTCATTTTCATAGTTGGAAAGATGATGATGAGCTCTTCGCATTGGTTCCATTTTCTATAAATTTTGAGATGATAAAATGTTGAGCATTTATGATCCCTTATGGACCCTTGTGAGCATTCTGGGTCCTCCTAGACCTCAGTGAGTGTCTATGGATCCTCCTGGATCATTTCTCCCCACTGGGAGGATTTTGGACCTCCAAAAGGTTTACATTAAATGAGGGACATGCCTCCCCATTTGACCTATGTCTCTTCCCCATGTCTGGACCACTTGGCTCATTAAAATCAACTTAATAACAAGGATGCAGGTTGAAATAATGCTGCTAACATAATAAATCGTTCTCAGAATTCCACATCTATCTGCATTCATATTTTCCACTATTGGCCATGCAAAACATATCATCAGTAGTAGCAAACATATAAATACTACTGATAATGAATTAACAACATTCTTGTGCTCCTTGAAAAAATCCTTGTCACCTGCATGTAATGGACCTTCATGTGGCAACTTTGGAGAATTTTGAAGCACTTCATGACTAGGAGATAACTTGAATATTTCAGTATCATATCCTTCACATTCTTTTGTAGACATCATAGACAAATTTTTGCTTGCATTCACAACACCTACAGTTGTGATTTGTGTCTCATCACCTAATTCAGATCCCAAATCTTGTTGGAATGTGACCAACAACCTTTTTATTTCCTTTTCCTCCATACATTTTAGGCCTTAATTCAAGATGCAAATTCCAACAACGATCTTCATCATGTCCGCTTTTCTTGCAATGCGTACATGTGAGATTTTCTTCTTCCTTCTTTATTGTAGCTATGTATTTCTCTTTTCCCTTGTTCTTACTTCCCTTTTGCTGAGAAAACTCCATGGAGGAACCAAATTTAGCATCCTCCCCCCTGGATTGAATATGTACAACTTGAACACATACTTCATCAAAATCAATGGGATTTAACAAAAGAAGAGTATGACGAATGTAACTATGCAAAGAACCAATGTATTTAAGAAGGGTTTTTGTAGAATGTAATGAAATATTCAAAGTTAATGATTTATTCCTAAAATCCTTAGTAAAATCCTGCACACTCTGTCCTTTTCCTTGCCTCAGATATTGCCATTCCATAATTTCCTTTTGTCGATATGCCAAAGGATAATTTTTTTCCCTTAATGTAGCTTTGTATTCTAACCAAGAAGAGAGAATATTATTGCTCTTTTGGATACCTTCCTGAAGTTTACCTTCCCACCAAATCAACGTTGTGCCTTCAAGGAAAAGAGAGGCCAATTAAATCTTTACCTTGTCTTCATCAATCTGTTGAACACATCAGTAAACTTCCATTTATCGAATCTATTTGTCTAGCTTCTCAACATTAGGTTCACCATTATATTAACAAATTAAAATTGGCATCCAACTTTAATAATGGATTCTTTGAAGTAGTTTTCTTACACGGAGATGAGGGCATAGAAGTGGAAGGAGGTGAAGGTGTGGAAGGAGGTGAAGAAGGAGGTCTTGAAGGAGGTGGAGAAGGAGGAAGATCGTCTTCTTTCTTAACTTGTCCAAAACTTTCTCCTTTTCATAATCCTCTCTCACTGTAAATCACTTCGACCATTGAATTCATCTGATTAAAGGCATTGAAGAAATCATATTCAGATTCATAAGGACCTATTTTCCTTGGTGAAGCCATATCTTCTCTTCGAGTGAAGCTCATTGAACCAATATACATATTATAACTCTCAAGTTTTCCTTCACCACACTTGTGTTTAGCCCTTGTAAGCATTCACCTGTCAAACCTTCTATGATACCAATTTATCGAAAAATGGGTTAGAAATCATACACCACTTGATCCAAACTAAATTTCTCTAATATCACTTGATCCTCAAATAGTATTAAGTATGACACCACTTTATTATTCCAAGATTCTTTTATTGACAATGCTTATAGCATGGAAGTGTCTTATCTTACTTAACCAAACACTTTAACATAACTTGCATAATCATTCATACATGAACATATACAGAATCACATGAAAGCATCGTCAAATTCGGCATCGTCTCAGAAAACCGAATGCAATGACTATAAACACGATACACTTCTTTACAAAATTCCCAAAGGCTATCTTACAGCTCACAAATCCCAAATTTGTAGTATTTTGGCTTACAAATGAGTAATAAGACTGTCATAATTGGCTCTGTCTCAGAAAACTGATTCCAATGACTATAAATACCCTATAACTCCCAAAAAGACTACAAAACTTGGCTTCAAAAGAATTATGAACAAAGATTTCAAGCACCAAAGAATGCGTATCACAATGGTAATAGAACTCATTTATATAGAGGAGGTTGGGGAACAAATCCCACCCAACTCCATAAATTCATGGTTTTTTGTTATAACCATTTAAAATATAATTAATATATTCATTGGGTATGTGGTTATTTGTTGGTTATATATATATGTGTGTGTGTGTGTGTGTGTGTGTGTGTGTGTGTGTGTTAAAACAATAAAACCTCATAAATTTTAACAACCTACATGAATATTCTTATTAATATGTGGTTAAAACTACCACGTGGAATCTATGAGTGGTTATATATATATATATATATATAACCAATCCAATATAAGTCAATGAAGGATTTCCACATGTGAAGACCTGGTTGGTCTACTTTTGTGTCAATTGTTTAATTGTGATTGGACCATATCTGCCACTTGTCATCATGTAACTAGGCCACCTGGAGGTAGAAGCTGCCACATTAGCTACCAATAATCATGTGCCACATCACCTGTATGGTTCCACTTGTCAATATCTAGAGCTGGTACTTGCCAACCTATGATCCTGCCACGCGTCTCTCTCAGAATCTGCCACATGTCTCTTCAAGGTTGACTTGAACTTTGACCACCCATAAATTTTGCATACGATGTTTGTTTGACACATCGTTTTCACTGTTGGAAAGATGATGACACGCTCTTCACATTGATTCTATTTTCTATAACTTTTGAGATGTTAAAATTTTGATCATTTATGATCTCTTATGGACCCTTGTCAGCGTTCCAGGTCCTCCTGGACCTCAGTGAGTGTCTCTGGATCATTCCTCCCCACTGGGAGGATTTTGGAACTCCAAAAGGTTTACGTTAAATGAGGGAGATGCCTCCCCACTTGACTTGTGTCTCTTCCCCATGTATGGACCACTTGGCTCATTACAATCAGCTAAATAACAAGGATGAAGGATGAAATAATGATGCTAACATAATAAATCATTATCGGACTTCCAAATCTATATGCATTCATATTTTCAAAAAATGTACATGCACAACATATCAACAGTAGTAGAGAACATATAGATGATATTGACAATGAATTAACAACATTCCTTCACTCCCTGACAAAATCCCTATCACTTGCATGTAATGGACCTTCATGTGGAAACTTTGGAAAATTTTGAAACACTTCATGACTAGGAGATAACTTGACTATTTCATTATCGTATCCTTCACATGATTTTGTAGACATCATAAACACATTCTTGCCCGCATTCACAACACCTACAGTTGTGATTTGTGTCTCATCACCCGATTTATATCCCAAATCTTGTTGGACTGTGATTTTTTTTTCTTTCCTTTTCCTCCATACGTTTTAGGCCTTAATTCAAGATGTAGCTTCCAACAATGATATTCATCATGTCTGATTTTCTTGCAATGAGTACATGTGAGATTTGCTTCTTCCTTCTTTACTGTAGCTACTTGTTTCTCTTTTCCCTTGTTCTTACTTCCCTTTTGCTGAGAAAACTCCATGGAGGAACCATCTTTAGCATCCTTCCCCCTGGATTCAAGATGTACTGCTTGAACACATACTTCATCAAAATCAGTGGGATTTAACAAAAGAAGAGTATGACAAATGTAACTATGCAAAGCGCCAATGTATTTCAGAAGGGTTTATGTAGAATGTAATGAAATATTTAAAGTCAATGATTTCTTCCTAAATTCCTCAGTAAAATCCTGCACACTCTATCCTTTTCCTTGCCTCAGATATTGTCATTCCATAATTTCCTTTTGTCGATATGTCAAAGGATAAAACTGTTTCCTTAATGCCACTTTGTATTCTCACTAAGAAGAGAGAATATTACTGCTCTTTTGGATACCTTTCTGAAGTTTACCTTCACACCAAATCAACATTGTGACTTCAAGGAGAAGAGAGGCTAATCGAATCTTTACCTTGTCTTCATCAATCTGCTGAACACGATAGTAAAATTCCATTTGTTGAATCCAATTGTCCAGATTCTCAACATTAGGCTTGCCATTATACATGGGAAAATTAAACTTGACATCCAACTTTAACAATGGCTTCTTTGAAGAAGTTTTCTTATGCAGAGATGAGGGTGGAGAAGTGGAAGGATATGAAGGTGTGGGAGGAGGCAAAGAAGGAGGTCTTGAAGGAGGTGGAGAAGGAGGAAGATCATCTTCTTTCTTAATTTGTCCATAACTTTCTCCTTTTCGTAATCCTCTCTCACTGTAAAGCTCTTCCACCATTACATTCATCTGATTAATTGAAGAAATCATCTTTAGATTCATAAGGACCTATTTTCCTTGGTGAAGCCATCTCTTCTCTTTGAGTGAAGCTCCTTGAACCAATCTACGGATTATAACTCTCATGTTTTCCTTCACCACGCTTGTGTTTAGCCCTTGTAAGCATTCACTTGTCAAACCTGCTCTGAATCATACCACTTGATCCAAAAATGGATTAGAAATCATACACCACTTGATCTGAACCGAAGTTCACTAATATCACTTGATCCTCAAATAGTATTAAGTATGACGCCACTTTCTTATTCCAAGATTCTTTGATTGATAGTGCTTATAACGGGGAAGTGTCTTATCTTACTTAACCAAACACTTTAACATAACTTGCATAATCATGCATACATGAATATATACAAAATCACATGAAAACAATACTTGTATTTCACAATGACCTTCTTGCATTTTACTCAAATTCAATTACAAATGTGAAATTCAACATCGTCTTGGAAAACTGAATCCAATGATTATAAACACTATATACTTCTATACAAAATTCCCAAAGGCTCTCTTACAACTCACAAATCTCAAATTTACAAAAAAATGGCTTAGAAATTTGAGTAATAACACTGTCAAAATTGACTCTATCTCGAAAAACCGATTCTGATGACTATAAATACCCTATAACTCCCAAAAAGACTACAAAAATTGGCTTCAAAAGACTTATGAACAAAGTTTCAAGCACCAAAAAATGTGTAGCACAATTGTAATAACACTCCTTATATAGAGGAGGTTGGGGAATCAAATCCCTTTCAACTCCCTAAATTCATGGGTTTTTGTTATAACCATTTAAAATATAATTAATATATTTGCTGGGTATGTGGTTATTTGTTGGTTATATATATATATATATATATATATATTAAAACAATAAAAACCTCACGTTGGCATATACGGTGGAGCCCCCCATGAATATAGGATTTGGTTATTTAATGTATGGCATATTCCATATTTCATGGTGTGGTTTGTTGGCATATAACCAAAGTTTAACAACCTCCGTGTGAATTTTTGAATGGATCCATAGATCCATAGATTGTTATATCATAACCTCCCACGTGAATATTGTTATTAATATGTGGTTAAAACTAGTCCACATGGAATCTATGAGTGGTTATATAATAATAATAATAATAATAATAATAACTAATCCAATATAAGTTAATGAAGGATCGCCACATGTCAACACTTAGTTGGTCTACTTATGTGTCAAATGTTTAATTGCCATTGGACCATATTTGTCACTTGACGTCATGTAATTGGGTCACCTGGAGGTACAATCTGCCACATTAGTTGCCAACAATCATGTGTCACGTCACCTGTATGGTGCCACTTGTCAATATTTGGAGCTGCCACTTGTCAACATGTGAGCTTGCCACATGTCTCTCTCAAAGCCTGCGACATGTTTCTTTAGGGTTGACTTGAACTTTGACCGCTCATAACTTTTGCATACAACATCCGTTTGACGCGTCGATTTTACCGTTGGAAAGATGACAACGAGATATTTGCATTGATTCCATTTTTATAGAAATTTTGAGATGATCAACTTTCAATCATTTCTTATCCCTCATGGACCCCTACGAGCATTTCGGGTCCTCTTGGACCTCAATGAGGGTCTCTGGATCCTCCTGGATCATTTTACGCTTTAAGAGGCCAAAAGTGAACATTGCTTCCTATCAATAAGGTATTTTTTGTTGTTGTGGTTCTCTACATTTTATTGTTCCACTGACATTTTTCTACAGTGTTTTCATTTTCTGCTTAATATAATAGATCTAGTACCTAACAATGAATTTGTTTACAAGTATAGAAAAGAAGGTAAGCACATATCGAAGAGGAATAAATCAAATGTGATACAATTTTTCAAATATAACAAGCACATTGATCTTGAAATTTTTTGCAGTGGGAAACTATTGCTATATGTGTCGTTCGAAAAAAGTGAATATATGTTAAAAAATAATTGTCTGACATGGGAAGTTGCTTATTGTTTTCATGAAACTACAATACAATCCAATGAAACTAAGTTTACATACAATGTCAATCCAAGGTGGGGTGATATGGAAAGCATGATTCAACAAGTAGACAATGATCTTCTCGACATTGATCATACATTGCCGGAACGAGGAACACGCATAATTTACTATGAACAATACAATTTGCAGCCAGACTTGCAGTGCACTGGAGGAAAAATAGCAAAAGAATAGCCAATATTAGATTCCAAGTCCCATGTCATCCATTTTTTCTTGACAATAGAGAATATTACATACTTAGAAGAATGTTGAACATAGAACAACAAGCAATTGTCAAAGACATCGTGCTAAATAAATCAAGAGACATGCATAGGCCATTTTACTTGTTTCTTATGGGTGGAGAAGGAACATGGAAAACCTTCATAACAAAAATGATACTCAAAATGCTTATATGAATACATGATGCAGGTAGAACAACCGATACTCTGAAACTAAATGGATTGATACTCACATATATAGGTAAAGCTTCTTACAATGTAGGTGGAACAATAATCCATTCTTCATTTCCAATTTCAACAAGTCTCGATTTTTTCCACTTAGCAAAGAAATATTACACACGTTATCAAAGATTTATTGGGAACTACAACTTATCCTCATTGATGAATATTCTCTAGTCGGAAGCTGATTCTTATTTTCCAGTGTTAGTCAACTAATAAGCATAAACAATGTACAAACAAATTACTTTGGAAACATAGATATGGTATTTTGTGGTGATCTTTATCAAGTAAAACCCATACATGATTGTCTGATATTTGAGCACCCTACCATGAACATGCAAAGAATAGCATATGAATTTTGGAGAGATAGCGTAAATTTCTATGAACTGCATACTACAATGTGTCAGACAAATGAAAAGTTTATTGCAGTTATAAACATGTTGCAAAAAAATATCCAAACAAGGGACAATCTAGAATATATCAATAGGAATTGCATCCGACCTACTCCAAATCACCCAACATTCCCTTATCTTTTTATAAAAACAAAGACATTACATTGCATAACAAGTCTATGCTATCACTTATGCGTGACAATGAAATTTTAATCAATGCAATTGATGAAGAGGAACATGACCATGGTGGTGTGCGATACCATGAACATACAACAACTTTGCCTTCACAACTTGTCATGAAATTAAACATGCTTGTTAAAATATATGCATGTAATTATGATTCACAAGATGGTTTAAGGAATGGTGCAGATGGAATAATCAAAGCATAAAACAAAACATATAAGGTTGATTTTTATGGATAAAGTTCTATGATCCGCATATTGGACATCTCCAGGATACCATGTTAGCTTATTTATATAGCATAGACATTTCACCTGAGTGGATAACCATATTGCGCATAGTGAAACAAATATCCACAAAATAAAATATAGGTCATTTGAAAATACATTAACAATTCCAAGTTCAGCTTACATGTGCATGTACAATACACAAAACACTAGGTCTAACACTGGACAATGTTGCATTTGATCCTACTGGGATTAGTTTATACAACATTGTCATGTGTAAGAAGCACAAAGTCTTTGTATATTCCAAGTCCTTTGACAATGGATAACTTCAACATTAAACAAAAGGTTGTCCTTGAGATGAAAAGTTTGCATAGGGATGTAAGCTAAAATATAGAATATGATTGGTAGTCTGTGCAATTGGGGTCATGCATCTCAATTGTTTCACTAAATATGCATAGTTTGCATTTGCATATCAATGATATAGTTGGTGACTATAATACAATGCAATATGATATTTTTTGCATTCAGGAAACACATATGACACCGACGAGTCAAAATGAACAGTTTCCAAGTTTCAAGTGTGTGTCTAGTTACAATAAGCATGGCATGATGATACTAGTAAAAAATCATCTACCAATATTGGAACAAATGCATTTTGAAGAACTAAATGTAGAGGTGCTTGTAGAAAGAGTATCAGTAAAAGGATTGCATGCTGCAATAATGAATATCTAATATCTATGCAACTCAATATGCAATTATGTCCATCATAATGAGTGAAATTGCAAAATCATTGTGCAATTTTCATTCGAATGAAATCATAGTTATACTAGGATACTTCAACAATGACATGTGTAAATGCAACGTGAAAATAAAAAAAAATTGGAAAATTACATGCACAACCACGATCTGCATTTCTTCTTGGAAATAAAAACAGGTACAAAGAACTTTAATTGATCATGTTTGATCAAATGCAAACAATGAACAATCCAAATTTTTTATATTAAATACTCATTGGAGTGATCATGATACAATTTATTTTCTACTTTCAATCTGAAATACATGTGAATCATAGTAAACATTGACATATTCGAGTGCATGGACATTGGAATACATATTGACATATTTTCATATTTTTTTACATATTCACAAATTTTTATTTCCTTTGTACTGAGCCAAAGCATGTTTTGATATTCTTGTTGCATATTTAGAAACTTATTGTTTCTATGTTGGTTCAAGAAATTATGTTGAACATGACAAACAACTGACATAGAACATATTATGATAGCAAAGAAAATTAAACCTGGACAATTCAAATTGCATTTGCATTTCAGTAACATCTTCTTGTATGTCTATTTGTTTTGTTCAATGTACAATACATCGAAACTATCACCTGTAATTAAAAAGAAAATAGGGCAAAAAAAGAGATATGGAACAATAATTGAGAAGGTACATATTTCTAGTTTTATCTGTATAGTATTGATTTTCTTTTCATTTGTTATTTGTTAGTATTCTATATTTCATGCCATTTTGAAATAGGGGTTTATTTTCCTGTTCATTCCATTTCGTTTGCTATTTTGACATCAAAATGAAATAGAATAAATGTAGGAGATCAAGAAGTTGCAAGCAATGCAAGAGAAGAAACTCATGAACAATGTCTGAACAAGAGGTGTACACATAATAGTAACGCAAAAGACGTTTTTTTTAGTAATTTATATACATGTAATTATATAGATTCGCAGTGCATCGTAATGTGTAATGAACAATCTATTCAAGAAAAATGATTAGACTTGTATTGATTGGATGATAGTCCAATAACATAGTAATAAACATAAGACATTAAAATAGATATCCATTGAATTGAAAAAAAGACACATAGACTTGAAGAAAAGAAATAACACTTTGAATTATTTTCATTTGATATCAAGAATACATACAAAGCAAGACTAGTAAATTTCATAGAACTGTACTATGTATTCTTCTTATTTCAATAATGGTTGTATTGCTCTGCACCGTTCGCTCCATCTTTTTAATATGTGGTCATCTTATTGTTTTACACTTGTCTGGGAAACTGTGATAGTATTTGTGAACAAAATGATCTTATTTATTTATACCTGTTCATCACATGGCTTGAAGCAACGACTGCTATAGAGAAGCAAGAAGAGAAAGAGAGAATAGTGTTCACATCTAGTCGACGATGGTTTATTTCTCCACATAGATTGCACCCTGTAATAGACATCTAGTAATAGCATTCGATGCTTAACACGACTCCAATACTATTTTTTGAAATCCTGCAGTGAACTCATATTGCCACATCATATAGATGCTATATTGAATTGTGAAAGTTTTGAGTGTGGCTAGGTTGGATACTCGCAAATTTCTTGAGTAAATGCAAATTATCTGTCTGGTCCATGGTTGCATCCCGACACAACTTTTCCAATGAGTAGAGTAGTCTGGGAGGTGGCAGTTGGATTTAGTGTACATTTTCCCCAGGTCTCAACTTCTCTCTGCTTGAGTTTTATTTGGACTGGAAAAATATAGACATACTTCATCCTATAGTGAAAAAATCCAAGCAATGATTAGACCAAGTCGCTCAACAAGAACTTGGCCCAGTTACTTGGGAAACTACAAAGGGATAGTACTGACTAATTGCTCCAATGGAAAGGACCATGATCATCCTCGTGTATGGTTCAACTTTCTTGACAACGACGAATACATGGACAACTAAAACCAATAGAGAATATACTTCACAGGATGGAGTGGGTGGGTTCAACAAAGGTGTTGATCCATGGCAACCCAGATGATAGATGTTGACTTAGAGAGCTGTTTTATGGTAGGATTTTGAAAGATTAGTTCAAACAACTATTTCTCTATGCTAAGGATATTACCCATGAACTATAGGCTAGGTCCCCTTCCCAACAATATCATTCTCAGTTTCAACTGACATGAGAATGAAACCTTTGGAGTGCAAGATGTTAGCATGAATTGGGAACTGTACAAAATCACATGTCTGCTAGGAAAATCCATGGATGTGAGGACTGTGTGATGGAACTAGAATTCATGGGATAAATAAACCTGGTGACTGAAGAACTATTCAAAATTCTCAATTAAAATTTGATGGGGGCTCTATTTGTGGAGAAATGGAGGTTGGGTGTGAACACTATGGTCCTAGAAATTTGTATAAGTAGCTAGGAAGACAATAAAAAATTGGTACCAAGATGTTCTTGTTCTCTGGCTAGCTCCATGCATCAATGCTCCTAAAGTGATACATTACAATTTGGATCTAGATTATTTTAATGCTATGTCTAATGGAAACGATTCACCATACTATTGATGGGACTTGAATAATGGCATGCCATAACTTTCTGCCTCCACCACAGATGTGTGATTTGGTTGGATCAGATTGCTTGACACTTGAGTGTTGTGAAACATTGCCTATCCCTTGGATTGCTTGTGTGAGTGTTTCATCATGTTCTCTGTCTTGTGTGTTGCCCATGACTTCGCCTGTAAGACTATAACTTCCAACTCTGTCTAACTGTGAACTTGTCATGTTCTCTTGTGTGACTGGAGTAGGTAATGTCCTGCTAATGAATCTGCAAATGTACCTATTTTTTGCTTCACTGTCTTCTTCTTGTGCTAAGCTGGTGATTTTCTATAGTGGCTCATGCAATTCTTTGAGACTTCATAGTGAATTGGATATGTGTTCATCAAAGTGGCCCTCTAGCAGTCTTGCATCCATAAGTTCTTTGAGCCATTGATGCTTGATTGTTGTTGAATTTGCTACTCCTGCTTTGCTGATGTGTACTGGGTGAAATGGATATGCTCGATGCATCAGTGTTTTCCTAGGTTCTTTGAGGAATTTGCTACAATATAACAACTTCAAAGATCCCGATTGTAATATGATGCGTTGAATCTTTGAATCCTACTATGTTTTATGTGTCTACTACTCAACTACTTAGAGTTTTGCAATGTTATGTATTGTGTGGTGTACAATATAATTTTGTATATTGCATGGTTAATATGCATCTGGTGGGAAAAAAAAGTGAGGAAAAATAAAGAAGGATCATATGTCAATTTAAACATAGTATAAAATATATTGTATGTGCTTGGCGCTCACATATTCGGTTCTGCAAGAAGGAGAAGTTCAACTAGTCGGGGAAGTATTACTACTCGTCCATTGCAAAGATCATTCCAACAATAAAGTCGGAGGAAAATATCCATAAGCCATTTTTTTCTTCTGTCTAGACAACCTAATAATCAGAAACACATAGAAAAATGCTTATAGGAAGACTCTTTTATACATGGTGAATAAATAATGGCATGAACATATGCAATTTGGAAATTGCTATTTTCATTTCAAGCAAAGTAGGAATACCTGGAATCAAAGAAACCAATGTTGCAGGACTAATTGCAACAGGAACATGCACAACTAAAGCAACTATCGATGTGCAATAGAAACAATTGGAAATGTATGTATATAAATATGTAAATTATTCAATTGAGCCAACAATATGGAAATCGTTCTTCATATTGCTTATTTTTTGTACTTTATATATGTTGATGCAACTATGCAACTTGGAATATTATCTCAATAGAGCACCTACATATGTAGAAAATGACCAAGTAATGATATTATTTTCCATGGTCAAGGATTTATCATTTATATTCTAATATATCTTAAGTCAAATTACATAACGATTATAGTATTCTATATATCAGTTGCATATGTTTGAGACAAATAAACATTTCTTTTCTTCACTAGAATGACAATTGTAGATAGGAAAATTTCCCACTTTGCTATTTAAAAATATAACTAGAAGACATGCAAAAGAAAACAGATTATGTGCAAGACAATCGACATTTACAACATAACTCACGAGAGAAACAATTCTGAAAAAGCTAGGTGCTTCAACAAAAGATGTAAGGATAGATTGATAACTCTATCCACAAATTTTGGTATACAAGATTATTTAAATACACACACACACAATTTAAATTATTAAATTTTATACTATATAAAAAAGTTCAAGGTACATTGATAGGAGCAAATGCATATTCAACTCCATTTCAACATGTCTGTGCAATCTATAGTTTTCCTATAGGCGCATATGCTTTGATTCCCTTTTGCATATAAACATTTCCTGGGTGATATTACATGCACGATGGACAACAACAATGTGTGATGCATTACAAGGGAACCTGAACAATTTTCTTCCTTGTTTGACAGAAATGCTATATGAAATATAGTTGCAAAAAAATTCCAAAGTTCTTCTTATATGCTATTCGATTTTCGAGTGCATGGAAAATTTACATTGAATGAGGGAAGTGTCAACCTATGTATGGGATAGACATTAAACAAAATAGTGCCATGTTGCATTTGCCATGAGTTCTATGTCTTGTTTTCCATTTCTTTGTGTAGAAACTGCAACACTGATTTAATTATTTTTAATATTGGTCTAAATGCTTATGCATAGCAATGTATACATTCTATATACATATTATTTATATAGTTTTCATAGCAGAAATAGCATACGCATTGTATATGTATTTTGACTCCAAAGTATTCACTGGCCATGTTAAGATTACATTGTCATTGTATTGAAATTTTGCAATTAAATTATGCCAAAATTTTAATGAACATTGAACTACATATTTATAGATTGTTGTTATGGTTAGAAGGTGATATTTGTATATTGTAGGTAGGGTTGTATTGCAACTGGAAAAAAAAATTCTTGTTCGATGTTTTCAGAATTGTTCTTGACATGAAATTTGTCCTCCACCCTTGACATCTTTAACAAGTTTGAAGTTGTTTGCAAATTCCATATGCATATGTTCATAGCATCAAAATTTGTTGCAACAAACAATCTCGCACAATCCTTCGACTGGAAATCAGAACTATATCTAGTCTTCTTTGAGATATTTAATGTATATTCGCCTACATGTCACCTGCGATAGAATAATCAATGTGCTTTCTATTAATCTAAGAAAGCTGGTGTAACTGAATATATTTCTATGTCTATAGTGTCTATGATACATGTATGACAATAAAAACTAATAATAATTTTCTAATTGGCCTAGATAGAACAAAATGAAATCAAACTTCAATAAGAAACAAGATGTTTAATCAGTGTATTAAGTGAAATATTTCTTATTCAATTGTGTATTGTATACATATATGTACTTAAGGTTCCAAATGACAAATCATTTGTTTCACATATATTCAAACTCATATAGAATTTAAATATATAACAAAAAACATAATGGATTGAAGAGTTTCACTAATATTTATAATGAAAAAAAAATGTGCAAAAGTTTCAAGCTTCAATTCAATGAGTGCAAATGTGGAAAAACTATACAAGCCTTCAATACAATTTTTCCTAGTTCTTTCTCAACACAACATCTTTGTTTCTACATTATTTTTTCCATGGGCTTCGACCAATTATTTCGTTTTTCTATACCAATGCATTTCCATGATAAGATAGCTACCATAGTTCATTTCTATCCCATGTAATCTCTTTGATGGGTTTATAGAGAAAAACGTTAATACAACCTTGGTGAAAATATTTCAAAATAAGCAATTTATATTTCTATGCCCCAATTCAACAACCTATATGCAACCACCAACCGAATAGAACTGAAAACAGTTAGCAACTAAAACAACTTTTCTTGGTCCACATTATTATGAATCCTAAATTTACATAGACAAGAAATCAATTAGAATGCAACTTCTACTCTCTTGGGTAGACTGCAAATAGAAAGTGTCGTTTGGAAACTATTTTAAGTATTTGAAGTACGAAAGTGAAATAACATAACATGGTGGGTTGTATCAATTTTATGCACAGAGTGTTGAAAATAGGCCAAGTCTTTTCTCTATGGGTGTCATCCCTATGTGAAATGCCAAAGTGCAGAATATATGGCTTCGATCAATCATTTTGTTCTATTGTTCCAGTTCATTTTAAACCCTTGAACATGTGATAAGATAGCTACTATATTTCATTTCTTTTGCAAGTAATCTATTTGATGGCTTTGCATAGCAAAAAGTTAATATAGCCTAGATCCCATGATTTCAAAATAAACAATTTATATTGTTATGCTCCAGTTCAGTAACTTGTATGCAACCACCAATCAAATAGAAATGAAAACACCTAGGAACTATAACGACTTTTCTTGTTCTGCACTACCATGGATCCTAAATTTACATACACAGGAAATCAATTAAAATGCAAGTTCTTCTCTCTTGGTAAGGTTGCAACTAGAATGTATCCTTTGGAAATTATCTAAAGTGTTTGAAGTACATAAGTGCCACAACATGACACAGTGGGTTCTATGAATTCCTTTCACAAGTATTTAAAATAGACCAAGTATTTCTTGTGCGGGTGCCATACCGGTGCAAAATGTGGAAGTGTGGAAGATATGAATTTCGCTAATCATTTTCTTCTATCGTTCCAGTGCATTTTAACCCCTTGAACATGTGAAAAGATATCTTCCACAATTCATTTTTGTTCCAGGAAAGATAACCACCATAGTTCATTTATGTTCTAGGTAATTTGTCTAATCACTTTGCAGAGAAAAAAGTTAATACAGTCTGGGTGCAAAAGTTTCAAAATAAAAAAATTTATATTACTATGCCCCAATTTAGTAACTTGTATGCAACCACCAACCAAATAAAACTGAAAACAACTAGGAACTATAACAACTTTTTTTGGTATGCAATATTATGCATCCTAAATTTACATATACAGTGAATGAATTAAAATGCAAGTTCTTATCTGATGGGTAGGTTTCGAATAGAAAGTGTCGTTTGGAAACCATTTGAAGTATTGGAATTATGGGAGTGCGATAATGCAACATGATGAGTTTCATGGATTCTCCAGATAGGTGTTGAAAACAATCTAAGTATTGGTTGTGCAGGTGCCATACCTATGTGAAATGTGGAAGAGTGGTAGATGTCGTTGCGAGTTGTTTATAAATGCACATGCATTTTAAACCCTTGAACACATGATAATATAACTTCCATAATTCATTTCTATTCTAGATAATATAGTTACCATAGTTAACTTTTGTTCTAGGTAATCTGTCGAGTAGCTTTGCAGAGAAAAAATTTAATACAGTCTTAGTACCAAAATTTCAAAATAAACAATTTATTATGTTATGCCCCATTTCAATAACTTGTATGAAACCACCAACTGAATAGAACTAGAAACACTATCAAGTATAACAACTTTTTCTTGGTGTGCATTACTATGAATATTGAATTTACATACACGATAAATCAATTAAAATGCATGTTCTGCATATTGGGTCGGTTGGTCGGTTGCAAATAGAAAATTTCATTTGGAAATTATTTGTAGTATTGGAAGTATGGAAGTGCGGCAACACAATGTGGTGTGTTGTATGGATTCTTGGCACAGGTGTTGAAAAAATACTAAGTATTGGCTATGTGGGTGTCATACTTGTATGAAATGCGAAAGTGCATAAAATATGACTGTGCATTAATGTGCAGGTATGTACATCTGTGGATACTCTCATATGCAAGTTGAGAAGTTATATGGATCTTTGCACAAATGTTGAAAATATAATTTTTTTCCTGTTCAACAAACATCTCTGCAAATTGTACATGTACCAAGCATATCGTTGTGTGCACTACAAAAATATGATGATAGGTAAACCCTGCAATCAAGGTTAAAAAAGGAAAAGTAAAAACACGCTTGAGTTGGCCAATCATATTTTATTGGCCTGCATTATGATGATCACTAAATTTACATACAAAGGAAATCAATTAAAATGCAAGTTCTACTCTCTTGGGTAACTTGCAAATAGAAGATGCCTATTTGCAACTATTTGAAGTGTTAGAAATGTGGAAGTGGTGGAGTGCGGAAAGAGGAGTCATATCAATTATTCACACAAGGTTTGAAAATATACCAAGTACTAACTCTGTGGGGCATACACTTATGCAAAAGTACTGATGCAATAGCTCTACCTACTAAACAAGTGTCGAGCCACCCAAGTGCACAAATGTGAGATAATAGATGGCATAAATTGTTAGTGCAAGGGTTGAAAGTGTGGATTCCCCATGCAAGGATTGTAAATAGAGTAAGAATTTTCTTTCCTGAGCATATACCAGTGAATAACATTGGAAGATGGAAACAACAAAAGCTTCCACAGACTTGGAAAAAAAATACTAAGTATAAAGGCATTTCAGTACAAAATTTACAAAACATAAATAAATCATACAACTGGAATTGCTTCAAAGCCATGTGCTTGGCACATATTTACTAAAAGGTCTTTTCCAGATAAATGAATAGCCTTCGAAACATAGGTCACCATAAATAAAAACCATTATGCAGTCCATACAAAAATGTGAAATCTACTTTGCATCAGGTCTGAATCCATGTGGTTCCCTTTTGTTGGAAGATTGATTGTTGTCATTGATGTCAACCCTAGTCATGGGTTTTGGACAACAAGATTGATAAAGGTATTTGGACATGAAGGAAAATGCACATGCATATACAACACCCATGAATGGATAGTATACATCATGCTGTTTCCGGTGGTATGTGGCATGTCACATGGATCCTCATGGTTGAGAAGAAATGAATTTTTG
>ML777564.1:840923-854592 GCA_009831015.1 Picea engelmannii | reverse complement strand
CCCATGAATGGATAGTATACATCATGCTGTTTCCGGTGGTATGTGGCATGTCACATGGATCCTCATGGTTGAGGAGAAATGAATTTTTGAAGATGACAAAGTGAATTGAAAAAGGAAGTACATGTAGGCCCTGGAAATAATTACAAAATAAGAAAGTGTCAGGTCGACCCTAATGTTAAAAGGAAGTGACATAAATGGTATAAATAAATATCATTATACATTCATTTGATACAAGTCGAATTTCAGAGGGAAGAAGAAGTAAAAGAAGGCTGGATTTCAAGGGAGGATGAAGTCTTTTGGTGATGTGTTCTAAGTATCAACACCTTTTGCATCCAATGTAACATCCTACTCTTGCGTGCACTAAGAGAACTTATTCTTTGAGGAAACTTGCTCGCAAGTGATCTGGATTATTATACTTTTTGGAATTTGATTATGATTATGAGGCGTTATGAATTGATGAGATGTTATTTTGCTGCCTTGACATAGACAAGTGCTATTGAATCGGTTTTCCTAAGTGTGCAGGATTTTGGACCTCGAGGATGCAGAGGCATAGATGGAAACCCTTGGACTCCAGATCGGGTCAAGGAGTGGACTATTGGGGTTTTATTGCTGTATATATGACATTTGTGCATCTTATTAGATGATATGATTATGAATATATTTCTGACATGATTCGTTGATGATGCAGGCTGACGATAGCTTGCCGACCAGACTCACATGTGGAGTAGAGGGGTCATGCACGACTACCAGAGACGTTGAGGGAGAGGTGTGGATAGCAGCCCTGCCACAGCCTACTAGCACTACCGTCATGGCTCAAAATGTAGGTTAAAGACTACCTAGTTCGAGAATACCCATGATTTCATGAGGGCCGATTGCGACAGTCGCTCATGATGATTCTAAGGGGCACACAATAAGGAAGGGGCCTTGTTCCTTAGAGGCCCTTAGTCTTCCACAAGATCACCTGGCAGAGTATTGACTCCAGGGGTTTTGATGTCTGCCTAGTCAGTCAAGAGGCGAGTGGCACCCTTGGAGCACGTAGTGCATCCCGAAGGACTTGTCACGCAAGAGAAACAGATTGGGGCGAGTGGCACCCTTGGAGAACCTAGTGTGTCATGAAGGGCACGTCACATTGATAAATAATAAATGAATAAACCTATATGGCCTTAGAACAAACACTGTGATGAGAAAGATTTAAAACAAATTCCCTAATAAAATGTCACCCAACGTAGGAAATTAATGTCTAGGTCTAAGTGATACTTCTGATAAAAATAAATATATATATTTATATAACAATAAATAATAATAATAATAATAATAATAATAATAATAATAATAATAATAATAATAATAATAATCATTAATCATGTGACGAGAAAGGGGTAAGCAATTCATTAATTTATAAAAATCTTTTGGGGGATAAAAATAAAAAGGGGGGAAATGGGGAAATAATTGTTTTGTCACATATGCTAATTAAAAATTTATTAATTAAAAAGGAAAAGGGGGAAAAGTTTATGCTCTACGCCTGCCAATTTGAGTTTTAAATAAAAAGGGAAAGAGGGAAATGTAAAAGAATTAGGAAACTAGGAAAAAAAGGGAAACATAAAAGAAAGGGGAAACACAAGGGAAAAAAAAGAAGAAAGACTAACTTCGTAAGGTATCTAGCATTTAAGAACTTTCTAAATTAAACTCAACTAGTAAATTAGTAAGGGGATAAGTCATTAATATGTGTAAGAGAATTTGGGGACACCTAGGAGCGATTCTAGGAATTCTTTTAGGTGGGTGAGGGAAATAGGAGTAATTAATTAATTAATGAAATTAATTTATGGTGCAAAGAAGGGGATGGGTGACACATGTACGGGGAGGATTATTATGAATTAAATTATTGAACACTAAATTAAAAGGGATTTTGGGAAAGTAAAGGACTTAGAAAATTGTTAGGACCATACAATGTACCTTTTTGCCCACACTTTTTGCCACCATTACACTCTTGTTTCACTCACATTTACACTCATATTATCACTTTACCCTATCTTCCCAAAGGTATACAACGTCTCTTCTCTTTGCTATATGTTTAATCTGTTTTGCATATAATTTTACATTACTCTCGTACTTGACCATTGATCAGAAATGTATAAGTGTTGAAACAGTTCGAACTGTAGATTAGCATTGAGGCCTGCTGCTGAAACAACAAGAAGCTGTTACACAGTCTGTGGACTACGATGCTGAAACAACAACTCACAGAAGATTTCACACAGTCCATGGTCAACGATGTTGAAACATAGAAGAAGTTGTTACACAATCCATGGTCAACGATGCTAAAACACAGAAGAAGTTGTTACACAGTCCATGGTCAACGATATTGAAACACAGAAGAAGCCGCTACACAGTCTGTGGTCAACGATGCTAAAACACAAAGGAAATTGTTACACAGTTTGTGGTCAACGATGTTGAACAACAACTCACACAGATTGACTACAACAACCGCATTGTGAGCTAGCATCAACCATCGTTGCTGCCTGAGAAGTGCTGAAACAGTCAGAATGCAAATCCCGTGGCTGAAACAACCTGTGATCTGCGATGCTGAAACAACATACAACAGCAATAAAAAGAAACAAATAAAGAAGTTGTTACTCCAGCCACAACAACAACACCTCACTCAGCACTTGTAATAGCATTCTATTGCGGGAGACTAGGATATCCTATTCCAGTTTAGAAAGTCGATCTGACTAAGAATAGGACTCAGATGTACACCTGTAATTAGTTGATTAAATTGTATCGAAGGGATCCTCCTCTTTAAATAAGAGGAAATCATCATTCGAGGGGACGCTCTATGTTTTTTTGCTAAGAAGGATTTAGAGAGAAGGACGTACTTCATTCCAGATTGTAATATGATACATTGACAGATGAATAAAAGACCATTCTGAGCATTTCTCTCTAGCCCTTTCGTTTCAGGGGAATCTTGTGAGAAGGGAGGGCCCACCTTCTTCACAAGATTCACCCGTTAGCTTTGTAGTGTGTTAAGTGTGATTTCAGTTTATGCCTTGATTCAATTTTGTTTTGCTGAAACACTACTTTACTGAACTCTATCTTGTTGAAATCTGCTTTCCCGATTGTTACATTGTTTTCATACGATTCACGCTTGGGTAACAGTTAATCATTCTAGTTAGCAATCCTGCTTGGTGAATTCATGAAAGCTTGATAGTCAGGGACAGGTGTTGAAGGTTCCTGTTTCAGGAATAGGGTCCTGTTCTCTGTTAGAGATAGTTAGCCTTTAGTGCATGTCAATTATTTTAATGAGTTCATGAAAGTGTGCAAATCACAAACAGGTGCTGAAGTTTCCTACCTAGGAAATAGGGTCATGTTCTCTGTTAGAGATAGTTAGCCTTCAGTGCATGTCAATTATTTTAATGAGTTCATGAAAGTGTACAAATCAGAAACAGGTGCTGAAGTTTCCTGCCTAGGAAATAGGGTCCTGTTCTCTGTTAAGAGATAGTTAGCCTTCAGTGTGTGTGTCAATTATTTCAGTTAAGCAATGAGTTCATGAAGTGTGATGATCGAAAACAGGTGCTGAAGATTCCTTCTTTGGGAATAGGGTCATGTTCTCTGGTTACAAAATAGTTGGTATTTCCTGTTGCGGTATCTTGTTGTTGTTTTAATGTAATCCAGGATTCTTCAATTAATCATTTCTTAAACTTTGAGCTCTGCAATAGGTAGGTTGCTTTCCTATAATTCAAGTTAGAACTTCAGTTTGTTCAAGGAAAAGTGTGATTAATATGTTTTTACTACAACTCTAAGTTTCTTTTGGGATTGAGCATATATAGTGCATGGTTACCTTTGAAATAAAGAGACTTCCCCGGATTAACAATTTATGTAGCACTTGATTGTTTAGTTAAATAAGCAATTATAGTGACCAACATTTTGGCGTCGTTGCCGGGGAAGGTAATTATAGATTTCAAAAGCACTTATGATTTTTCAGATACAAAGATTGCATGAGAGGATGCAGAGACCCCAAAGACACTGACCCTATAGGTGGCAAGGGTAGAGGAAGAGGAGGAAGAAAGAATTATATTGACGAGATTATATCAAAGCCTGAATCTACTGCTCAATGGCCAAACCTTCGGAAGAAAAAATCCCAGCCTTCATTTCAAGCCAATTTTGAAACAGGGAAATAAGTTTGGAGTCCTGAGACAGTCCAGAAACCAACAGGAAACATTGAGGACAGAGCAAGCGCAGCAGGGGAGTAGACAAAAGAAAACATGGATGAGTACAATGAAGAATTGTATCATGAAGAATAGGCAGGTCCTGAAGGAGAGGTAAATGATGAAAACTCTTTCTCCACATTAGGATTTCCTATTGGTAATCTTCTTAGAGGGGTAGCCCCCATGAAGAAAATTCCACTCTCAACACTACCTAACTTTCATGGTTTGTCTTCAGAAGATCCTGATGAGTTCCTTTTTGAGTTTGATATATTATGCAGAAGTTATGATTACATTTCCAATGCTAAAAAATTAAAACTATTTCCAGCAACATTGAAAGGAAATGCACTAAGATGGTTCATGAGTCTTGGAGGCCATGTAATCACAACATGGGACCAAATGAAACAGAAATTCCTGAACAAATACCAGGACTATTGCCGAACAAGAGAAAAAAGGGAGGAACTATTTAAGATGATGCAGAAAGAGGATGAAAATCTGGAGGACTTGCTCAAAGGGGTTGGATCCAATGGTGGAAAGCGAGGAGTTTTTCACCGTTGGGCAAGGTTCAATTCTTGTGAGGGCTTTACCTGGAGCCATGGGGACATCTTGAGGTAGTGGTCGAACGTGTGGTTGCACCCAGAGATACTATAATAAATGGTATCGTGACCTGTGCACACATAAGTGGATCAAAGCCCACCCCCATGTCCTTCAACTTTCAAAGCCCGCACGGGTGTAGACGGATTGGCAAGTGCTGTGTAAATGGAAGGAAATTTGTAAATGAAGTCTCATGTTCGATTCTCACCCGGACTTACTCATGCACCATTCTTGCGGGCTGGGTGGTTTCACCTGGGGTTATAGTGGTAGCCACCTGGGGATCGACCCCGTGTCACGCGAGTACGAGAACTGTGAGTTGTCGATTCCCCCAGTAAAAAAAATAAAAAAATTAAAAAATCTGGAGGACTTTGTAGAAAGGCTACAGTATAATCTGCAAAGATCCAATCACCCCAATGTAAGTAAAGATATTCTTAAAACCATATTATTAACAGGAGTAAGGGATGACTATTTAGATATGTTGAATATGCTTGGAAAAGGGGACATATCTAAGGAATCATACGATGAAATTGTTAACCTATGCAAAAGATGTTCAAGAGGAGCTTCAAGAAATAGGTCAAATAGCAGGGACACCACATTTTCAAGAGTCCAAAAATCAGCCAGTGGGGGAGCAACAAGAGCCGAAATAGGTAATTTACTTGAAGGTTTTAAAACTGAAATGTTGAGCTCTTTTGCCTCACGAATTGACACCCTGCAGATTCAAAAGAAGCAAGCAGAAGTAGAAGTAGCCCTGACCATCTTTTGTTCTCAATGCAGAGACAAGCACCCATGAAGGGAATGTCCATTGGACAAAAAGCCAATCTGCACCATCTGTGATAAAGATCATGAAACTCAACAATGTCCATCTTTACCAGGGATCAAGGCATCATTACAACCAATGGATGAAGAAGATGAAGCTGTCTATCTGTTGACACAAAGAAGGCAATGGAAACCGCGGGGACAAGGTATGAATCCTAACATGTCATTTACATCTTCTAATCGTTGGAATAATTATCCTTCTTTCAATCAAATGAGTTACCCTCCCTATAATCAAATGCAATATCCAAATCAAATGAATTACCCACCCATGCAACAAACTAACCCACCCTTTGTTGATCCGTCAATGTGGACTCCTTGGCCTCCACAACAACAACAACTATATCAGAACCAATGGAATCCAAATTGGAGAGGACAACAACCCCCCTTCCCAAATCAAATACCTCAATTACAATTTCTGCAACCACCCTCCTTACCATCAGGTACTCCACCAAACAATCAAATGATGAGACCCCAACTACCTGTACAACCTAACCCCAACCCCAATAATAAAGCTGTGCAGTGCATTGATATTCATAACCAACCTACATTTTCTCTTCTCCCTGCACAATGCAATGATATTCATTTACGATCTGGGAGAATAGTAGAACCTATCATAGCCGATGTTACCTCTTCTGATAAAGAGGAAACAAAAGAGCATGATGTACCTGAAGAGGTACAATCATCCTCTAACAATGCTACTGAAACAACAAAACCACCATTTCCTGAGCATTTAGCTTTGACTAAAATGCGTGAGCCACCAGCTTTCAATCTTCTAGGGGAATTACAAAATCTTTATGTCAAAATTCCTCTACTACAAGCACTCTGATATGTACCAATCTATGCCAGGACTATGCGAGACATTTGTGTTAAGAAGCCTGGTAGGAAAATTAAGGATCCCCTCACAGTCCATGTTATGGGTGACTTGTCTGCACTAATGTCAGGTAAAGCCCCCCCGGTTAAATATGGTGATCCCGGCCACCCTACCATCTCAGTACAAGTTGGAAAAATGATAATTCCTCGAATGCTGGTAGACTTAGGTGCCACTATCAATATCATGACTTTGGAAACCTTACAACTGCTACAACTGCAAAATGAAGTCAGAGACACCCCAACTATCCTAGAATTAGCTGACCGATCCACAATTAAACTAGAGGGAGTCATTGAAGACCTCATTATCTCAGTGGAGTCCTGGAATTATCCAGCTGACTTTGTAGTACTACAACTCAAAACAAAGTTGGGGGGCCACCCTCTAATTTTGGGCAGACCTTGGCTAGCCACAGTAGATGCCTTTATCAACTGTAGATCAAGTTCAATGACAATTTCCAATGGTTACGAAACTAAATAGCTCACCCTCTACCCTCATGCTACACCCCTGATTAATAATGATAATTATGTATGGGTAGACTTCAATGATCAACCTAATCAACCCATCTTGACTATCGGACAAGCCTTAAGACTTAAAGATGCTACTGAGGATGAAGTAATTAATAATTTTATCTGTGAACCCTCCTCTATGACTCCATAAACTCACAACCAACTAGCTACACTGTTGGAGTCGGATAATCAAGAAAACCTTAACTCTGAAAACCCACCTCAAACATCTGCCACCATCTCTTCTAAAAGCATACCAGTAGAAATTGAAACTGGCAAAACACTGAATATAAACCCTAATCTGACAGATGCTGAAACACAACAATTAATGAAGTTACTTCTGGAAAATAAAGAAGCATTTGCATGGGACTATACATATATGAAAGGAATCTCTCCTGAATTATGTACTCATAGAATATATATTAAGGAAGATTGTCAATTGATCTGCCAATCTCAACGATGAATGAACCCTAATTTGAGAGAAATCCTTAAAGAAGAACTTAAAAAATTGTTTGATGCAGGGTTTATCTATCCTATATCAGACAGTGAATGGGTTTCCCCGTTGGTAATAGTTCCTAAGAAAAATGGGAAATGGAGAGTATGTGTGGATTGCAGAGCCTTAAATAAAGCTACTCAAAAAGATCACTTTCCATTACCATTCATTGATCAGGTGTTAGATAGTTTGTCAGGGAAGAAATTTTTCTCATTTTTAGATGGTTTCAGTGGGTATAACCAGATCAAAATTGCACCCCAAGATCAAGACAAAACTACTTTTACTAGCCCTTGGGGAACCTTTGCTTATAGAGTTCTCCCATTTGGACTATGTAATGCACCAGCAACCTTCCAAAGAGCAGTTATAGGAATCTTTTCTGATATGCTTAATGACTCTATGGAAATTTTTATGGATGACTTTACTCCTTATGGTGTTTCTTTTCAGGAAGCACTACAAAACCTTGATAAAGTGCTTAAACAATGCATACAAGCCCAACTCTCCTTAAGTACAGAAAAATGTCATATGATGATGAGTGAAGGAATAGTGCTTGGACATTTTATCTCATCTCAAGGAATTCAGGTAGACCCATCCAAGATACAAGTCATTAAGGATCTTCCTACTCCCAAAACCCAAACAGAGGTAAGACGTTTTCTAGGACATGTTGGATACTACAGAAGATTTATCAATTTTTTTTCCAAAATAGCTTCTCCCCTGTTTGTGTTACTGACGAAAAATGTTGAATTCAAATGGACTAATTCTTGCCAGGAAGCATATAATACACTTAAACATCAGTTATCTACAGCTCTTATTCTTAGAGGACCTGATTAGAAACTTCCCTTTCATATATCTTCTAATGCTTCAGATACTGCAATAGGAGCTGTCCTGGGACAAGAAGAAAATCATCTCCCTTATGCTATTTATTTCATCAACAAGAATATGACTCCTGCTGAACTCAATTATACAATTACTGAAAAGGAATTCTTAGAAGTTATCTATGCTATTAATAAATTTAGACATTACATCACTGGCTACCCTACTCTTGTCCATACTGATCACTCAGCTATCAAACACCTAATGAACAAACCTATCACAAACACTCAAGTCACCAGATGGTTACTATTATTGCAAGAATTTGATATTACAATTGTAGATAGACCAGGAAAAAAAAATGTAGTTGCTGATTTCCTTTCTCGGTTGACACGTGATGATGATACCCTAGTAGATGATTCATTTCCTGATGAATATCTATTTGCAGTTTCTGCTCACTCACCTTGGTATGCAGACATGACTAACTACTTGGTTGCAGGGAAGTTACCCCCACACCTATCCTACCGAGAGAAAAGAAGAATCATTCAACAAAGTGCTCGGTATAGTTGGATAAGTGGGTGTCTTTTCCATACAAGACCTGATCAAGAAATCCGAAGGTGCATTAGAGAAGAGGAGGTTTATGATCTACTAAAAGCTTGTCATGATGGCCCTTGTGGAGGGCATTTTGCTGATAAGAGAACAACACATAAAATTCTCAGGATGGGGTACTATTGGCCCTCACTTTTCAAAGATGCAAAGAAATATGTCTGGGCCTGTGATAACTACCAAAGAGTAGGCCAACCTAATCATAGAGATGAAATGCCATTAAACCCCCAGATAGTACTTGAACCATTCGAAAGATGGGCCTTAGACTTTGTAGGACCCATTAACCCTGCATCCAATCAAAAAGTTTACATAGTGGTTTGCACAGACTATATGACCAAATGGGTGGAGGCTAAAGCACTCCATAGAGTGACCGAAGAAGCAGTTATAGATTTCTTATTTGAAGACATCTTTATCAGATTTGGAGTGCCGAGAGAATTAGTTACAAATGGAGGACCTCCTTTCACTTCTCATGGTTTTAAAGCCACCATTCAAAAATATCATATTCAACATAGAATGACTACAGCATACCACCCCCAAGCCAATGGATAGGTGGAAAGCACAAATAAAGTAATAGAAGCCATTCTCACAAAAACATGGAAGGAAAACAGAAAGGACTGGTCTCACAGGCTCCCTGAAGCATTATGGGCCTACAGAACTACCTGGAGAAATACTACAAGATTCTCTCCCTATGAATTAGTCTATGGAAAGAGTGTTGTCTTTCCTGTGAAATTTGAAATCAAAACCTTAAGGACTGCTTTAGCTGTCAACCTTGATTTGACTGATGCACAGATAGCCAGGTTGTAGCAGCTTAATGAATTGGATGAAAAAAGACTAGATGCCATTCATCAGACAACTATGATTCAACAGGAAAGATCAAAATGGCATGACAAAACTATCAAGCATAAGTAGTTCCAAAAAGGTAATTGGGCCCTACTGTATGACTCTCGGTTCAAAGAATTTCAAGGGAAACTACGTACAAGATGGCTTGGACCTTACGAAGTAGACACTGTTTTCCCCAATAGAACAGTAAGGCTCCTCACAATCGATGACTCTAAAACACTGTTACTTATAAATGGTCATTAGCTCCGTCTGTACCAGCGCCCTATTTCCAAAGAAGATTTTAAGGCCACATGTGTGGCAGCCTCTCATTACCTCTTCTTAGAGGGGGCTCCTACCCCTCATTGCAATTAATTATTTTTAAGTTAATTTCTTTAGTATTAGATTAGATTTCATTTACTAATAATCCCTGTCAAGAAATACCATGTTACAATCAATTTTTGTAGATTCCTGATCAAAGCACAGACCCACTAAGAAATGACGATCCTACTTCAAGAAGTGGCAAGCTATCCCACTACTGAAACACCACTGTCAGCAACCTCACACCATTTTCCCCCATCACTGTTCAACAACTCTTTCCTCTTTCCCCATTGATGAAACACCACTGTCAGCAACCTTTCACCATCTTCCCCATTGCTGAAACACCATTATCAGCAACTCTTCGCCATTTTCCCATTGCTGAAACACCATTGTCCAGCCAACTTCTCACCATTTTCTCATTGCTAAAACACCATTGTTCAGTAGTTCTTCACATTTCCCCATTGACGAAACAACACCATCCAACAATTGTTTCGCCCTTCTTTCTATTGCTGAAACACCACTTCCTCAGTAGTATTCTACAACATCACTCTTCATCAAACATTTCTCTGTTCTTCCCACGGCTGAAACACCAACTTTTCAGCATTCTCTGTTAACAAGATTTTGCGCTCTCATATTACATTTTGTCCTTCCAGTCAACAAATCCTTGATACAATTCATCTAACAAATCAAAAGTCTTCGCCACGGCCACTGCAGAACTATTATGAACAGGCATCATATTTTGTTTAAGTATGAATCAAAAGGTAAAGAAGAGGTATGTAAATTCTATGTATTACAGTTAAGTTATAGTTAATGAGAAGATTTCAAATCATTATTACCACTTGTTTAAAATCATTATGAGCCGCACTTAAAAGGGGGGAGGAAATATCGAACTTGTACACCATCATTTCACACGTATTAACCACCGCCATTCCTATTTACCATCCTTGCATTTTATTTCACCACCATTTGCATGCCTTCACTCCAAAAACTCACTCTGCATAGAAGTTGTTACTTAATCCTCTTGTCGGTGACATCCAGATTCGGGCACTCACCTCCTTTCTTAACAATTAGATTATATGGCAGGATGACTTCCTGGCTACCAAGCACAATGAGGATAACCACCTTCTCTGGATAAGGCCAGAGCCACAAAATGCAGCCACCTTTGTTACAGAATATTATCAGTTTTTAAAGAAACCAGGGATGATTGAACACATTCAGCAACTACAATCAACAGTGCTTCAAGATTGTCAACACTTCATCAGATCCACAGAGATTGTTGCCCTACAGGAAAATAACCTGTTTTGGCAACAATCTACTGAGAAAAGACAGGAACACAATCCTTTTAGCCCCACTAATCTTGAGATAGAAATCTCCAGGGTACCTAGCTACATCAAGTGTGTTTAGCAATGTGCTAAAAGCTGGATAGGGTACCAGTTTCATTTTCTTATCCTCTTCATGCCAGCAGAGAAATATCAAGTCCATTATAAGCTGCCCAAGAAGGCTGAAACAACAGCTTGGCAAAGGTTACAATGCGTTCAAGGGTTCAGAGCTCCAACAGACATCACCTTCCACAACTACTGCTTGAGTAACTTGCACGCTCAGAGTCGGTATTTAGATTCTGATTCAGAGTGAAGTTGCCTGAGGACATGCAACATTTTAAGTTGGGGGGGATGTTAGGACCATACAATGTACTTTTTTGCCCACACTTTTTGCCACCATTACACTCTTGTTTCACTCACATTTACACTCATATTATCACTTTACCTTATCTTCCCAAAGGTATACAACGTCTCTTCTCTTTGCTATATGTTTAATCTGTTTTGCATATAATTTTACATTACTCTCGTACTTGACCATTGATCAGAAATGTATAAGTGTTGAAACAGTTCGAACTGCAGATTAACATTGAGGCCTGTTCCTGAAACAACAAGAAGCTGTTACACAGTCTGTGGACTACGATGCTGAAACAACAACTCACAGAAGCTGTCACACAGTCCATGGTCAACGATGCTGAAACAAAAAAGAAGTTGTTACACAGTCCATGGTCAACGATGCTGAAACATAGAAGAAGTTGTTACACAGTCCATGGTCAACGATGCTAAAAAACATAAGAAGCTACTACATAATCTGTGGTTAATGATGTTGAAACACAGAGGAAGTTGTTACACAGTCCGTGGTCAACGATGTTGAACAACAACTCACACAGATTGAATACAACAGCCGCACCGTGAGCTAGCATCAACCATCGCTGCTGCCTGAGAAGTGTTGAAACAGTCAGAACACAAATCCCGTGGCTGAAACAACCCGCGATCTGCGATGCTGAAACAACATACAACAACAATAACAAGAAACAAATAAAGAAGTTGTTACTCCAGCCGCAACAACACATCACTTAGCACTTGTAATAGCATTCTGTTGCGGGAGACTAGGATATCCTATTCCAGTTTAGAAAGTTGATCTGACTAAGAATAGGACTCAAATGTGTTAATTTTTCAAAACCCCAACCCAATTTCAGTCTCGCTGATTTTTCAGCGAAATTTAAATGCCAAACTCAGTTTCAGCACTGTTTCAGCATATGTTACAGCCCTGTGTTTCAGCATATACTCACAACGGTGTTTCAGCATATGACTTAGCACTGTGTTTCAACATATGTTACAACATTGTGTTTCAGCATATGTTACAGCCCTGTGTTTCAGCATATACTCACAGCGGTGTTTCAGCATATGACTCAGCACTGTGTTTCAGCATATGTTACAGAACTGTGTTTCAGCATATGTTACAGCACTGTGTTTCAGCATATACTCACAGCGGTGTTTCAACATATGACTCAGCACTGTGTTTCAGCATATGTTACAGCACTGTGTTTCAACATATGTTACAGCACTGTGTTTCAGCATATACTCACAGCGGTGTTTCAGCATATAAAAACTTAACAGAAAATAAACTTCAGAACTGAAACATGAGGATTCTGAACATTGTTTTCAACGCAGAAATAAAATATCAGCAATATGTAAAACTCAGAAAATATAGACACAAAGATTTTTGGTCTAACTTCGACCCTGGAAAAACCCACAAGGGGAAAACCAGTGAGAAAGGGCTTTGTATTATTTATGATCTTCTGAGAAATTCTTTTACAGCATATTCATCTTCAGATATTTACACAAACTTATCTGGACATTCCTGTAGCTTTGCTTCTCAATTTCTGAACCAAAAATTCATACAACTGTACGACAATTAATGTTGTACGGACTGTCTCGAAATTCATGCCAAAACTCTGCTAAGACTCAATTTCTGTGCCACTAAATGTTGTTTGGCAGCCTTGGAATGCATGCCAATACTCCCAGAAATTGTAGCTGTTGTCTCTTTTCTTCAGCTCGACCTCTCTCTTTCCCTCTCTTGTTCTCTCAAAAAGAATTCTTGAACTCCTCTTGTTCTCTCAACAAGAATACTTCAACTTCTCTTTCTCTTGGCATCTCACCAAAAGCCTCTTGGCATCTCACCAAGAGTCTCCAACTACCCAAGAATGGGTGCACCCTCTTGCCCAAGTCGACCTCATGAGGGAAGGTGAGGGGTTTTCTAATCTAACGGTTGAGATTAGATCAGATGGGTGGCTGAGATTTGGTGTCTCTTCACTCACCCTCACTTTAAT
>ML777564.1:785501-835887 GCA_009831015.1 Picea engelmannii | reverse complement strand
CTCACTTTAATCATAAAGTCACCTTTTAATTTGCATCTCACAAATTAAATGACTAGGACCCACATTCGGCAATTTCTCCCCTTAGGTGCCTAGGGAAGAGAAACACTTGCCTTGGTACTTTATTTTAATTAAAAATTCAACAAAATGTACACCTGTAATTAGTTGATTAAATTGTATCGAAGGGATCCTCCTCTTTAAATAAGAGGAAATCATCATTCGAGGGGACGCTCTCTGTTTTTTTGCTAAGAAGGATTTAGAGAGAAGGACGTACTTCATTCCAGATTGTAATATGATACATTGACAGATGAATAAAAGACTGTTCTGAGCATTTCTCTCTAGCCCTTTCGTTTCAGGGGAATCTTGTGAGAAGGGAGGGCCCACCTTCTTCACAAGATTCACCCGTTAGCTTTGTAGTGTGTTAAGTGTGATTTCTGTTTATGCCTTGATTCAATTCTGTTTTGCTGAAATACTACTTTACTGAACTCTATCTTGTTGAACTCTGCTTTCCCGATTGTTACATTGTTTTCATACAATTCACGCTTGGGTAACAGTTAATCATTCTAGTTACCAATCCTGCTTGGTGAATTCATGAAAGCTTGATAGTCAGGGACAGATGCTAAAGGTTCCTGTTTTAGGAATAGGGTTCTATTCTCTATGAGAGATAGTTAGCCTTCAGTGCATGTCAATTATTTTAATGAGTTCATGAAAGTGTGCAAATCAGAAACAGGTGCTGAAGTTTCTTGCCTAGGAAATAGGGTCCTATTCTCTGTTAGAGATAGTTAGCCTTCAGTGCATGTCAATTATTTTAATGAGTTCATGAAAGTGTGCAAATCAGAAACAGGTGCTGAAGTTTCCTACCTAGGAAATAGGGTCTTGTTCTCTGTTAAGAGATAGTTAGCCTTCCGTGTGTGTGTCAATTATTTCAGTTAAGCAATGAGTTCATGAAGTGTGATGATCGGAAACAGGTGCTGAAGATTCCTGCTTTGGGAATAGGGTCATGTTATCTGGTTACAGAATAGTTGGTCTTTCCTGTTGCAGTATCTTATTGTTGTTTTAATGTAATCCAGGATTCTTCAATTAATCATTTCTTAAACTTTGAGCTCTACAATAGGTAGGTTTCTTTCCTGTAATTCAAGTTAGAACTTCAGTTTGTTCAAGGCAAAGTGTGATTAATATGTTTTTACTACAACTCTAAGTTGCTTTTGGGATTGAGCATATATAGTGCGTGGTTACCTTTGAAATAAACAAACTTCCCTGGGTTGACAATTTATGTAGCACTTGATTGTTTAGTTAAATAAGAAATTATAGTGACCAACAAAAATCTATATAAAGGAGGGAGGAGGAGGATGATGGATCTCTTATGTTATGCGTAACGTTACACTGCAAAATTTTAGACTTGACTAACTTAGCTTGTGGGAGTTGGGATACCCAGCTTGGTGAGGAGTGGTAGCTCAGCCTTACGAGGAAAGATGGGATCTAGTTGATTCTCTGGTTAGTGTGCATGGCCCTTGTGTGGCTCGGAGGAATAAGGGGGGAGAAGAGTACCCCTAGCATTGGCTGGGAGGTACTAGTGAAGTCTCATCGGTCGGAAAGAGGGAGCTGCACGCAACACGCAGGACGACAACTCAGAGTGGACAACTTGGGCTACGATACACTTACTTTTATTCTGCATGATAGATTATTAATATACTTTACGCTTTTAATTCTATAACTTTTATTTGGGTAAAGGAAATGTTGACTTAGCATTTCAATCGAGAACTTAATTTTCCCCATAAGCCTTAAGCTTGTTGTTGACTTGATTCCTTTAGCTTTCGCTCCCTAAATGTTGTGACTATCCGAATGGTTTATTGATTTGTGGTGAAGAGTTGTGCTTTTACTTTTTCCTCGCCTCTAGTTCGTCATTCCATGCCTGAGCAGTCCGCCAAGAGCCAGATCGACGGTCATCACTTCGGTGTTAATAGACCTATAGATCCTAATGCCCTGCTTTTCTGTGCACAGATGATGAGCGAAGGATAGTTTGCCCAACTGTATACCCCTGTTCATTGTTCCTGGTTGAATGTTTGTCTTGCGCTTTCTAGTGAATGAGTACCTGTGTGTATGGTTTCCTTTGCGCCTTTTGTTGGTTTATCTTTATGCTTGTTTTTTTTTTCTTCGCGCTTCTAATGCGTTAACCTTGGAATTTCACTGCGCTATGGTTGATAAAATATATGTGATCTTTTGAATGACATTTCCCAGTGGATATTTGCGTTTCTAATAAGGTAATCTCAGTATTATAACATGGAATGACTACGACAACGTTTTATATGCTAGACAGTGAATTCTGCTATCAATGCGATTTTTATTTTATATGCTCAATAGCTTTATCGAATCATTATTTAAATAGTGAGCCATATCATTTTACACAACAAATCTCTTATTTAACTTAGCCATAGACTTGAGACAGTGATAGAATCAACCATCTGTTTCAGACGACAAATTAGATCTGGTATATGTTCGACCGTGTTGCCCACATTATCTTATTGTTGCGTTACCATATAAATGTCCAAACAGGTTATTGTTGCTCTATCTGTGATATCATTGTCTGTGATATTATATCTACGTTTTTCTTGACTGGTCATTGGTTGGGATTCATATTACATTGTATGTTGTGTGAAATCATTTTTATTAATGACCTGTTGAGGGTATAGCGATAGCAGATTTTATTAATGGCAATTTGTTTTAGCATATTGGCAAGTATGTTGGCAGCGAGACCCTTGTTGATTAATAGAAAGCCCGTTGGGTTAAATGATAGGGTTATGTTAATGGCGATGTATATTCTTTATAGGACAACTTATGATTTTCTGGTATGCCTTGTGATTCCTTCAACCTGTGAATTTAATGATCCGTTTACCATTTCTCCTTGTTGCCCCATTTTGTTTTACCAATTCAACTGACGCCTTCATAGCCTTCCTATGACTTCTGTAGACACAATAACATCATCTAATGACCGCATTTACTTTCACGTAATAAGTCTACGTTTTGGGGGGATTGGTCTGCTATTTGTAATGTTTGGGGCATCTTCTTCCAGAATGAGGTCAATTGTTTTATCTCAGAATCGGGTTCCTGAATGGACGATTCTTCACCGGTGGTTGATTGCATCCACGTGTGCCCTTTCTCCTTGCGTTGAATGGAGGAGGGGAGTGTTATCTCTTAAACCTATTCAATTAAAGGGATGGAAAGAATTTAAGCGACCCAGAATTGATGCTTCAACTAAAGCCAGGATCCGAGGCACCGCAGTTAAGAAATCTCACACAAGTCAATATCAAACTTTGTTTTCATTTTTAAAAGTTCAGTTGAACGCCCTAGATTTATTAAAATCAGGTTCTTTCTCATTTAAAAACCCTTTGCCCCTCCTTTTTTTTCTTGATTTAGTTATTCGGCGAATGGAATGTATTGGTTTAATTCCATTCCATTGATAATGTTGGTTTAATTCCATTATGTTCATAAATGTTGTTAATTTGGTTTAATTCCATTATGTTGTCGATAATTATTGATAATGTTGGATAATTCCATTCTGTTGAAATATTGAAATATTGGTTTAATTCCTTTTTATTGATAAATGTTGTCAATTTGGTTTAATTCCATTCTATTGCAGATAATTATTGATAATGTTGGTTGATTCCATTCTGTTGATAATATTGAAATATTGGTTCAATTCCATTCTGTTGATAAATGTTGATAATATGGATTTAATTCCATCCTATTGTAGATTAAATATTGATTATTCTCAGAAATGCAATGTATTGGTTTAATTCCATTCCGCGAAAACGTTAAGGAAATAATGATTGAGTTAAATCAATTCCATTTCGTGGAAACATTAAGGAAATAATGATTGAGTTAAATCTTATAGGAGATTAAATATTTATTCACGTTAACTCCTTGTTGAATTATGACTCCACTTGTCATTAACTTGTTTCTTCAAATTACTTGGCAAAAGGGGATGGATTATTAAGTAATTTTAAAAAGGGAATGAGTATTAAATATTAAAAGAATGATTAGTTGAAAAAGGAATGATTATTAAATATTAAGTTTAGTGGTGAAAAAGGAATGATTACTAAATAGTAAGTTTAGTTTTGAAAAAGGAATGATTACTAAATGTTGGTTTTAGTTTGAAAAATTAATGATTATTAAATATTAAAGGGAAGATTGGTTTAAAAAAGAATGATTAATGAGTTAAATCAAACATGAAGGTAATTGACTAAACTTTAGAGTTGTTCCACTTTATATTTAAAATTAAATTACTCATTACCTTATCTTAGAAGTAATTGATTATACCTTAGATCAGACAGATCTCACTTATTATAGTATTTTTCACTACATACATCTTCAATAGGAATTTCAAGGAATAAATGTAAAGGACTTCCTTGTTTATGATGATTCTCTTAGGAACTCTACCTTTTGAATGAAAGGCATAGTTTATATTAATGACTTAATAAGTATTTCATTTAATGATTTCACCTTTGTTAAATTATGTTAATTGTTCACGAGGAATTATAATATGACTTGCATACAATTAATATTAAGGATAGTGCATGTTGCACAACCCCAAGAAAAAGTAATGGATGATGCATGTTGAAGAAGCTTAATTTACCTCACCCAAGCTCTTTATATTCTGCAAGTTAGGGTGAAGTGTTTTTTTAAGTTGACCTTGCGTAAAAAAAAAGTAAGGTGGTTTATGTTGATTAAGAACTCCTAACTTCTCGCGCTTATGGAATTTAATGACGTAGTAGTGTTCTTGGACAAATACCCCCTTGCGCGTTGGAATTTCAGTGTACTGCATGATGATTCTAGTTTATACTCCTTGTGAAATGAAACTTATTGTAACGAATGATTGTTGATCTTATATTACTCACTCACAATGAATTTTATACTATTGGTGATGGTTTTTAGTGGGTTGTGCCTAGTAGATCGTGGTTGATGTTTGGTCCTTTTGCTAAAAAAAAAAATGTGTTTTTACCAGTTGTACGTCGTAGGAGTAGTAACGGTCGGGGTCGTTACATATGGTATCAGAGCCAGGTTCAACCCGCTACTTGGGATCACTACGGATTTCATTGATATGATATTTGATTTTAATGTTTCTAATTAAGTTGACTTGTATTTGTGCAGGTAATCATGGTTAGAGGATGACGTAGAGGTAGATGAAGGGGTGCTAAGGGAGGAGGCGTGACACCTCCAATAGCATCCACGCCAAAGGGGTCTAACCCCTAGGGAGACGAACAGGTTGTTGGGCAGGAGCAGATAGAGGTGGGTAATGTGGTTGGACTGATGAGATCTTTTCACGCATGTCTGAGGCACTGATCAACCGTTTGGATAGAGAGGAGGCCAAGGTGTCGACACCCCCTGAGGGTCCACTGCACGCTTCGGTTGGTACTGGTAGAATTCACCGTGAAATCAATAAGGTCAAATTTCCTAAGTTTTTTGATGCCTTGGATGGCGTAGCCGCCGAGGCATGGTTGGAGAATATGGCGATGTTCTTTGCACTTCGCGACTATACCTCCAACTTGAAGGTCCGCATGGCTGTATTTCAACTGAAGGGGAGCGCTCTTCTATGGTGGAAGACGCTCCTGCCACAACTGGACATGGTCGTCGAAGACATTTCATGGGAACTGTTCGAGGAACGGTTCCGAGAGAGGTACTTATCAGAGGAATTCATTGAGTGTCATCTCAACAAGTTCAACGCCTTACGATAGGGTGGTCGTACGGTGCCCAAGTACGAGGCCCATTTTATGGAGCTGCTTCGGTATGCTTCAAAAATTAATACTGAGAAACTTAAGGTCAACAAGTTCGTATTCAGCCTTAATGGCAACATACGTGCAAAGGTTAGGATTCTTATGCCTCAAACCTTGCATGATGTCATCTAGAAGGCCCTCATAGTAGAGGAGGAGCTTATCAGCGGGGGTCAAAGTAGGAGTCCAGTGAGACCAGCAGGTTAGGTGTCTTCTAGTGCGTAGTAGCATCAGACACCAGCCAGACATATGCCAGGATATCATGGCTTCCAGAGGGGATCCAATTTCACTACACCTTGACGACTGACACCTCAGCAGTGGACACCTTATCATGGACCACAACATCAACAACAACATCAACCTTAGCAGGAGAAGTCTAGGCCTATTCAGCAGAACAGACTAGGATTCTAGGCCGGTAGGCTGTCATCTTCTACTTCGGGTACCAGGAGTACTGGACCGAAGAAGGGGTGTTGGACGTGTGGGGAGCCACACTACTAGCGCGACTTCCCTGTGGAGAGGAATAGAGTGTCTGGATCAGCTGGACCCACTACCGTGGGAGATATGGGCAAGGCCCATGAGATTCATGTAGTGGTGAATAACCGCTAGGCATAGCACTAGTTGACTGTGCTCAAGACGTCAGGTACCATCGCTGACCAGACCCTTAGTATTTTGATAGATCCTAGTGCTACAGAGAGTTCCATTTTTGGTGCAACACTAAAAATGATTAAGGTAAAGGCAATCAAATAGGATGTGTTTATATTTGTAGAGATGGCTTCTGGAGCCAAACAAAAGGTTGGAGGAAAGGTTTCGGGATGTACCCTCAACCTGGGAGAGTTTGTCACCAGGGCCAACCTGTACGCCACGATCTTAGGATCTTATGACGTCGTGATTGGTATGGACTGGTTGGAATCGATACTCAATTGTAAGAAAAAACGGTTGAGCTTGGTCGATGATGAGGGACAAAGACTCGTGATTGTAGGGCGGAACCAGAGAGTTTCCCTGAGGTTCATCTCTTCCTTGTAGCTACGGAAGAGAATGCACAAGGGATGTAATCTTTCTGTGATCCTTGCATTAAACGAGAAGGGGGTAGCGGAAGGTCTAGAACACCTTCCGGCGGTGAGAGAGTTTTCATACGTCTTTCCGGAGGAGTTACCTAGGATGTCACCATAGAGGGAATTGGAGTTTACTATAGACCTAAAACTGGGGACTGAACCGATAACTAGAACGCCTTATTGGATGTCGACCCCGAAGTTACAGGAGTTGAGAATGCAACTTAAGGAATTGATGGACCTGGGATTGACACATCCAAGTGTGTCACCGTGGGGTGCATCTGTTATTTTCATACGAAAGAAGGATGGGTCGTGGAGGCTCTGCATTGACTACCCTCAATTGAAGAAGGCAACGATCAAGAATCAATATTCGTTGTCAAGGATTGATGATCTATTCGATCAAATGAAGTGTGTGGCGGTGTTCTCAAAGATTTATTTGCGATCAGGATATCACTAGTTATGGATTAAGGAGGATGACGTCCCTAAGACCACCTTTAAGATGAGGTTTGGGCATTACTAGTTTACTATTTTACCGTTTGGATTGACAAATGCCCCTGGGGTATTTATGAGTTTGATGAATGAGGTGTTCCACGAGTACTTGGACAAGTTCATCCAAGTATTCATTGACGATATTTTGATTTACTCTCAGACGAAAGAGGAGCATGACGAGCACTTGCGCTTGGTACTACAGTGTCTGCGAGAGCACAAATTATATGGGAAGTTGTCCAAATGCTCATTTTATCAATCAAGGATTCACTACTTAGAGCATGTCATCTCCGATGAAGGTATCATCATGGATCCAACAAAGGTTGAGGATATTATGGAATGGCCTGCACCGATGAATGTCCCAGAAGTGCGTAGCTTCATGGGTTTAGCAGGATACTATCAACGGTTCGTCGAGGGATTTTCGAAGATAGAAAATCCGATCACAGAATTGCAGAAGAATAATAAGAAGTTTGTTTGGACCGAGAAATGCGCAGAAGCATTTGGGAGGCTCAAATAGATGTTTAAAAAAGAACCGATACTAAAGGTCCCTGACATGGATGTATAATTATTGGTATGCATTGACGCATCCAAGGAAGGCTTAGGCGGAGTCTTGATGCAAGACGGTTGAGTGATTGCTTACATCTCGAGGAAACTGAGAAGGCATGAGGAGAACTATGTGACGCATGATTTGGAGTTGTTAGCCATTGTATATGCCTTGAAGGTTTGGAGACACTACCTTGTTGGACAAAAATTTGAACTAAGGACGAACCATTGTGGACTACAACACATCTTTACGCAAAGCGACCTGAATGTGCAACAATGATGTTGGTTGGAATTACTTAGCGAGTATGAATTCAAGATTACTTACATAAAAGGAATAGTGAACCGAGTGGCAGATACATTGAGTCGGAGATCACACATATTTTCGGTATTTCCTCTTCAAACAAATCTACATGAAAGGATTATAACTTTATAGCGCGACGATGACTGGTACAAAGAGGTCGAGTATTTTATCGGACAAAGCATAATGATGATACCAATATTTGAAGGATTTATGTTTGACGATGATGGATTATTGAGGTTTAAAAATCAGATTTATGTACCACCGAACGACGAGTTGAGGATCCTGATCCTAAACGAGGCTCATAGAGAAGTATACATGGCTCACCTGAGAGTCACAAAGATGAGGGCGAACCTTAAACCCTTATTCTTCTAGAAAGGAATGAAGGCAGATATAGTCAACTATGTGGCCCGATGTCTAGAATGTCAGTAGGTAAAGGCTGAACATAGACATCCAACAATATTACTATAGCCACATGCTATTCCGGAATTGAAATGGGAGGTTATTTCAATGGATTTTATTGTTGGTTTGCCACTAATGACAAGGAGACATGACTCAATTTTCGTAGTAGTTGACACTCTGACGAAGAGTGCTCATTTTATTCCTGTGCGTACTACGTATCAGGCACCAGACATAGCTAGATTTTTCATCAGTGAGATTGTGAGGCTGCATGGCGTGCCTAAGAGGATTATATCCGACCAAGGATCAATGTTTACTGGACGCTTTTGGACTAGTTTCCAAGAGGCCTTGGGAACCCAACTTAACTTCAGTATTGTGTATCACCCGGAGACTGACGGGAAGACCGAGCGAACGAACCATACCTTGGAGGACATGTTACGCATGTATGTGATGAACCAACAAAAGCGTTGGGAAGAATTCTTGCCACTAATGGAATTCAATTATAACAACAGTTACCAAAGCACCATTAAGATGGTTCCTTTCGATTTTCTTTACTCGCGACTGTGTCAGATGCCTTTGAGTTGGTATCGGCTTGAGGATAGGGTCCTAGTGGGACCAGAAGCGATCCAAGAAATGGAAGAGAAAATGAAAACAATAAGACAAAGGATTAAAGAAGTGCAGGATCGAGAGAAGAGTTATGCCAATGCACATCGTGTCGACCATAGTTATGAGGTTGGAGATTGATTATTCTTGCGGGTAAAACCGCATAAGAGTTCGATCAAGTTTGGAAAGGGAGATAAAATATCTCCTGGGTTCATGGGACCTTTTGCGATTGTGGAGATGAAGGGGCCCATGGCCTATCGACTAGGCTTGCCTGATTCCTTGAGGCGTATGCATGATGTTTTTCACGTATCTGTTTTGAAACATTATATTACTGATCTTACACATGTTATTGAAATGATTTCCTTGCAGGTATGGGACAAGGGGGTGCTCATGGATGAGTCGATCTGCATCATGGATCATCGCATTCAACTGCTATGACGTTGAACAGTAGATCAATTCAAGGTCTAGTGGGACAACTATAGTCTGCATTCGACAACCTGGGAGGATGCATATGATATACGCCAATAGTTTCCATTTTTGTTTGATAGATAGACTTATGATACTGTGATACACATTATTTCGACACTTATATACTGTGAAACTTTAGGATGAAGTTTAGACCAAGAGGGGATGTATGTAGCATCCCGCTCTTGCGTGCATTGAGCGAACTTATTCTTTGAGGACACTTGCTTGCAAGTGATCTATATTATTATAATTTTGGGCGTTTGATTATGATTATGAGGCATTATGAATTGATGACATGTTACTTTGCTGCATTGACATAGACAAGTGCTATTGACTCAGTTTTCCTGAGTGTGTAGGATTTTGGACCTCGAGGATGTAGAGGCATCGATGGAACCCCTTGGACTCTGTATCGATTCAGGGAGTGGACTATTGGGGTTTGATTGTTGTATATATGACATTTGCGCATCTGATTAGATGATATTATTATGGATATATTTATGACATGATTCATTGATGATGCAGGATGACGATAGATTGTCGACTAGACTCACATGAGAAGTAGAGGGGTCACACATGACTACCAGAGACATTAAGGGAGAGGTGTGGACAACATCCCTGCCACAACCTATTAGCACTCTCGTCGTGGCTCGAAATGTAGGTTAACGACTACCTAGTTCGAGAAGACCCACGATGTCATGAGGGCCGACTACGACAGTTGCTCACAATGATTCTAAGGGATGTGCAATAAGGCAAGGGACTTATTCCTTAGAGGCCCTTAGTCTCCCACAATATCACCTGGTGGAGTATTGACTCAAGGGGTTTTGATGTCTACCAAGTCAGTCAATAAGCAAGTGGCACCCTTGGAGCATGTAGTGTGTCCTGAAGGGCATGTCGCGCAAGGGAAACAGATTGGGGTGAGTGGCACCCTTGGAGCACCTAGTGTGTCCTGAAGGGCACGCCAAGTTGTTCAATAATAAATGAATAAACCTATATGGCCTTAGAACGAACACTGTGATGAGAAAGATTTAAAAAAAATTCCCTAATAAAATGTCGCCCAGCCTAGGAAATTAAAGTCCAGGTCTAAGTGATACTTGTGATAAAAATAAAAATATATATTTATATAACAATAAAAATAACAATAAATAAATAATAATGATAATTATCATTAATCATGTGATGAGAAAAGGGTAAGAAATTCATTAATTTATAAAAATCTTTTGGGGGATAAAAATAAAAAGGGGGAAAAGGGGAAATAATTGTTTTGTCACATATGCTAATTAAAAATTTATTAATTAAAAAGGAAAAGGGGGAAAAGTTAATGTTCTACACCTGCCAATTTGATTTTTAAATAAAAAGGGAAAGAGAGAAATCTAAAAGAATTAGGAAACTAGGAAAAAACGAGAAACATAAAAGAAAGAGGAAACACAAGGAAAAAAAAAGTAGAAAGACTAACTTAGTAAGGTATCTGGCATTTAAGAACTTTCTAAATTAAACTCAACTAGTAAATTAGTAAGGGGGTAAGTCATTAATATGTGTAAGGGAATTTGGGGACACCTAGGAGCGATTCTAGGAATGTTTTTAGGTGGGTGAGGGAAATAGGAGTAATTAATCAATTAATGAAATTAATTTATGGTGAAATGAAGGGGATGGGTGACACATATACGGGGAGGATTATTATGAATTAAATTATTGAACACTAAATTAAAAAGTATTTTGGGAAAGTAAAGGACTTAGAAAATCTATATAAAGGAGGGAGGAGGAGGATGCTGGATCTCTTCTGTTATGTGTAACATTACGCTGCAGAAATTTAGACTTGAATGACTTATCTTGTGGGAGTTAGGATACCTAGCTCGGTGAGGAGTGGTATCTCGGCCTCGCGAGGCGAGATGGGAGCTAGATAATTCTCTGGTTAGTGTGCATGGCCCCTTTGCGGCTAGGGGGGCTAAGGGGGAAGAAGAGTACCCCTAGCATTGCCTAAGAGGTACCGGTGAAGTCTCATCGGTCAGCAAGTGGGGGGTACATGAAGCACATGGGATGACGACTCAGAGAAGACGACTTGGGCTATGGCAAGCTTACTACTATTCTGCATGATAGATTATTAATATACTTTATGCTTTTAATTCTGTAACTTTTTATTTGGGTAAAGGAAATGTTGACTTAGCATTTCAATCGAGAACTTAATTTTCCCCATAAGCCTTAAGCTCATTGTTGACTTGATTCCTTTGGCTTTCGCTCTCTAAATGTTGTGACTGTCCAACTGGTTTATTGATTTGTGGTGAAGAGTTGTGCTTTTACTTTTTCCTAACCCCTAGTTTGTCAGTGCATGCCTAAGCAGTCAGCTAGGAGCCGGATCGATAGTTGTCACTTCGGTGTTAATAGACCTATAGATCATAATGCCCTTCTTTTATGTGCGCGGATGATGAGCGAAGGATAGTTTGCCCAGCTGTCTACCCCTGTTGATTGTTCCTGGTTGAACGTTTGTCTTGCGCCTTCTAGTGAATGAGTACCTGGGTGTTTGGTTTCCTTTGCGCCTTTTGTTGGTTTATCTCTGTGCTTTTTTTTTTCTTCGTGCTTCTAATGGCTTAACCTTGGAATTTATCTGCGTTATGGTTGATAAAATCTTTGCGATCTTTTCAATGACATTTCCTAGTGGATCTTTGTGTTTCTAATAAGGTAATCTTAGTGTTCTAACATGGAATGAATGCGACAACGTTTTATATGATAGACAACGAATTCTACTATCAATGCGATTTTTATTTTATATGTTCAATATCTTTATCAAATCATTATTTAAACAATGAGCCATATCATTTTACACAGCAAATATCTTATTTAACTTAGCGATAGACTTGAGACAGTGATAGAATCAGCCATCTGTTTCACATGGAGAATTAGATCTGGTATATGTTCGACCATGTTTCCCACATTATCTTATTACTGCGTTACCATGTAAATGTCCAAATGGGTTATTGTTGCTTTAACTACAATATCATTGTCTGCGATCTTATATCTACATTTTTCTTGACTGGTCATTGGTTGGGAGTCATATTGCATTGTATGTTGTGTGAAAGCGTTTTTATTAATGACTTGTTGAGGGCATAGCGATAACAGATTTTATTAATGGAAATTTGTTTTAGCATATTGGCAAGTATGTTGGTAGCGAGACCCTTGTTGATTAATAGAAAGCCCATTGGGTTAAATGACAGGGTTATGTTAATGGTGATGTATATTCTTGATAGGACAACTTATGCTTTTCTAGTATGCCTTGTGATTACTTCAACCTGTGAATTTAATGATCTGTTTACCATTTCTCCCTATTTCCCCATTATGTTTTACCAATTCGCCTGGCGCCTTCATATCCTTCCCGTGACTTATGTAGACACAATAACATCATCTAATGACCGATTTTCCTTTCACGTAATAAGTCTGCAATTTTGGGGGGGATTGGTCTGTTATTTGTTAAGTTTGTGGCGCAATTCCCCGTGTCTTCTTCCAGAATGAGGTCAGTTGTTTTATCTCATAATCAGGTTCCTGAATGGATAATTCTTCATAGGTGGTTGATTGCATCCACGTGTGCCCTTTCTCCTTGCTTTGAATGGAGGAGGGGAGTGTTATCTCTTAAAGCTATTCAATTAAGGGGATGGCAAGAGTTTAAGTGACCCAGAATTCATGCTTCAACTAAAGCCAGGATCTGAGGCACCATAGTTAAGAAACCTCACGCAAGCCAATATCAAACTTTGTTTTCTCTTTTAAAAGTCTAGTTGAACACCCCAGATTTCTTATAATCGGGTTCTTTCTCATTAAAAACCCCTTCGCCCCTACTTTTTTTTCTCGATTTAGTTATTCGTCGAATAGAATGTATTGGTTTAATTCCATTCCATTGATAATGTTGGTTTAATTCCATTCTGTTCATAAATGTTGTTAATTTGGTTTAATTCCATTCTGTTGTCGATAATTATTGATAATGTTGGATGATTCCATTTTGTTGATAATATTGAAATATTGGTTTAATTCCTTTTTGTTGATAAATGTTGTCAATTTGGTTTAATTCCATTCTATTGTAGATTTAATTATTGATAATGTTGGTTGATTCCATTCTGTTGATAATATTGAAATATTGGTTCAATTCCATTATGTTGATAAATGTTGATAATATGGGTTTGATTCCATCCTGTTGTAGATTAAATATTGATTATTCACAGAAATGGGATGTATTGGTTTAATTCCATTCCACGGAAACATTAAGGAAATAATGATTGACTTAAATCTTATAGGAGATTAAATATTTATTCACGTTAACACCTTGTTGAATTATGACTCCACCTGTCATTAACTTGTTTCTTCAAATTACTTGTAAACAAGATGGAATATTAAGTAAGTTTGAAAAAGGGAATGAGTATTAAATATTAAAAGAATGATTAGCGAAAAGGGAATGATTATTAAATATTAAGTTTAGATAGTAAGTTTAGTTTTTAAAAAGAAATGATTACTAAATGTTGAGTTTTAGTTTGAAAAATGAATGATTATTAAATATTAAAGGGAAGATTGGTTTAAAAAAGAATGATTAATCAGTTAAATCAAACATGAGGGTAATTGACTAAACTTTAGAGTTGTTCCACTTACTTTATATTTAAAATTAAATTACTCATTACCTTCTCTTAGAAGTAATTGATTATACCTTAGATCAGACAGATCTCACTTATTATAGTATTTATCACTACATACATCTTCAATAGGAATTTCAAGGAATAAATGGAAAGGACTTCCTTGTTTATTGATGATTCTCTTAGGAACTCTACCTTTTGAGTGAAAGGCATAGTTTATATTAATGACTTAATAAGTATTTCATTTAATGATTTCACCTTTGTTAAATTATGTTAATTGTTCATGAGGAATTATAATATGACTTGCGTACAATTAATATTAAGGATAGTGCATGTTGCGCAACCCCAAGAAAAAGTAATGGATGATGCATGTTGATGAAACTTAATTTACCTCACCCAAGCTCTTTATATTCTGCAAGTTAGGGTGAAGCATTTTTTTTTAAGTTGACCTTGCACAAAAAAAAAAGTAAGGTGGCTCATGTTGATTAAGAACTCCTAACTTCTCACGCTTATGGAATTTAATGACGTAGTAGTGTTCTTGGACAAATACCCCCTTGCGAGTTGGAATTTCAGTGTACTGCATGATGATTCCAATTTATACTCGCGAAATGAAACTTATTGTAACGAATAATTGTTGATATTATATTACTCACTCGCCGTGAATTTTATACTACTGGTAATGGTTTTCAGTGGGATGTGCCTAGTAGATCGTGGTTGATGTTTGGTCCTTTTACCAAAAACAAAATGCATTTTTACTGGTTGTACGTCGTAGGAGTCGTAATGGTTAGGGTCGTTACATCCAATCAAATCAACGCACCATAATTGAATCCACCATCCCTCGAAATATCTAGCTTGTCACAAATTGTGATGTAAAACTATTCAAAATTCAGACCTATGAAATACCAACAAACCACAAACTTGAATTGCTTCTGAGAAAACAAAATAATATCTGGGTGCCAATTCTATTTCTTCAACCCCTATGTGAATAATCCACATGACTGATACTCCCCCACTCCCATACTTATGTACCTTGGCATTTTCATTTTTGCTGAGTCTTTTGTGATTACCATATCCCCAGATTCCGTGCACTTATATTGTTTGCACCTGCATACTCAGCGCCATGGATGATTTTAGGGGCTAAATTTCACTCATGGGCTAATTTTCCATGGTTTTTCCAAAAATGAGATTCGTTATTTTAAAAATGATTTTCCCAAATTCTATAGGATACAATTATTTTACCTTAAAAATCGCCAAAATTTTATAGAAACTATATAAAATCCTTAGAAATTTGAATATTTTTACAAAAATATCGCCAAACATTTATAGTTGGGATATGAAGGATTAGTAAGATTCGCCAAAGTTTCTACATTTTAAAATAAATTTCCATCCTTAAAATCATCCCTGCTCAGTGCAAGTATATCCCTCAACCCTTAAACACACAAATTACTTTAATTTGCAACCCTTAAACACACAATTCATCATTGATCCTCGTGTAGTTGTTACTTCTACAATTTGGAATTTCTAATGGTTCTACATCAACTATTATGAAAACCCACATAACTTGCACGATAACTGAGTAATTTATGTCACCTTGGTTTTCTCCCATTTGGAAGAAAACATAAGTTATTTACTACATGTGTGAAGTAAATGTCAAACTTTTTTATGAACTTCCTAGTGCTTTCTATTTAACATTCATTGTATTCCATGACTAAATCACATGTGGAAATGACATTTTAGTAAATGCACCAGATACAATTTGTCTTAAAGTAATTGCACCTTCATAACTTACTATTCATAACTTTCACATATATCAAAGTGCATTAAGAGAAACACACATATAGAAAATAGAAAAATAAAATAATGTTCTTATGCCTATAGCATATGCACCACTTCTTCCACTAACAATATTTCTTCAACAAGAATCTAGATAAGCTTGATGAAAAAAGTCGCTTACCAAACTTCAAAAACATGACACAGACATCAATCTGTTAGACCACAAGCACTATAAATTGATAACTGGTATTGAAATTGTAGATCTCCCTCATGCAGATGATGAACTAACTCAATATGTATCCTTGTTCAAAAAAACTGGTAATAAAAAAAGATGTTTACTGAGAAATTTTCTAGATATCTTTGTTTCTTTCTTATAGGTATTCTATTTAATGCTCCATTCTTATCGTTTAAAAAATAATATTCCCTATGTAACTCAACCTCTGCACACTTTACATTGTTTCCCACACATCCTATCCTCCACATACTTTACATTGCTTCCAAAAAATCCTAGCATCGACACACTTTACATTGCTTCTGAGGCATCTTCACCTTCGCATAATCCTTTTTACTAAAATTTATGCTACTTGTTTTTTTTTTTCACATAATCAAATGTTAAATATGAACTTCTTAGTCCAATTCTAAATTTGATCTTCTCTACCGAGAAATTTACCTTTTTTGCTTCTCACGCATCCTAGCCTCCACACAGTTTTTACTGAATTTTATGTGCAAAGCCTCCACAATTTCACGACCATCCTTTATCTCTACACACATTTACTTCCACACAATACAAAGACTCAACCCAAATATTTTGGTTATTCTATCATTTCTTTTGGAAGCTCTTGTTCCCCTTGTGCTGCTATGGTATATTAGAATAAAGGTGCCATGATCTTAATATTATTTATCAAATGCATAGTGAACCACTAATGTAGAAATCAATTGCAAATACAAGGCATCAACTGAATCCACTATTTTCAGACTTGTTCCAACTTTTCTAATTGCTACTCCATCTCAACTTCTAGGATAGATACAACCAAAAAATGTAAAAGGTTTACATTGTAAAATTATATATATATATAAACAAAGGTATTATCTTGTACAATAAATTTGAAAAATACAAATTTCAAGTATAAGTATAACACACAATTTAATTAAGTAAACAATATATGTAATTTGGTTTTATAATGTATACTTTCTCACAAATAAACTTGGTCAACATTCACATAGATATCGTCCACAAATTTCTACTCGCTTTACTTCCTACAATTCTAAGGTGCAGACACTTCACACTGGTTCCCTCACATCCTTGCTTCCAAATACTCTACATTGCTTCTCGCATAAGCTAAATTCCATCTATTTTCCTGAAAACTCTACCCACTTTGCTCCTTGCAATTCTAACACATTGGTACTTTTCAATTGTTCCTACCCATCCTAACCTCCAAAGACTTTATATTGCTTCTTTCATTTGCTAACGTCGCCATTGAACACTTCGCTTATTTACATTGCTTCTCACATATGCTAACCCCCCATTCAATATTTCACTTATTTAATTACTAAGTTCTAGTCCACATTGGACATTTACTATTTAATCACGAAGTTTTACTCAACATTAAAAATTTATTAAGCTTTACTTCACATTGAATAATTCACCTTCTCGCATATGCTAAACTTCCTATTGAAAATTTCATTTATTTGCTTCCCTCATATGCTAACCTCCCCATTGAAAATTTCACTTATTTACTAAGTTTTGTTGTGGATTCAATACTTTACATTCATTTTTTTTAACAAAGTCTTATTCTAAATGTTTTTATGTCAACAATATTAAATGTTTTTACTTGTTAATCCCTGTAGAAGGCTAAGACTATACCATCCTATTCATAGTTGACCATACATTAGTTTTTCTTTGACTACAAATCTTTCTATCCAATGTTGTACATCTTTTGGCTGAGCTCTAACCAAATGCGATTTTTTCAATCTTAGGTTATGCCTAATTTTTGAGTTTTAATCACCGAACATGCACACTGCAATTTTTTTTCCAAACATAGATAACCTAAGTTTGGAGTTTTAATCTTAGATAACTATGACATTTATTCGTTTAGGTCATTAAATTCATGTTAGTGGAATAAATACATGTGATGTCATATATTGGATGTGAAGTACAATGTTGCCACATATTTGTTTTTCTAATGATCTTCTAATCAAATTTGTAACATAATTTATATTTATCAACATTCCACTAAGAAATTTTTGTTATCTTCCACTATTCACTCTGGTTTGATGTCCCCTTTCTCTCCCAACCTCTTTTTTCCATCTCCAAGTCCATTATCTCCTAATATATTTTAGGAGTTTCCTCTCAAATTATCTCTATAACTCTCTACAACTCGCATAGATAGTTGTGCATATATAACTCCCATAGATGGTTGTGCATACGATGAGAACCCATATCTACACTTCTTGGTAGACCATCCATGAACGAAGTTCCATTGTTTCCTTCTCCATCTCCCACCTATTGATCTCTTTAACAATAATCTAGACCCCATGGATATCAAAATTTATCACATACTAGTCATTGATCTCTTTCTTGGTTATTGAATTTTTAGTTTATTAGTCATTCCAATGATGGACAATTTTATGGCAGTTCATCAAAATTGGTTTTACAAAATATCCATAAATGCTTTCTTATGAGTAATTCCAATAATAGATATTTTTTTCTTTTCCTTCCATATATCTCAGTTCATCAAATTTGATTTTAGAAAATATTGATTATGTGAGAAATAGAGACATGAAGGTAGACATTCACAGAGACACACACAAAATTCATTCATAATAAAGTCCATCCATAATATGAAAAAAAATAACAATTACAAAATTCAAACAGAGTAAAAAAAAAATAACAATTACAAAATCTACACAAAATAAACTAAGTCATGATGAATATTGTATAAAACAAAAATAGAATACAACTAAAGTTAAATGAATATTGTATAAAACCAAAATAATGACATCTTAGTCAAACACCATCATATTTTAGAAAAGAGGAAATAATTGTATGGTGGTTATTCACATGGTCATGAATTTTTAAATTGTTGGCACTTAAAATTCATTAATTTCATCTTTTTTTTACACAATTATTATAATTTTCATAAATAATTTAACATATAACATTCTAATGTTAGAAGTTGATGTTAAACTTAATTTATATAGACATATTTTTTTGTTTAACAAGTCTCTTTTCAATTTCATTGATCATTTATTTTATAGAATATATAGACCATTTATTTTATAGAATATATAATAATTGGTTGACTGTTTATTTCAGGAAATTTTGTTACCTTATATTATAACAAGATGCTGCAATTATTTGTTGGTTTTAATATTTTTAATGTTATTATGAATATATAACAAGATGCTGTCATTATTTGTTGGTTTTAATATAATTTTTAATGTTATTATGAATATATTTTAAGTAATTTTGATAACTAATAGGCCACTTCAGCTTAATGCAATTTTGATATTGGTATAAGCATTTTCAAGATGTTCACATGCAATATTGTAATTCAAACTTATGCATAATTCAAATCTATACACCATTACAAATAGTAAATTCCTTGTTGAAATTTACTTTTCAGAAATTATGCACCGTTACAAATAGTAGATTCGTTGAAATTTAATGAAGAGAAATTTGTGGGCTGGAGTGAAATGGGTGATTTTCAGGGGCGTCATCTTGTAATAAGGGCTGGTTAATGCCAATGTTACTGTGCGTGTTGTTGTTGGATCCATCTCTTTCCAAGTTATCCTCTTTTGCCTTGCCCCACAATACGGAATAAAGTCCCGCGATGATCAAAATTGCTCCCAACAAACTGCAGAACATACAAAGCTGTGAACAAAAGCATGATAAATCACACTGAACTTCTATTTATCTAAAATGCAGAAAGACATGCATTATCATCACCTTCCCCAGTGAAGTTCCACGCGAAGGATGACAAGTTGCAGGGTTGCAACTAATATTGTCGATGTTGGACCAAACATTGCAACGAAGACTGGTCCCTTTACACTTATACAGTACATTTGTAGGAAAAATGCAAAACTGGAACACAGTATTCCCTGCACCAATGTCAACACAAAGCTTTAGAATATCTAAGAGAAAAGTAGGTTTAAGCAATACAAAGAATAGATTCTCACAGAGTAGACAATGCTGAGAAGCTCAACGTCCCACTTTAGCCTCCAAGCTGAGGTTTTTGGCTTAAAGAATAAAGCCACCAAGATGTTCTGTACTGTTCCTTGGAATAACATGATAGCTGTTAATGACAGCTGAGCTGGATATTTCCTCACAACTGGAGCCTGTAATCACAACAACATAAAATTTGCACATGATATACCATATTACTCTGTATTAAGATGGTGGTTCTTGTCCAAGCCTTTCTACCCAAGTTCAAGGGGGAGGGATAAATACCTGAAAAGTAACCCACCCAGACCAAAATAAGCAGGCCACAAACAGCATTAAGGCCCCCAGCATCCACATGTTAAGTTCAGGCCCATTAGGTGTTGTGAGGAGTACAGGGCCATTATAGAAAGTCATAAGCATTGCACCACCCACACACACAATGGTGCCCACAACTTTGGCTTGGCCATGCTTTCTCTTCATATCAACTTTCTCAATTCTGAAGAATTCACCATATGCATAAAACAATAAAAAACGGATTGCAGAGGAAGTACTTCCAATCTTTAATCTTGGTCGCAGTGAGGAAAGTACTGTGTTTTATATAAATTTGCAAAAGATATTTTTGGACAGGCCTTGAAAATGGTTTTTTTTTACCAAAATGAAAATGGAAATGTGAACTACACAGATCTATCGAAAATATTCAATCAAAAACTTGGTGATTTTAGTTATATAAGCTATGTGTATACTGTTATACACTATGTTGTTAGAAATTTGATTTATACAAAATCAGAAGGTAGGTATCTCTCATTATTGATATGAAGATTGTATTGAGGGTTCAAAATTTGAATGAGTGCCATACCCACAAGCTGTAGCCATCAGGAATATGACAACAGGAATGATATTTGATATTGCAGAAGCAAATGCTGCAGAAGTGTATCTCAAACCTGCAAAGTAAAAATTCTGAAATACAGTGATCCTGCAATTGTATTGTGGGAAAAATCCCATCTCCTTATAAGTCAAATAATAATAATCTATAAAGAAAAGGAAATAGAGTTTGCAGTTGTACAGCAAGATTTGACTAGCTACTTACCCGCACAGTGCAAGCACAAAGATCTGCCAGAAAATGGCGCAGGTAATTGCAGGGCGTTTGTTTCTGCATTTCATTACATTAGTGGGCACTAAGATCTGTAATTTCAAGCCTTTTGTATAGTAGAAACAGAAGTTTTTCAAGCTATTAATTCACACAAACAATATATGATATAATATACCTTTCTAGAAAATAAGCAAAAGGAGCGATGGCTATTGTAGCAACAGCTTCTCTGTATGCTACAAAGACGAAATGATTCATTCCTTTTTCTAGAGCAACACTGGTAATAATATTCATGCCTGCATAGCACACCTGAGCTGCAAGCTGAGCTATAAAGGGCTTGAAGGAGCCCAACCAGCTAGCCATTCTTTAAAACTTCAATTATCATTCCAGGCAATAAGAAACTCAAGAAACAATCCAAATAAAGGAATTTCTATATCAGAAAACCAGTGTGAAAGGGTTTCAATTCAAGTTAATTTAATTTTCTTCACTTTTTCCACTCTGTACATTTATCAAAGTGGGCGAAGATTCCACACAATTAGGAGATGATGCAGATGATGGGCACGATGAATATATACCTCAATTCCATGAATATATACCTAAATTCCAGCTAGTCATGCTTTCACTGCAACAATTATACGTGATGAGAATATACGTGTCGACTTTTTCATAGCCACGATTCTACCAATTTATGTAATTGTTTTTAATCAAAAGCAACGGATTAATAAACGTTGTGCATATTAAGATATACACATTTAAATTTGATTTAAAGACTGTCCTTTAAGTGTCGATGATGGAGTATGCTGTTAAAGTATTTTTTGATGTTAAAGGTATCAGTTTTTGAATCTCGATTTTAAATCACGGACAAACACAAACTAACAAACAAACAAAAAATATTAATTACACCGAAAGGCGTATACCTATTGAAGATGGGCACAATTAATCACCTTTTAACCTAAAATTCTAATCTAATGGCTAACAGTTGAAGACGCTGGCATATTCTTAGTCGTCCTCCCAAATCAATGAATGTGATTTACTCTTCATAACTTCCTTGTATTTTTGAATGCATTAGTTAATGTATTTACTTTTTAACATTTACCTAATCATATTAAGAAATTATTGTACCACCATATGATTACCACTTTAACTGAGTAACTTTTGGAATTACCACATTTAATTTTTGGATTTCCTTAACTCTAAGTACGTTTCAGCTGTCAATGCGTTTGAATCGCTCAACCATTTAAAAACATTATTATTAATTTGTCTTCTAACAATGAAAAACAAAAAATATTAAAATTGTATAGATTCAAAACATATCGTTTATTAGTTTAATGTACTAAAATCATAATTTTTTCTTGTTTTCTTACCATGGAACATGGCTAACATCATACATTTGTTGGAAGCAAAAAGTTTTCTCAACTGGAACATGTCAACATCATACATTTGTTGTCATAATTCAAATTTTTAATTAATGCCATCATACATTTGTTGGAAGCAAAGAGTTTTCTCAGCTGGAACATGTCAACATCATACATTTGTTTCCATAATTCAAATTTTTAATTAATTTCATTTAAAATCCCAAATTTTTATTTCTATGGTTAAAACTTTACATTAATGTTCTTATGGATTTGTAATTATTTTAATGTAATTATTGTTTTAAAAATTCTTTAGTAAAAGAAAAATGAAAATTATTAGAATATTGACAAGTATAAAGTCATTTTAATTCTAATTATGGTTAAACAAGTTTTAAGAGGGATCAAATTCTAACCCATTTTAGAGTGCAAAAGATTTAATTAAGTTAGTTTATATATATATATATATATATATATATATATATATATATATATATATATATATATATATATTTCATTTCACAAAAGGTTAGAGCATATATAATTTTCATTTACTTAATTTTTTTTATTATTATTTAAAAATGACATTAAAGTAAGCGGGTTAATCAGATCTAATGATTAAGTAATGCATAATGACATGAACAGGGATTATCTTGACTTTTAATTTGTGGACACTACCAAAAATATTCTTAGATCATTAAATCTCACACAAACATTGCATATTTTTAATTAAAAAACTCATTAATCTAGAAATTTTCAATAGATATAAATCTGAACTATAATATTGCTATAAAAAAATATAATTTTATAATAAAAAAAATAAAACACTAAAACATTAGATATAATATAATTTTATGATTTAAATGCTGCTTTGTTTTATTATTTCCATTTCTTTATATTTAATTGAGAAAATAATTTTATAATGAAAAAAAATAAAACACTAAAACATTTCCTATAATATGATTTTATGATTTAAATGTTTTTTTCCTATTGTCATTTCTTTATATTTAATTTACCAATAAAAAATCAAAAGCACATATATATTGAGTGACGTGGAAGGGAATTAAGAATCTTTGCTCTTTAACACTATGGCAACAATAATATTTGCTCCACCAGCTTTAACAGTACAGCTATGAGTGGTAGATTATATTAAAAATAAGTCACTAGAAAGAAGTTCCTCAAAGGTGGTTTCTTTGAAAGAGGAAAAACAAAAGTTAAGTAATTGGCACGATTTTTTGAAGAATCTTTTGGCATGATCTTTTGAAGGATTAAAAAGTTAAACATGGTCGAACTCTTAAATTTAACAAATAAAAATAATAATTAATTAAACTAATCACCCTTTATGACTTATGACAAAAACTGAAAATATTATTTTTATAGTCAAAATTTTATATCTATTTATAGAAAATTAAACAAATAATAATCAATTTAACTAATTCTAACTAATAATCAAAATGGAGTAAGATGGTTACTGTTTCGATGCTGATGATATGAATTGAACATACGATGAGAGTTTTTTTGGCTCCACCTTTCCCGTTGATGCCTGAAACCTTAACTTTGTGCTCTCCCCTGCTCACCCTCACCCTCAACCAGGTCTCCTTCGCTGCGAAACTCTAGCTTCAAACCTCTATGGCCTCCCCCAAGGGAGGAGTCGGGGGCTTCTTCCTTTCCTACAAAGAAGCCCTAAACAATGCCTTTAGAAAAGCTCTGGATCACGCGATATAAAATCTCCATACCTAGGAACCCATGCAAGAAGACCAACCCGATCCAAAGACTGTTGAACAATCGACACCTGTGTAGGCGTCCATGACCCATTCTACCTTGGAAGCCACCAAAACCAAAACATGCCTTCCCAAATCAGAGGAGCAACCGAGGATCGAGCTTCCGCTAGCTCACATCAATGCCAGAATTGAATACATGAGAACTACATGGAACAGACACTTCTAAACTGGATCGTAGCAAAATGGGAACCCAAAGCACATTTTGACATCCAACTAGGCTCAAAAGGATTGTTCACTATCATCTTCACTCGACTCGATGACAAAGAAAGAATACTCGAAGGGGGCCCCTACTTCTTCAATTCAATAGGTTTATACCTTCAGAACTTGACAGAATGCTTCAACCTCAACAAAGAAGACTTCACCTGGGTGCCTATTTGGATCAGACTCTACACATTGCCTCAAGACCACTAGGATGATGAAACCCTCAAAGACATTGGTAACACTCTTGGAAATTTCATCAAAATAACAGAGCAAACTAAAATCAACAAGTACACCTCCTATGTCAGGATCTGCGTCTACATGCACATCGTCAAAGCCTTGTCGGACTCCATTTTCCTGGCGCATGAAGACATGGAATGGATCCAAACCCTGGACTATGAACATGTCCCTTTCAGACGAAAGTTCTATGAACATGGGCACCTCTTCAGAGACTGCCCTCAAAACAAGCCAACCACAGGTCACAAAGATGATGCACTCACAGACGAGGAGGGATTTCGAACAATCCCCACCCAACGATGAAAAAACCAGAAATCCCACGTCGCTGCCAAATCCACGGACCCGTCGACAAGAAACAATTTTCAAGTCCTTGCCCAGCAATCAAACGGGGAGGAACCCATTGAGGAAGAAATATATCTGTCCCCAAAAAATCCACACCAGGAGCCCGTGCAAAACCAGGGAAGCACTCCCACCACAGATCCAAGCCCCACAAAGATCAACCCCCCGCCCAAACCGTCCTTAATGCCGCCTACCGAGAACCTGATATGTTCCACCAGTGAGAATTTTGATGCACTAATGGATGAATATATGGGAGATCTAGATCTGGGTGAGATAGATCTCCTAGGACTAGAAGATGCATGCAAAAAACACGCTTTCCACATGATAGCCCCAAAGCAGATCCATCTCCTCAAGGAAGTCCTCAACAAAGACAAATTGTGTGGTCGAATTGGGATACAAAATAATCCACCAACTGACCTAAAAAAGGTTGTCAAAGATCTCAAAAAGAGAGGGTGCAAAACAGATCTTCAATGCATCGCCTCTTTGGGTTCCAAGTTAGTGGAGTTAGGGCAATATGCCCAGATCACCGAATTCTTTTCTTCCAATACACAAGGTTCCCAATGAAAGTCATCTCTTGGAATGTTAGGGGCATCAATGGTCTCAAAAAACAAAGAATGCTCTAAAGGAAAATCCACCAAGAAAAACCCACAATACTCATGATTTAGGAAACAAAAAGCACCAACGAAAATATCCATACCTTGCTCTCTCGTCTTTGGAAAAATAACAACTCCATTAAAGTGGATGCAGTCAAGGCCTCGGGTGGTCTTGCAATAGCCTGGAATCCTTCAGATATCACCCTTAATAACCTCACCACCACCAAAAACTCCATCTCAACATCCTACCACCTCATTGGAACAAACGTGCATGGATTCATCACTAATGTTTATGGTCCTCAATCCACTGATAAAAAAATCAATTTTCTAAACTTTCTGGACAGGTATAAGGAAGATCAGCCCAGACAGAAATGGATCCTAGGTGGCGACTTCAACCTCATCAACAACCTTCAGGAAAATAAAGGAGGGTGTCGCATTCTCACGTAGGAGGACACTAGCTTCAAGAACTTCATTAAGAACAATGAACTGGTGGATCTAGAACCTACCAATGGAATTTACACCTAGGATAACTGACGTGGCGACATATCTCATATCGCCTCACACCTCGACAGAATTCTAGTCTCTGAAGACATTGCAACAACCGATAATGAGCTTTCCTCCTCCATTCTCCCTTCCTCAGTCTTAGATCACTGGCCCATTTTCCTTCACTAGCACCAAAGAGACAAGGACTGTTTCTGCCCCTTCAGGTTTGAATTTTTTTGGTTATCTAGCCCAGAATTCAAACCTATGATCCAACAATGGTGGTCGACCACCCACCCCCTTGGCCACACCAAAATGTACAGATTTCAACAAAAACTAAAAATGTTGAAGCAACATCTGAAGGAGTGGAACAAAATGACCTTTGTGAACATCTTCTTGGCCAAAACCACCCTGGAAAAGGACATGGAGACATTACAACAACATATCATCCTGGAAGGTCGTTTGAAAACTCTCTCACACAGAGAAGCATAACTTCAATCCAAAATAGAGGAGAGATGTTAGTAAGAAGAAATTCTCTGGAAAAAAAAATCAAGAATCTCATGGCTGAAGGAAGGCGAATGCAATACCTCTTTCTTCCACCACACAACCATCCAGTACAAAATTCACAACATAATCTCTTGCCTTAAAAATAAAGATGGCACTAGGCTTGAAAACCACAAGGACATTGAAACTGAATTGGTATCCTACTATGAAGATCTACTCACGAAGGATAATCACTCCAAGGGGGAGGCCATTCAATGAGTTACCACCCACATCCCCAGTATGGTCATTGATCAACACAATGCCTCCCTAATGCATCCAATCAATCTCCAAGAGGTGGACTATGTTGTCATGAAAATGAAAGAAGATACAAACCCTGGGTCGAATGGTTTCACAACCAACTTCTTCCATGCCTGTTGGGATATGCTAAATCTAGACATGCTAGACATTGTGGAAGAATTGCACAATCGTCAGTGGGTCCTCCTTGCCCTCAATGCCACCTTCCTCACCTTGATCCCTAAAGAGAAAAATGATGCAGTTCCAAGTAAGTACCGACCCATAACTCTATGCAATGTTATCTACAAAATCATCACTAAAGTCATAGCAAACATGATAAAACCTCTTCTTCCCCTGCTTATCTCCCCTAAGAAAACATGCTATGTTGAGGGCAGGCAGATCCTGGATGGAATCATTCTTTACCATGAGGTCATTCATTCCTTAAAATCCACCAAGAAAATGGGTATGCTCCTCAAACTATACCTATCCAAAGCCTTTGATTGTCTCAGCTGGGAGTACATTGAAAAGATTCACCTAGCATTCAACTTCAGTCAATATTGGGTTCATTGGATCCTCTCCCTCCTTTCCTACACCTTATTTTTGGTTCTTTTCAATGGCTCCCCCTCCCCCACGTTCCTCCCCTCCCTAGGAATCCAACAAGGAGATACCCTCTCCCATTTTCTCTTTATCCTCATGGATGAAGGTTTAAGTCAAATGTTAAAAAACGCCACAAAAAATGGCTCTCTTAAAGGACTGGATATCCACAATAGTCATCCTTTGACCCACCAAATATTTGTGGATGAAAACCTACTCCTGGCCCACCCCTCCATTCAAGAATCCCGCACCCTTAAAATCTTTCTTAACACCTTCTCAGATGCCTCAAGAGCCTCTGTCAACTTGGACAAATCTCTCATCCTCTTCTTCAACACACGCCCAAATACTCAAAGAAATATTTCCAGAACCCTGGGTTTTGCTTCCTCCTCTCTCCCCTCCAAGTACCTGGGTGCTCCTTTAATCACCTCAGCCATCAAACACTCCACCTAGAAGGATCTCATCAACAAATTAACTCAAAATATCTCCTCCTGGTCTTTCAAAACTCTCAATCTTGTTGAGTGCCTAGTTCTCATAAAATCTATTTTTCAAATGATGTCGTTGTATCTCTTCTCTATTCTCACAACCCCCAAATGGGTGCTCAAATCCATCCAGAAAATAAAACACACTTTTCTCTAGAGTGGGGATAATAACATCCACAAATGGGCTCTGTTCAAATGGGACACAATATGTTTACTGAAGCATATGGGTGGCCTTAGCCTAAGGGACCCAATCAAAAGCAATGTAACTCTCAGTGCGAAAACCTGGTGGAATTGGATATCCAACAAATCCACTCCTTGAGCACATCTCTGGCACATAAAATATTCCCAAAACTAGGATCCCCACAACCTTATATGCTTCACTCATATCTCTCAAGGCTCCCTCATTTAGAATTATGCAAAACGACAATGCCACCTCATACAACAACTCATTTTTTGGGAAATCAGAAATGGTGCCCTGAGAAATTTCTGGTCAGACTCTTGGCAACAACTTCCAAGCTTGGAAAGACAACATAACCTACCATCACAAGGAAATGAAAGGGTTAAGGACTACTGACACACTATGGATCAACAACACTACAGACAATGGTTACCGCTCCACAACTCTCTTCTCCACCTGTCGATAGAAACCAGAACGCAAATCACACAAGATGTAAGCAATCCGAAAATTTGAATCAGTCAGGTCAATGAAAAGCTCAGATGGGGGTACTTGCCAAGAGGAACTTTCACTATCAAATAATCCCATGAACTTCTCATTCCCCCCATTCTAAACCCTCCATACCCTGGCTGGGCCAATATTTGGTCCCTCAAGACTTGGCCAAAGATCTCAATCTTTCTATGGAAAGTCCTTCATAGGCGCATCCTCACCTGGGACAATATCCTCAAAAGAGGATTATTTGGACCTTCAGAATGTGTTCTTTGTAAAAGCAAAGAGGAATCTGTTGATGGGTCCTAAATCCCTTGACTCAATAGTAGGAACCAAACCCACCACCAAGGCCCAATTAGATTTTGCAACGTTTAAAATGGAATGGTTCTCCAGATCTTGCGATCCAACCAATTTATCGAAGGGCTTTGTGTTTCTTTGTGAAGTCTCTTCCTTCAGTTAGGAGTATTTTCTTTCGTATTTTCTCTTGGGTGGGGCTGATATGAGAGATACAAACCAGTATAAACCAACTTGACAAACAACAGGATTAAGTTTTAACTATTGGAGAAGAGGTTAAGCTTGGGATAACCTGTTGCTCAATGTGCATACAATTAATCTATACCACAAGCCTAGTACTAATACATTAACCATGTGAACATCCAATTATTGTCTGAGAAACTAACTATTAGAAAGAAAACACATATGCAACAAGATGATGGCAAGAAAAATAATTCATCTACCATAACCATTCATTACATAATAACGCAACGATTTATCTTCATCATTAAAGAAAAGAACATCAAGACATTGCACAAGATAACTTGACAACATAATTAATTTCTCTTACTCATTACTCCATCATTCATGAAACATGATAGGAAGTAGTTCTTCTCCAAGTCCAATCACGTGCATCTGATGAAAATAGTTTGTCTTTGGTCTAGAAGGACTTCTCAATTCATAGCAGTCTCAAAATAATTCTTAACAACCAAAAAAGAAAGAGTTCTTACAACAACCATCGACCCTTGCTAATTGGCCGGTGTCTTTATTTATAACATAAAGTTTTAACTGAAACTAACGACTAAGTGCAGTTTAAACAAAAAAAAAATCGCCACGTGGCATTATCTTCTAACAACTTCTTTAACAGTCGTGCTGAGATACTTCTTGGAAAGGGTGACTTCTCTCCTATTCAGTCCAGCTGACAAATAGTTCTTCACAAGTTTGAGCCCATGGAAATCTATGTTGTTCCATTGGGGTCGTATGGGGCCGTATATATTCCCCTAATGTCTACTGCATGCACCCGGTACTTTACTAAACTGAAGTTCAGCTTTTGTAGCATGGTTCAAGCTCTGATCGGATGTTCTGCGAATTGTCACACTTGCCTTGGCCTTGCATCGGCTATTTTTGAGAACTCTTCAGTCCATAGCGCATCTTGTTCGACATGCAGCTTGACCATGTCGCTCAAGTCAATGAAATTATTGTGGGTGCCGAACTTGGAGAACTTGGCATCTTTCATCGCTCTATTGATTTTGCTTCGGTGTTTCTTTCGGGTTCATCGGTGAGATCGCGGAGAAAGCTTTGTTCGATGATTGGGGAATCTTTCCTATGGAGCTCGTTTGTGTCGATCGTTTAATACTTACGTGATCCTAGTTGTTCCTTTGAATTACCTTCGATGTCTTTTATCCATGTCGTTGCTCCTCTTCAGTTTAAATGAGTCATGTCAATGCGCCAAAGCGTGGAAAATCGAGTACGGCAGATACGAGCGTTGGAACTGTCATAGTAGCTGCTTGACCTTTGGGACTGGGAAAACATGCCAGGGTTGAGCATGCACGTGTATTCTCCCAGAAGGTTGGATACTGTAGTAAGGAAGTCGTTAAATGCCTCCATAATCTGTATTACCAAGTGTGTCAACTATCATTCATCAATAATGGAAGCTGGGGAGTTTAAAGAGATTGGAATGATCATACTGCACATTCTCTGCAACTCTGATCGGCGACGCTTTAAGCATTTTTTATTACATCCAAAGAGCAGCTATGATGCATTAAGTCTTCAAGGCATCTCGTCATGAAGTGTGAGTGTTATTTTGGCACGCTCTGGTTTGCTGCTTTGTTTGGCTATAAATTCTAGGAATTTTGTGGGGAATTCCACGCATAAGTTGAGTTTATGCCTCTGTGACGCTAATCTTGTGCGTTTATTCAGGAGAAACTCGATGTAGTGGTCCTTTATCACCTGTAGGCGTCCAAGCCACCACGTTGTTTCATTATGGGATCCCCTCCTAACAAGGGATGAGGTTTGCGAGGTAACTGGAGTGCTAGGTCCGAGCCCCAACGTGCCTGTGATTCTTTCTTATTGGCTTCCAGTGTCCTTGAAGCTTCGACAAGAGGTACAGGATTTTTCTCGGAGAGGGTGTCGACGCCTCTAGCAGAAGTTGGGGTGGAGAGAAGTACGCCTGAAAGAGGTATGTTGGAGGCCATGCCCCCACAGGAGCGGGCACCACGAAGAAGAGGGAGGCCATGCCCCCACAGGAGCGGACACCACGAAGAAGTTGAGCTGAGTGTACATCCCATCGTTGAGGGGTCTACGATGCTTACTAACTGGTCGGGGCTTGTGGGGACTTCCAGTAAAGGAAGCAGAGGATGAAAGGGGAGGGAAAAAGGACTGGGTTCTCCCGTTAAGAGTTCCATCCAACAGTTAGAGTAGGCCCAACTTGCTATCGCTGAACTCTATCAAGAAAACATGGAGTTGTGGAGCCAGTTGGCGGTGAAGAACCAGGGGGTATCAACATCACGGGGTCGCGGAGGAAGCACAGGTTGGATCTAGAGACAACTTCGAGAAGCTCAAGACATAATTGTGTAGTTGCATGAGACACAGAGGATGGAAGTGAAAGAGGGAAAGGAAACGTTACAGGGTGCGAGAAGTAGTCTGGGAAAAGGTGCGCACGTAGGAGATGCATAATGGGTGAGACTTTGCTTTGCGTTCCCTGAAGTGACGCTTAATATTTCTTCTCTTTTTTCGTAAGGGTTTTGTACTCTCACTGTGATCGGGTCAGTCAGTAAAGATGCCGACGATATCTATTTGTATGTAGCCAAAGTTTGGCGAGAAATTTTCTAATTATATGAAAACTCAAAGCTTCTTGAATGCATCCCATTCCCTTTTGGATGTAAATTAACTGCATTCTTTTATCTGAGTTTCTTGTGCAAATTAGGTGATTTTATAATTGTTATTTTTGCAATGTGAAATTGTTGATATGTTCCCTCTAAAACTTCCAATATTGATTGACGTTGACGTGGATTATTAACCCGGGGTTACTTAAAATATTTGAACATAAAATTTAGCATTCGGATGGTGGGTAAGGATTGCACTTAAGGGATCTACTCACGTCGAAAGCACTAAAGGAAAAAGATATTGTGAATACCTATTCTTGGGTGGCGTCGGGGATCGGTAATTTAAAATGTAAAATTTACTGTGTATTTTATTTTGTAACCCCCCGACACCAAAATCGCGTCGGGTGTCGGTAGTCAACAATACCGCTCTTCTCTTTGCGTGACGCTTACCTTTTCATTTCCCTGCCGAAGCCGAATGGGTCGGTCTTCGGCGATACCCCTGCCAAATTTCAATCATAAAAAGAAAGACTTTCATCTGTCGATGCCGATGAAGATCGATGTTCGACTATTTTAAACTACTCAAACGATTTTCATCACCTTTATCGTTTACCAATGCTGAATTCCTATGTGCATTGGGGAAAGATTTAGTGTGTTGATTCCTTAAGTAACTTGTGAAGGACCCTGTAATGATTAAGATGATTCTTTATTGTATTTTCATGCAAACTTTAGAAAATTCAAACATGAAACATAAAAAATAAGCGCAGCTATCAGTTTCATACTGAAGGCAAAACAGACAGTGCAAAGGATCAAGTGGTACCCAAAAGTAAAAAATGAACATAGACTTTTAGGGTGCGTTGAGTGCTCAACATAATCCATATACCATCTTCTTGAAAGTTGTTCTTTCTCCAACAAATTATGGGATAAGGTAGCGATGCTTTGTAGAAATTCTGATCGAATCCATGGAAACATAACTCATACTCTAAAAAACTGGGCTAACAATCCCTATCAGAACTTAATTCTCAACTGCCTTTGGTAGTTGCTCCCGGGTTTCATTGTTTGGAACATTTGGAAAGAGCGTAACCTCTGCATATTTGAAGACAAGTTCTCATCCAAAGACTCCCTCTATACCATCTACAAAAAACAACTGATAGACACAATCCCTCTCCATTCTTGGTATGACCTTAACTTCAAAGCGCAACCAAATGAAGCTTTACTTCTTTAGCGATGGGACATCACCCCTGCCATCCACGTGCCCCCTCCTTCTTCTAAAAATTCCCACACAAGGGCCCCCACCTTCCTAGATCACTGGTGTCCCCCCTTATTGGTTTCCTCAAACTCAACTTTGATCGTGCCTCAAAAGGTAATCATGGTCCTACGGGTTTTGGAGGTGTCTTCATAAACAACATGGGGGAAATCATCTGTCTCTATTACGGAACCATCAGAAATCAGAACAACAATGCAATTGAACTCTCGAGTCTCCTCCATGGCCTCAGAATTGCTAGACAAAGATATATTTTCCCTCTTTTAGTCGAAGGAGACTCTCAACTAATTATCTCTATGACAATCCGTCTTCAAAATGGCTCTCAAAGATCAAAATTCTCCCCTAGTTTGCACTTGGACCAGGGCCTTCATCATCTTTCTCAACTTCTGGATTTTAGGGACTCCATCTCCTTCCTCCGTGTATGACACAAGGTGAAATCCTTGGCTGACAGAATAGCCAATGAAATCTTTAAGGAAAACTCTGACCTCCATGAACTTACCATAGTGGATCTCTCCAACCACTCCATCAAGAAAGTATGTATCGATATTTCACTCAAGGAATCCTCTCCCCTAGATGCGGGTGTCCACCTGGAAACCTCCACCAATACCCTCAGCACGTGTCGCGTTGTCCGGATGTGCTCCACCTCACCCCCCTCATGCGCTTTAACTGTCCTCCTCCCCCGAGACACAGCTTCATAACTCCCCCAATGGCTCCCGCTCCCCACTTACTCAGCCTCTATACGCTCCATTAGTTCACACGCTCTTGAATCCTGGAAACCTTAATGGTGTAATATTTGACACCCCCTCATCTCAACGCTCTTCTCTCAGCCACCCGCGACCTCTCCACCCATTCTCTCCTTTCCTCCTATCTGAATTGGCTCTTTGTTCTTCAAAAATGATATCCCTCTACTCTTTGCGTAAGGTGGTGGCTCTCCTTCCTCACACCACCCAGAATTATCAATTCCTCTTTCATGCCTCCTCGTAGGCATGCCACCCCCACCTTGGGGCAAAGTGTTTGTGGTAGGAGAGCCTCCATAGTTCCTCCCCAACCCCTCATGGCCAACTAGGATGGGTATTATCATTCGATTCCAGTATCACAGCGACAACTTCTTGATGAATGCAAAGAAGAAGTATCAAGCTCCCTCTCAGCATCCCGTCGCACCTTTAGGCACCATCGGAGCTACTGGGTTGTCAAAATCCTCCTCACCTGCACCCTCCTCAGCCTCTTGAGCATCTTTTTTCTGAGCCCCTCCATCTCGCCTTGCTCACCCCACTCCCCCACTACTCATCCTCCTCCCTTTTCTCCTCCCCCCCCCAACACATGTCCTCCTTCCTTTGTGGCCCACCCTGACACCTTGGCACCTCAAGTGGCTCCCAATATTTCAGTTGAGGTGACTGCTCCAGGAATTCACAACTCATTGAAGGCTCCCTTCATCAAAAGCACAGGCCTCCTGGTCAAGAATCCAAGTTCGGAAAGATCCATCTCCTCCAACGACAACAACAATGATTTCAGTGGCTGCCCAGTTATTGAAGAAACTCCTTCGGATGGCTCCTATTCTTGATGCTCAGGCCTCTGTTCTACATTTAGGTTTTTTTGGCATTTGCAAGTTTTTCTGGCCTTTTGTCAGCAAGCACATAAGCAATTAAAATTATTTTTTTGGTAAGCTCGTTTTCCCATCAAGGGCAGGTAGAATTCTCAAGTCTCTCCCCACCTGGTTTCCCACTAAGGGTAGGCCCAATTTATGTCCACTCTTAGGGACAATCACTATGTTTTTTACTGTATTTTAATAGATTAGCACTTGAAAGTACACAAAAAAACTAATAATCAAAATTATATATATATATATATATATATATATATATATATATATATATATATATATATGATGATGATGAGGAAAGGGATGATTAACATTTATAGAGACCAAATTTGGTCTATAGGACCTTAAGAAAGGGAAGGGATTACTTGGGTTTCTTTAGAATTTTATTTCTATGCTAGAAAATCATTAAGAGAAGCATTTTGAGATCACCATAGTTTTGATGAGTTAGAAGGTTAGGAAGGTTGATAGTGTGACAGATCTTTTGAAATTCAGATCTAATTTGGGTATAAGAGGCACATTCTAAAAGAAAGTGAATTTCATCTTCAACCCCTTAATGTTACAAAGATGACATATTCTTTCATCCCATGATGTTTTGGGAAGTGTCCAACACCTAGTTTCACTAAAAATCTCATGAGTTTTTTTTTCTTGTTATAGCAATGTTGATTTTATTCTTTACACTAGTCAAAACAAAGAGATACTTTTGATTTTCCAAATTCCTTATAGTATCTTTATTTTATTTTATCCTCTAATTCTTTATCACACCACGATTTCTACTTAAATTTAGAAGTAGTAAGATTTTTAATATGATCATTATTCTCTAGGACGATCTCTTCCTTTATTCCCCAATCATTTAGCCAAGATTGGGCATCTTTATGCCATCCTCGCTTCAGCAATAGGTGGTTTTGGCTTGAGTTTGAATTTTTTTTGGGAACTCCCATGTCTTCCATGTTCTTTAACTTGTTCTTATACATCAAGTACCTATTCATAGTCATGCTCTCAATGGAAGAAAGAGTCACTTCTATGAGTAGGATAAGGTAGGGTGTGCTACCTTTAATTTTAAGATTACAAGTTATGAAATTCTTTTGGATCTACTCTATATTTATTGATGATTATCTAGAGATAATACATCCCCAAACATGACATCCATATAAAATGATAGGAGTGATGAGAGTATCAAATAAGAGTTTTTTCTGATCCCATTTCCAAAGTTTCGTTGATTTACAATTGTTTTCAAGCCCATAATAAGCTTTCCACCCTCCATTTATCCTTTTCTCAATGCTATAATTCCATTTGAGATTTTGCTCAATATAAATTCAAAGATATTTATATGAGTACGCTTCCTACAAGTTGTTGTTGTCATATACATAAGTATTGTAGGTGAGGTTTTTGGATTTAATTATCATAATATTTGTTTTGTTAATGTTAATAGTCATACATGTACTGGAGTAGAAATTCTTGAGGATTCTTAGTTGCTTGTTGAGATCATATGGATCCTCACCATAAGAAAAATGTCATCGGTATAAAGAAGAAGGATGATGACTATACCAATGGGAGTTAGGTCGACACAACCTACTTTTTTGAAACAATATTCTAACTTGTCAATGTATATGCCAAAAATAGTTGGGGATAAGGGAAAACCTTTCTTGACTCCTATATTATAGTTAATTTCTTCCAACCAACCCTCAATGTTCCTAAACCTGGAAATAAATTTCTCATACAACCTTACCACAATATCTCTATACACAAAAGGAAGTTTGATCTCTCCTAACTTATTGAAACTGGGGTCTTGATCTAGTTTTATTTATTTATTAAGGCATATCGAATGAGGTATTTTAGACCTTGTTGTAATCTAGGGGTTTGTATGTAGGTGTTACTAGAAGTCCTTACATAGAGAAATATACAAGTATTACATAGTGATGTGCAACATACATATAGAAGAGAAAATGAAGAGAACAAAAGTAATAGGGAGACCAACAATAAGAACTTATATTATATCCCCACAATAGAAACTATCTGACTGTTCTTTGTTACATGCATGCTCATATTTATACTCATATTTCAGTCATGAGGTAATTACAACTACTTCACTACCTTGCTTGATCGACCAGACCGAACAGTTGTCTGGCTTACAGACTCGACTACATTCTCACTTGACTACTCTTTTAATCTAGTCAATTGTCGGGTCTAGTTGATAGAGTCAACTAGCCCCTCCAACATCTCCCCCCACATCAAATCATTCTTCACATTGAAGAAGAGGGAGACGTGGACTGACAATTACAAAATAAGAGACTGTTTGATTACAAAAAAATCTTGGTTGATTTCTTATTAACAAAATTATTTGATCCAGTGTTAATCAATTTTGGTGGGATCTTATGTAGGTGGTGTTGTGCTTAATTCTATGTGATGCTAAGAATTTTGAATCTCTAGTGATTCTAATGGTATGGGATAACCAACAGGTTCTTCAGGGATGGTTTCTAGCCAAGTGTTTGATTAATTAAGTAGCTCTTCTTCCCCTAGTATGTTGACCCCTTTTCCCTACCTATGTCCATCCAACCAAGTTGAGCCTTCTTCTTGTATTGCTAATATCATTGGTTTCAGCCCTAGGGATGGAATATTGGATTATGATGCACTCAGACTGAAAAAAATGGAATCATGGCCTTGGACAAGAAACATGTGCAAATTGTGGTTGACTCCATGGTTGACTAAGGTCTATTCTATAAATATGTGGTGTCACTTGTTGCAGTCACTAGTCAAAGGTATGCCACTCTTCAATTGTGGACTGCACTTGTACTCCCAACGACTTCATTTGTGTTAGATAGTCGATTTTTTCCACGAGGGAAGCTTTTTGCACTTCTTCCATGATGAGGTTAAAAATGTTGTTTTATCCATTGTACTTGTATCACCTAGGTCATGTGGTCTACTTCACTCCCTTCTTCAAGATGATCCTCTTTACCTTCTCTAAATCATTGTCTTTCTTGTTGCAGTACATTTTTCTTGACCTTCTTTTCCTTGTCGATATGTTTAGTTAGTGCATCAAAGGTTTTGTAGTCGATCGTGATGCACCTTTTGTAAGTTAAGTCCTTTAAGAGTGCTTGATGCACCTTTAATTGACTACATGTCTTTGCAAAATGAGAAGGCCAATTGCTAAGCATATTAATGATGTAGGCTACTTGCTCACTAGCTGCTTCAAGGATTTTCCTTATGTCTTTAAAATTTGCATACTCTGTTTGTAATACAATTATCATTTGGTCAATGTTCAATCACTCGTTTTCTTCTTACATCATCTTATTTTGTTCTTACATCTGTTTGTTTTCTTATTTAATTTTTCTATTGTCCTCCTTCGTTTGGTTGTTCTCTTGTTGCATTTGAAGGTTTAATTCGGACAATTTTTGTATCAACTACTTCATGGAGTCACTTCGAATGAGTTCAAAGTTGTTAGGGCCAATGTACATAGTTTCGCCTGGGATAGGTTGGTGCACTCTGCCTATGTGGCCTTTTCTTTTTCCTTCCTGGTCGATAGCATGTCTACCACTTTCATCGACTTCCTCCACCTTAGGACAAATGATTGTTGTTGGTTATTTATCTAGCTCAACTGTTGGTTTTCTTCCAACTACTATTGTTTTTCCCTATCGTTTGACTATTTTTTTTCTTCCCCCTGGTCCATATTTTGTTGCTTATTTCTCAAATCTAGCTGAGTATGTTATGATGAGACATTTGATTGTTGCTTCTCGCCTTTTTGCTTATCTTTCTCTAGGATTTCCTAGGATGATATCTCTTGAGCTACCTTAGTTAGGCCAATGGATTTTCCTGGGTTAGACCAATTTCTGTCAGCTTAGGCTTAGTCTACTTTGTTCTTGGTTTAGTGATCTAGAATTTTCTTTCTTTACTAGTGCCTGGGTTCCCTGTCCTAGTTGTGTTGGATTCTTGTTGATGTTCTTCGTCCCATTGGAATTTACATATCCTTGTTTCCATTTGTTTCTTAGATGAGATTTTATTTTTAAGTGTTGGTTGTGGAGCTTGATTATCTTTTTGACTCAGAGGTTTGTTTCAGCCATGATTGGACCCCATTCCCTAATGGGGTGGGGGGGGGGGGGGGGTGTGGGGAGGCTCCCCCCCCCCACAACTATCGCTAGGGGGAACGGTGATAATTTTTTGTATCCCCCCCTAGCAGGGGATTCCAGGGCAGTGCCCCCGAAGAAAAATATTGGGAAAATTTTCCTTGTAAAATATTGTAATTTCATAGTCAATCTGGAACGTTCATTATAAGGTAACAGATCTGATGGTAGAATTTATTTTAGGGTTTTTTTCCCTAGAAGGAAGCCCTCTCTTATGAGGTAATTGTATTATGAATGTGTATCATTTGCGAATATTGTATTTTGAGAGAGGATACTGTGAGAGAAAGAAGAGGAGGTTATAGCGGGTGTGTTGTAGGTTGTATCCCTTCATTTTGCTAGATAATAAAAAGGAAGGACCTGGAAATTTCTCTGGTGGAATTATACCACACTGGGTGAACCACGTATATCCATGTATCTATTTTATTGTGTATATTCTGTGTTTTATTTCTGCATTTGTTTTATTTTATTGCTCCTCGATCCTGTTTATCTAACAACTAGTATCAGTGGTATCAGAGCGAAAGGAAACTCGCAGAAAATGAGGGTTACTGGTTCAAGTGGGAGCAATGACGAAAGATGGAAAGTTTAGGGTCGAGAAATTTAACAACCAAAACTACCAGTTATGGAAGATGCAGATGGAACATCATTTATATCTGAAGGATCTATTCCTACCATTGGGTGGAATATCAAAGAAGACGACGACCATGAAGAACGAAGAATGGGAGGTTCTTGACAAAAATGCACTAGGAACGATACGATTGAGCGTGGAAACATTGATGGCTTTCAATATTTCAAAAGAAAAGAAAACGAAGGAGTTGATAGATGCATTGGATAAATTGTATGAAAAACCCTCGGCATCCAATAAGGTATTTCTAATGAAGATATTATTTAATATGAAGATGTTAGAAGGTGGGTATGTTGCAGATCATTTAAATGAATTTAATACGGTTACTAATCAGCTAAGTTTTGTAAAAGTGGACTTTGATGATGAGGTTATGGATCTTCTAATATTGTGTGCATTGCCAGAAATCTGGAATGGCTTGGTCATGGATGTAACTAACTTTGTCTCTGGTTCAAACACTATAAAATTTGATGATGTTGTTGGTGTTATCCTTGGCGAGGAAATACGATGGAAAATCACAGGTGAGACATCAGGTAATGCGTTGACTGTGGAGAATAGGGGAAGTGAAAAGGACATAGAAAAGGGCTCAGGGAACCATGGGAATTCTAGGAAGGGAAGATCTAAATCCAGACTGGGAAAGATAGAGTGTTGGAATTGTGGGAAGAAAGGACATCTGAAGAAAGACTGCAGAGCTCCAAAGAAACAAAGAGATGGACAACACGAGAAAAATCAAGAAACAATTGTAACAGGTGATGTGTTACAAGATGCTTTGATTATTTCTGTAGATAATATTTCTTAGTCTTGGGTAGTAGATTCATGGGATTCTTTTCATTCCACACCCCATAGGAAACATTTTCTAGATTACGTACAAGATGATTTTGGACATGTTCATTTGGGTGATGATGCACCATGCAAAATTGTTGGAATGGGTAAGGTACAAATAAAGAAATAGAATGGATACCAATGGTTATTGAAAGAGGTAAGACATGTTCCATATCTAAGGAAAAATATGATTTCAACAAGGAAGTTGGCAAGTGAAGGTTGTATATCTATATTTATAGATAAGGCATGGAAGGTCACCAAAGGATCACATGTGATAGAAAAAGGAGAGAAGGTAGGTATATTGTATTTATGTACTGGTAATACTGATTCTTCTATCTCTTTAGCTTCTACAGGAGTGGATACAAAATTGTAGCATCATAGGATTGGACACATGAGTGAGAAGGGGATGCAAATACTTCACACAGGAATTTTTTTTTCCAGATCTTAAACAATTTGATTTGGATTTATATGAGCATTGTGTTTATGGAAAACACAAGAGAGTCATATTTCTCAGAGTCAGAAAAGAAAAGAAGAGTGAAAGGTTAGAGCTTGTGCATACAGATGTATGGGGACCATCTCAGGTATCATCTCTTGGTGGATCTCATTATTGTGTTACATTTATTGATGATGCAACTAGAAAAACTTGGGTTTATTGCATTTTACAAAAAACTAATGCTTTTGATGCTTTTAAGAACTCAAAAGCTTTGGTTGAGAATGAGACAGGAAAAAGGTTGAAGTGTCTCAGATCAAAAAATGGAGGTGAATATTGCAGCAAGGATTTTTATGATTATTGTTCATACCATGGGATTCGTAGAGAGAAAACAGTTCCAGGAACACCACAAGAAAATGGTGTGTCAGAAAGGATGAATAGGACAATCATGAAGCATGCAAGGAGTATGTGATTACATGTTGGTATTCCCTTACAGTTTTGGGCAGTGTAGATACAATTTTTTACTTAATAAACACAGGACCTTCAAGATATTTGGATGGTGGAATTCGAGAGGAGGAATGGACAGGTAAAAAGGTAAACTATTCTTTTTTGAAGACTTTCAGTTGTGAAGCATTTTTCCATATTGATAAAGAAAATAGAACAAAGTTTGAGGCAAAATCCAAGAAGTGTACCTTTATTGGATAGATTGTTAATGATTTTGGTTATCGCTTATGGGATTATGAAAATCACAAAATCAGTAGAAGTAGATATGTTATATTCAATGAGAAGTTCATGTACAAAGATTAATTGCAAGGACAAAACCAGGAAAAATAAAAACCAGAATACACAGTGCTTGATGAGATCACCGAAAATGAAATTCCAAAGGTACTAGAAAATTAAAATGTACAACAACATGAGTAACATGTACCTCAAACTCCTACAAATGTTGTTAGAATATCTATCAGGTTAAGTAGACCCCCTGAACGATACTCTCCTTCATTGTATTATTTATTGTTGAATGACTCTGGTGAACCAAAATGTTATGAAGAGGAAATGTAGGTAGACACTAAAAAGAAGTGGGAGCAAGGCATGAAAGAGGAAATGGATTCCTTGGTGAATAACCAGACTTGGGACTTGGTTCAATTTCCAGCAGGAAAAAGAGCATTGCAAAATAAATGGGTTTACAAGTTGAGGGAAGAAGATGGAGGAAAAAAACGGTACAAGGCTAGACTTGTTGTAAAGGGGTTTGTGAAAAATAAAGGTTTAGATTTTGATGAAATGTTTTCTCTTGTTTTTTAAATGACTTCAATTAGGACTATTTTAAGTCTTGTGGCAGTAGAAGATTTTCATCTTGAACAGTTAGATGTAAAAACAACTTTTCTCCATGGGGATTTGGAGGAAGAGATTTATATGCAGCAACCACATGGGTATGAGGTCAAAGGAAAGGAAAATTTGGTATGCAGGTTGAAGAAGAGCTTGTATGGCCTAAAGAAAGCTCCAAGGCAGTGTTATTTGAAGTTTGACATGTTTATGATTGAACAAGGTTATAGTAGATGTCATTATGATCACTTTGTTTATTTTAAAAGGATAGAAAATGGAAGTTATATTATCTTGCTATTGTATGTAGATGACATGCTTGTTGCAGGGTCTAATATGCAAGATATAAATGTTCCCACGAATAAATTATCTAATTCATTTGTGATGAAGAATTTGGGTATTGCAAAGAAAATCCTTGGTATGAGAATAACAAGAGACAGGAAAAATCACAAATTGACATTGTCTCAGGGTGAGTACATAGAGAAGGTGTTGGAGAAGTTTAGAATGCAGAATGTAAAACCAATTAGTACACCTTTGTCCATCCATTTCAAATTAACCAAATAAATGTGTCCCACGACATAGGAGGATATAGAATACATGTCCAGGGTCCCTTACTCATCAACAATTGGCAGCTTGATGTATGTGATGGTTTGCACAAGACCAAATATTGCACATGCAGTGGGATTTGTGAGCAGGTATATGAAAAATCCATGTAAAGAACATTGAGAGGAAGTAAAGTGGATTCTCAGGTATTTGAGAGGTACTTCTTCTCATGCATTATGTTTTGGAGGTTCAGACACTATTCTACAAGGATATGTTGATTCAAATATGGCATGTGATAAAGATAGAAGGAGGAGCACCACAAGGTATGTTTTTACTGTAGTTGGAACAACAGTAAGTTGGATTTCAAAACTACAAAAGTTTGTTTCACTTTCAAGAACAGAAGGAGAGTATGTTGTTGCTACAGAGGCTAGTAAAGAAATGATTTGGTAACATAGGTTTATGGAGGAATTGGGAAAGAATCAGAAGAATATCAGGTTGTATTGTGACAGTGAGAGTGTCATTCATCTTGCAAAGAAGTTAGCCTTCCATTCAAAGACTAAGCATATACAAATCAAGTACCATTTCATACGATCTGTCTTGGAAGATGGACATTTGAAGTTGGAAAAGATACATACTAGCCAAAATCCTATAGACATGTTAACAAAGGGAGTAACTAGGGAGAAACTGACTTCCTGCTCAGTTTTAGTTGGTATTCAAGCATGAAGGTGAAGATGAGAAATTTTCCAGGTCCAAGGTGGAGTATAGTCCAGCATGTACAACAAAAGTGGAGTTATTGTGATCAGTCTCCAAGTGTGATATTGTTGGTTGTGGAGCTCGATTATCTTCTTGATTCAGATGTTTTTTGCAGCCTTGATTGGACCCCATTCCCTAACAGGAGGTGCGGTGGGGCTTTCCCCCCCATAAGTTTCGTCACAGGGGTCCAGGGAGGGGCGGCAACAATTTTTTGTAGCCCCCCCTGGTAGGGGATTCGGGGATAGTGCCCTCGAAGAAAAATATTGGGAAAAATTGCCTTGTAAAATATTGTAATTTCGTAGTCAATCTGGACCGTTCATTATAAGGTCACATATATGACGGTAGAAGTTATTTTTAGGGGTTTTTTCCCTAGAAGGAAACCCTCTCTTATGAGGGAATTGTATTGCAAATGTGTATCATTTTCGAACATTGTATTCTGAAAGAGGAGACTGTGAGAGAAAGAAGAGGAATTTATAGTGGTGTGTTGTAAGTTGTATCCCTTCATTTTGTTGGATAATAAAAAGGAAGGACCTAGCAATTTCTCTGGTGGACGTAGCCCAAAATGGGTGAACCACTTATATATGTGTCTCTATTGTATTGTGTATCTTCTATGTTTTATTTCCGCATTTGTTTTATTTTATTGCTCCGCGATCTTGTTTATCTAACATTAAGCTCTTCGATGAAAATTTCATGTGCATTCTCTTTTGCAATAACAAAAGAGGGTCGAAAACTCGACCCCATGACCTATGTTATTATGGTTGAATCTCATCATGTCATATTTCCTTTCAATGCATATTCTTTAAGAACCTATTGGGCCACTTTATCCAACTTTTTCTTCAACTTGGGGTCTTCATAGTCTATTGTAGTTAGGCCTTGTAAAATTTCCTGCCAATTAATTTGTGGATCTTGTTCATTTTCTTGTGTTTCTGCTAGCTTCTTCCTTACAGTCAATGTTTTCTTTTGTGGTGAATTTACTGGGGTTCCTTAGTCAACTACAAAAGGCACAACATAGAACTCTTCTTCTTTCTCTTCCTCAATTTATCCATTTTGGAATGGTAGTATAAGCTCATTTCTTTCATCTAAATTTGTTGGGGGAATTGGAAAGAAGGTGGTCGAATGGCGTTCTAATTTACATAAAGTATTTTTAATGATCAATTGGTAACTTAGGTCCTTTAGTTTCATGATCGTGTCATCATTATACCACACCTTTATTGATTCTACTTTCAACTGGATATGTGTTGTGCTAGAGAGTCCATGTCATATCTTTTGGGAAACTTTCCATCTATGTGAAACATTCTTTAAGTTAATGACCCATTATTTAAACATTTGGTTGACCGACATACTCTTAGTAAATCCTTTCCAATTGTTAGAAAAACACTAATAATTGAACATAGTTGACATTGTTGTGTTTGTAAATGTTGTCTCGCCAACTAGGATAACTTGACTCACAACTAGCCATATGAGTAGTGATCGGAACTAGATTTCTTTCCCAGAGTCCTGACACTCCTGGTAGTTAGTTTTAATTATGTCATCCAAGTGATTGGCCCAATTGTATAATTTTCCTATTTTACAACTTTCCCTATGGCCTCCAACATGGTGAGATTCACATCCTATGCCCTACCAGTCGAGGTAAGGAACAATGTGATAATTACACAAGCCCACTTGACACGTGGCTCCTTCACTTGACTGATGATTATCCCTTTTGAGTTATAATTTGCAGTGGTTGACCATGCAAACTTTTCAATCCAAGCATTTGATTCAATTGACTTTGGGATTTTCTCTCCTTTGTGTGGTAGCCTAGTGATTCTATGGTTTATTTCTGTTTATTTTTGTTTATATGAATTTAATGATGTTTATGTTATTCTTTAATGATTGTTTTAATAACTTAATAAGTCTGCATCTATGGTAGTGAATGTTTAATTATAATTCCATAAGCTCTCTTGTCATGTTGTGTGCATTCATAAATTCATAGTAGGGATATACAATATTTGTATTAGAGTACATAAGTGAAAAATTGTGTTCCCAATAAGTACCATAAGTCTTCAATGGGTGACAGAGGGTACTGGGTGTACATTACACTTATATGGATGAAGTAGAATGTGAAGTTTCACCATTGGATGCATGTGATATTATGTTTGGTAGACCATACCTATGGGAAATGGATACAACTTTCTACAAGAGATAGAATAAATATCACTTGCTTAAAAATGGTAAGGACTACCTCATCAAATGACATAAAGGAGAGTAGGAAAACATATGTTGTAAAAAGAACAAGGGAAAACTAGCACCTCAAAGGGAACATAAAAAAATTAGATAACATTTAGGATTGATGGAATCATGGACCTAGAGAAGCAAAAGGAGGCCATGTTCTTCCATCTCCTCCATTGACCAACTTTTGGAAAGAAAAAACCTACCAATGGGGAGGTGTGATCTGAAAGGGATCCAAAAAAGACATTGTGTAAGACTCGGTTATGAGAAAATTAATCAACATATCAAAAGGAAAGTGGAACAATCAAGTGATGAAGGTGGTCAATGGTGTTCTAACCACATGCTTGGTCACCTACTTGCACAAAAAACTACAAAACCTTGCTAGTTTCAAGAAAGACAAAGAAAAAAGAATAATAAAAATAAAATAAAAAGAAAGCAAGGGAGCATTATTGTTTGGGGAAGATGAAGCATCAAGTATGCTTGACCTTCTGATTTCCACCAGGAAATGCTTCAGTCTATCCACAAAACACAAGTAGTGGAAGGAGGAAGGGGTTCCTTTGATAGAAATTAGTAGAGACTCTGATTTTCCTATAGAGTAGACTACTAACGGCCTAGAGAGTCATTATAGTCTCTAATTTTATGAATACATTGATAATATTAGATTAATCATCACCATTCCAAGTTGGTTTTCCCAAATTGGGTTTCCAAGGTAAATTGTTGTCTAATATGGTTGTATTATTATGTATGACTATAGTTTTGTGTTTATTAATCACAATGGTTTTTTGTATGAATTCTAGCATAAGGCATCTTTATTTCTATTCATGGTGTTGTCAATATTTACACACACAATAAATAAATGCATTGCTCCATTGTCACCAACTCAATGGTGACTTCCATGCAACAAATCAATTTAGATTCTTGTTTATTCCAATTATTCTATTGATAAATTGGAGAGAAATGATGTGAATTTATAGTGATATGTTGTCTTGAATGCAACACTCATATGCCATTCAATGGACAAATCCCACACACAACCATCTATTAATTATACAACAATCTTTTCTTAATATTTTTGGTTATTACATTTCTTTTGGCATTCTATGTACAATCAAAGTGAGCTTGCAACTCAACCCAAATTCTGGTGCCTAACTTGATAGTAGTCTTAAGAAAAATTATGTATTCGATGTGGTAATTTTTTACCTGTGTATTTGAGCAACGAATTGTGGATCAAAATCAAACTTGTGGGTTGAATCCATGAGATTTCTTTGGTCGGGAAAATATACATAATAGACCATTCTTATTGTGTGTTCCTTGTGCATTGTTTAGTAACCCTTTTATAAACAATGTGTACAAGGAACCCCAAGTCAAACTCCAATATATTGATGGACAACAAGATACAACGATGTGCTACATTTTACTTTGGATTATTTTTATTGTGTTTGCATGAACTACTAACTATACATTGATTTGCATTTTGGCCTACAATCATTGTTGTAGCTTGGAGCTAAGCTTCACTTAGAGGGACTCCTTATGCCATTTCTAAGTTGATTTGAATATTGCTATGAATAGTAATGGATGAGTGAAGAATAGTTTCCAAAGTACACTATTATAACAATAGATAACCTCTATTTTGATTGAGATATAATCTTCCTACAAAGTAATCTTGTACAATCTAATAGTGAAAAAAAGAGATTGAATATTTTTATTATTGCACAATTAGTATCCATGTTGATGAGATGAATGGAACATATACCCATTGTCTATGGATCATCATGAACAAAAAAAAATGAAGACTTAAATTAATTTTAAGACATTTGTGCAATTTATTTTAAACATTTTCCTATTTGATATTATATTTTAGTATCATGTATTCACATGGAAGAGATAAGCATAAGGGATACATATTATTTATTGTGCAATTAATGATATTATATTTCATGTACTTTAAAATGGATGAGAGCATACCACATCATAATAAGACCCACCACAAGTGCTTAATATTGTTTGTAAATTATAAGTATACCAATAAAATACCAAAGAAACAAACAATATGATAATTTATAATATTAATGATACTACAATAGACTTTAAGTTATAGGATCAAAGTTGGAATAATAAGCATTAATAGCGAACATTGAGCTTAAATTGGAAAACAATGTTGTCAAAATCAATGAGCTAGAATTTTAAATATAATATGACAAATCTTATTACAATAGCTTTATTATTATTATGTGTGAGATTAAAAATTGTATAATTTAATTTAGAAATAATTATATTTTTTTTTCAATTAAAATAATAATAATATTGCCTGCACGTATGTAGATGGATTGGTAAGTGCCGTGTAAATGGAAGGAAATTTGTAAAATGAAATTTTATGTTGGATTCTCACATGGATTTACTCATGTGCCATTTACCCCTTGTCACACCTAGAACTGTGATTCCCAATATATATATATAATATTTTAACTCTTATGTATAAGATTAAAAACCTCAATAAAAAAAATTGTATAATTCAATTTAGAAATAATTGTATTTTTTTCCTGAATCAAAACAATAATAATAATTCACAATTCTCAAAGTTTATAATGGAAAACATTTTTTTTATAATAATTGAAAGGAAATAAACACATTATATTATCAAATATCTTTAATGGTGACAACTTTTTATAGAAAACTATTCTAAGGAAAATTCACATGAATTTAGATCTAATATAGAAGTATAAATAATAAAATTAGAAAATATATTAAAAAACCATAATAGAATATTTTAATTATTTTTATATAGATTTAATTTTATATAGATTATAATAATAGTTTTATAACAAATATGATTAATATATACATTCAAATTAATGAAACAAATTTTCACTTTCTTATTTTAAAAAAATCCAAATTAACTCAAATATTAAATATTTAATTTATTATTTAATTTCACATTTAAAAAATGTATTTAATTGTACATATTACATGGATGGAAGATGCAAATACAATTTATTTAAAATTAAAATAATGTTTTAATAATTAAAATAATATTTTAATAAATAAAATATAAACGTATGCCTTAATGTAAGTATATATTTAATAAATATAATTAAAAAAAAAACATGTAAATTCATATACAATTTGTCCCTATTTCATTCATAGCAATCCACTCCTAATACTCAAATGGTATTGATTTTCATGACATAGGTTTAGTGGTTGAGACTAATCATATATACATCTACATGCGGTGAATATAACAACTCACCTCACTCGAAAATGATACAATGTTTACTTGGAAATAATGGAGTAAGCGCCAGTTGTAAGCACCAGTTATAAGTTTCAGTTGTGAGAGTCAGTTGTAGGCGTGTTAAGAGTAAGTTCTTAGTTAAGAGTCTAGTTGTCTTTGGTTTGCATGTAACCGACTCGGTCGAGTCTTTTCCTATATAAGGATGTAATCCGTCTTCATTGAATAAGTGAGAAGTGAGCGTAGCCTCACCGTATGTTTGTTTCCTATATTTTATCTTGGTATCAGAGCCACGGGAGTGAAGTGCAAGAATTCTAGAGGTTCGCAGGCCCCTCCTCTAGTAGGGTGCGACAACATATTACTCGCACTTTCGCACATACTTAGAACCAATCTTTTTCTCATGCTGTTGTGCATTTAGGTGCAAACTTCCTTCACGATTCTCGTAGGCGGAGTACTCGAGGGGTGCAGACATCTTGCAGTCGGAATACACGTGAGGTGCGGAAACACATGAGATTTCCGCAGGCTAAGACTTGATTGCCCGTTGATCTGATCATCGAGTGTGAGAGGCGTGTGGACTTCCCTTTACCTGGAGTGAACCCGACGTCGATCGAACACGCGTGAGCAAATCCGTCTGGTTGAAATTGTGGAGGTGAAAAATCGTGCATGCATGCGTGAGTTTTTTCAGATCGAGTGCACAAGTGGAGTTTGATTGCATGTGTGGTATTTCGTGGTGAGCGTGGATCCCCATTGGATCATGAATGAAAAATTCATGTGAGCTTTGCATGCTTGGAGTTGAACGAAGAGCAAATCGTGAGTTTTTTAAGAAATTTAATAATTATAAGGTGGATATTTACAAGTGGATATTTTTAAGTTATAAACTTTTTTGGAGTTTTGCATGATTATAGTTTGAGTTTCTTATTAAAAACAAAAGGGGTGGATATTTCTTTTTGAAGCATGAAGTGAAGTGAAGAGTGTGTTATTCACTTTTTTATTAAAGTGAATGCATGTGGAGTTTAAACTTTATCTGGAATATAAAGTTTATTAAAGTGGGTTTTATTTTGAAGTTTATTAAATTGGATAATTTTGAAGTATAAACTTTAAAAGTGGATATTAAAGTTTATTCAAGAGAATATTATTTGTGAGATTTAATGTGTGAAAGCCAAGATTGAGACGGATCGGTGGTATTCAAAGGCAGAGCGATAGAAAGTTGCATATCCTTGTTGATTCACTTGCAGAGACTAGATTGCAGCGATGGAAAATCCGTTGGTAGAGACCTACCTCAACGAAGCCAACAAGTTAGATGGATCAAACTTCATTAACTGAAAATTCAAGATGCAGAAGCTCATGGAGGGCTATGGTATCTGGAACATTGCGAAGGGAACTGAATTGAAACCTGATGCGGCTGCAGGTGCGATAGCAGCACAGATCCAAGACTAGGAGAAGCACGAAAACAAGACAAAGGTATTGTTGCACATGTCAGTTAAAGATAGCATAATTGCACATATTAGAGATGATACAACTTTTGTTGCAACATGGACAGCTCTTAAAGCATTGTATGAAACTAGCAACACAAATCGCATTTTGTTCCTAAAAACTAAATTGCTAGGCATTAAGATGGATGGAAATGAATCTGTTAGTTCATTTTTGGGTCGCATTAAAGAGGTGAAAG
>ML777564.1:723232-753679 GCA_009831015.1 Picea engelmannii | reverse complement strand
ATCAACCCAAAAGCACACTCCCTGACTCAGTCCGGAGTCCAAGGGGGTCTACCGATGCCTCCGCATCCTCAAGGTCACAAACCTGCACACTCAATAAACTGAGTCAATAGCACCCGTCTACATGAATAGTAACACATCATATCATCTGTCAATCACATCATAATCAAATATCATACGTCCAACATAGAAAGGGTCCAGATCACTTGCGAGCAAGTGTCCTCAAAGAATAAGTGTCCTCAGTGCGCCAGAGCGGGATGTTACACATATATGATGTAATAATTCACACATGAGGTTAAGTTATATACAAATGTTTATACCACATGTGTATATAATATATGGCATGTATATATTATATACATGCCATGTATTATATAACATAACCATATTCACAAAAATAGTGTGGAGGGGGGTTTTAACTATGTGTTATATATATAGTATAGGAAACTAATTTTCCATGGAAACTGGTGGTCGTTGGGGAATGGAACCCCTGACCTGCTAACTATGGCAACGACATAAACCACTTCCACTAGCCAAATTTCCAATATTTGTGGTTAGTTATAACTATGCAACAACTTTGTGTTTAAATCCTATCAATAATTTCGGCACTTGGTTAGAAGGGGTGCCATATTTAATGGCACGCACCCGAAGGCCACACATTCCAAGGGCTTTGTGCACACATTACAATGCAGGCACACATCCTGACACACAATTTAATGTGGTTTTTGGCCTTGTAATGCATGCCAAAGGTACAAGGCATATGAGGTAACACCATAAAGCGTGTCAAGGGTCACCTTGATAGCATTTCAAGTATTGTTTTATCAATTTTGCACTATTTTTTGCCAATAATTCAATGGTGCACTCCATTTCTTCATTTGAGCAATGGGTTTTTGGAGTGTCTTCAAATTTTGTTTTTGTAAGCCTATATTGTAATGTAATTTGGAATTTTGAGATGATGAAGAACATTCATGTTATTTAAAGGGACTTTAAAGATGTAGTGATGTATGCCAATTACATGTGTATTTGGATTATTTTATTTTTTGTTGTATTATCTCATTTATAGTTCAAGTTATTCGTCATTTTATGGGTTTATGGACAAGTAAGACATTCACGTGATATTTTGCAAATAGTCAAGCGATCTTCAATTTCATGAATTTGGTTGGATGTTTATGTGTATTTAAGAATTAATTGGCATCTAAGGATTTTCAGGTTGAATTGGTATCACATTTTTTTTGTTATTTTGAATCAAGTTAGTATTAGAACTCATTTGGTGTTTACATATAATAGAGGACCAATGGATCCATTGGAACTACTTCAGGGACAAGTAGGGGCATAGTGTATAGGAGTACACTACTATGTTCAGAAAGATGGCCATCATGTTGGGTGTCTCTCCCAAGAAACCAGATGAAATCCTCAAGTATCTGGGGGGTTTACACAGTCATCTATGAATGTAAGTGATGATCTTCAAGCCAAGGATAGTGGATGAGGTGTGTGTATAGGAACAATACCTGGAAAACGTAGTCCAAAATAAGGGTAGCCAAGTGGTTCTAAGAAGAAAGAGTACCAGGGAGATTCCAGAGAGGGAATAAGTGGAAAGGGGGAAAATATAAGAAGACAAAAAATACTACACATTAGTGAAATATCCCAAAAACCATCGCAATCATTACAACATTGATAGCCATACCGAGGAAAAGTGTTGGAAACTTCATCTAGAGATGAACCCAAAGAAGTAAAAGAACCTTCTAGCCATAGATTCAATAAATCAAGTTGAAAGATGATGTGGATGAAAATATTGGATACACATCTGTGTAGAGGGAGGTGAATTTGAGTAGCCTTCATCACCAGGAAGAGGATGATATGACCAATCTCTTCCACATGAAGATTGTTGGAAGATTTGTTGTTGTCATTGATGTCAACCCTAGTCATTGGTTTTGGACCGCAAGATTGATGAAGGTGTTTGGACATGAAGGACAATGTACATGCAGAAACAAAACTCATGGATGGATAGTATATATCATGTTGTTTCTGGTGGTAGGTGGAACGTCATGTAGATCCTCATGGCTGAGGAGAAATGAAATTTTGAAGATGAAAAAGTGAATTGAAGAAGGAAGTACATGTAGGCCCTAAAGATAATTAAAGAAAATAATTACAAAATAAGAAAGTGTCAGGGCGGCCCTAATGTTAAAAGGAAGTGACATAAATGGTATAAATAAATATCATTATACATTCATTTGAGACTTAAGTCGAATTTTAGAGGAAATCATAAGTAAAGAAGGCCAGATTTCAAGGGAGGATGAAGTCTTTTGGTGATGTGTTCTAAGGTATGTTATTTACATGTCATCTTACCATTTTTGATATAATGTTTTTTCTAGAATGATTCAGATGGTGAAATTTCTATGGTAATGATAAGAAATATCAAGGTACCCGTGGTAAAAGTTTCATCTCTTAATTCGCTAATTATGGAGATACACTCTGTGGAAGATAGGGTTTTTGAACAATCCTGAAGCTAGCTAATAAAAAGGTGTTCTAGGTAAAACAATCATAACGTCTTCATAGAGAATCCAAATGAAGTGGGATCAATTTCATTGGAAATAGTACGGAATATAGTTTCTTGTGTGCGAGTTTTAGAATCTGATGTTAAATATTGAGCGCAGGGCATTATGTACAAGTTCTCTCTCTTGAATAAACCAGAATGAATAAAGTCTACCATTCTTTCTATAACTTCTTTTTGGGGAGGATTAAAGGATTGAAACTTGGAGGATTTTCAGAGAATACATTGAGTAATATTATATATAGGATCAGAGTATTCCAAGAATTGAAGAATTATAGAAGTTGAAGAAGTCTCAGGAAGCATTATCAATCTCTATGTGATGGTTGGTTGATGGTGATGATTTAATGTAAAGTTTTATTATCTCTCATATATTCTTGGGTGGAAGGAAGGGGCAAGGATGGAGAGGTCAACCCTCTCTTGATATTGGAGGATTGTATCTTCCTCTTGGATGTTTATCCTTCCCTTTATATTTGGCATTTGTAGCTACCTTTGGAAGTCATTACTTCCTTTGAACAATAACTATTGATTATTTCTCATATATTGTGCATGGTGTATTATGGTGTATTGGTGTAACTCTTATACTATTGTTCATTGCTCATTGGATTTAATTGAATGGTTTAAGTACAATTTAAAAATGTTTTTAAATTGTAATTGATACTGATTCACCCCCCTCTCAGTATAAACAATTGGTATCGGAGTAGGTTACCTTCAGTACAGTTTAACCACTGGAAGGAAGATCCTAAGAAGAAATGGAAGACAAAATTCCAAATGGGGTTCCACCATTTGATGGAAACAATTTTGAATACTAGAGTAATAGAATGGAAACTTACTTGAAATCTCTTGGGGCGGATGTTTGGTTCTCAGCTGCTTCAAGATATAATGCTTTGAATAAACCAAAGACTGCAACTCAAAAGGAACAAAAAAGGAACAACAAATTGGCAATAGATACGATCCTGGATGGATTGAAAGATTCAATGAAATCCAAGGTGGGATCATGTGAATAATAAAAATATATTTGGGACAAGCTACAAGACCTTTATGCAAGGGAAGAAGCAGAAGAAGAAGAAGAAGAAGAAGCTGAAGCATCTCAGATTTTAAAGAAGAAAATAGAGGTCAGTTCTTTTTATTTAATTGTGAAGGAGTAGGACATGTTGAATTTGAATGTACTCATCCAAGGATTGAAAGAGATGACACTGAAGAATAAAATTCCAATGAAGAAGAATAAAATCATGGACCATAAATTATTCAACAAGAAGATGAGAATATTAAAAAAATGAAGCATGTTGAGATTGAAAATAGCAAGCTCAAAGACACGCATAAAAAACTAAGAAGTGAATTGGGTAGTTGTGAAAAGACAGTTGTAAGATTGAAGAAACAATTAGAATACTTTCAAAAACTAAGAGAAGAAACCATTTCCTTGAAAACTCTACTTGAAGAAGAAAGAAGAATAGGAGAAGTAAGGAATGTCCAAATGATGAAGAAAGAAAAAGATTGTGAGAAACTTGAACAAGAAGTTGTCTCATTGAGGAAGAGATTAAGAAACTCTCAAGTTCCAAAAGACTTAACACATCTTGGATGCATGGGTGAAAATTCATACAAAGAAGATGCAACTACCAACAAGAAGGTTGAAGAAAGAGCTACACAGATAGTTGATGAGAAGTGGACCGGGATACCAGAAAGAAGGAATGATTACAAAAGAGATGAATATCCAAGAAGCCCTCCTACCTTCAGGAATCAAAGAAGCTTCAATCAGTATGAAGGAAACTAAAGAAGAGTAGATCATGAACTCAGATGGACTACATCACAAAGAAGGTCACTTACTCCAATGTATCAAAATTTCTTTCTTGGTCATTTTTATACTTGCAAAAATTTTGGATATAAGGAAATTAATTGCAGAATCAATGAAAGGAACAAATACACAAGAAACATGAATGGTGTAAATAGAAGATATGGAAATAATCGTGTATTTGTCAACATAAGTTATAATTCATTTTCTCCATTGATGGAAAAAAATATTGTATGCTACAAATATAATTATCTTGGTCACAAAGCAAGAGATTGTAGATATATGAATGAACATGTCCCTATGCCAACCATAGTATGGAGAAGGAAAGAGATTCCAGACAATGAATATTGTCGAATAACATTGACTGCTGAAGAATGTAAATAAGAAGATGAATGGTACATAGACAATGGATGTTCTTCACACATGACCGTGGATCAAGACAAATTCATCAGTTTGAAGAGAAAGGGTGGCAATGTTGCATTTGGAGATGACTCATCTGCCAAATACTTGGAGAAGGTGTAGTAGAGCTTGGAAGAAAAAATTTAAAAGAAAAGAATTTCCTATTGGTTGAAGACTTGAAGGATAATCTACTCAGTGTTAGTAAAATGTGTGATCAAGGATACACTCTTACGTTTGACTCTCGAAAATGTAAAATAAAAAAAAAATAAAAAATAAAAATAAAAAAAATAAAAAAAAATTAGGAAGATTGGTTGCAACTGCAACAAGAAGATCGAACAACATATACATTCTAGACATGAAGAAGAGAGACAAGACAGAAGCCACACAAAAGTATTCCAAGGAAGAAAAATTCCCAAAGACCAAAAATAAGGATGAAGTATTATTCAGTGCCACATGTTCAGGGGGAGAAACCCCAAAGAAGAGAGTTACCTTTTGCCATTAAACTCAGGGGGGTCATCCCTACCCTTTTCCATTGATGTAAAAGGGGGAGATAAATTGGGATCATGATGAAGGGGGAGCATGAGTGTTTCCATCAATGACAAAGGGGGAGATTGTTGGAAGATTGGTTGTTGTCATTGATGTCAACCCTAGTCATTGGTTTTGGACCGCAAGAGTGATGAAGGTATATGGACATGAAGTACAATGTACATGCAGAAAAAAAACCCATGGATGGATATTATACATCATGTTGTTTCCGATGGTAGATGGCACGTCACGTGGATCCTCATGGTTGAGGAGAAATTAATTTTTGAAGATGACAAAATGAATTGAAGAAGGAAGTACGTGTAGGCCCTGAAGATAATTAAAGAAAAGAATTACAAAATAAGAAAGTGTCAGGTTGGCCCTAATGTTAAAAGGAAGTGACATAAATGGTATAAATAAATATAATTATACATTCATTTGAGACATAAGTCGAATTTAAGAGGAAATAAGAAGTAAAGAAGGTTGGATTTCAAGGGAGGATGAAGTCTTTTGGTGATGTGTTCTAAGGTATGTTATTTACAGGTCATCTTACCATTTTCGCTATAATTTTTTTTATAGAACGATTCAGATGGTGAAATTTCTATGGTATTGATAAGATATATCAAGGTACCTGTAGTAAAAGTTTCATCTCTTTATTTGCTAAAATTATGGAGATACACTTTGTGGAATATAGGGTTTTTGACCACTCCTGAAGCTAGTCAATAAACAGGTGTTCCCGACAAAATAGTCATAAATTCTTCATAGAGAATCCAAATGAAGTGGAACCAATTTCATTGGAAATAGTACAAAATGCAGTTCCTTGTGTGAGATTTTCAAAATCTGATGTTAAATATTGAGCGTGGGGCATTCTATACAAGTTCACTCTCCTGAATAAACCAAAATTGAATAAAGTCTACCATTATTTCTATAACTTCTTTTTGGGGAGGATTAAAGGAGTGAAACTTGGAGGAGTTTTAGAATACACATTGAGTATTATTATCTACAGGATCAGAGTATTCCAAGAATTGAATAATTATAGAAGTTGAATAAGTCTCAAGAAGCATTATCAGGCTTTATGTGATGGTTGGTTGATGGTGATGATTTAATGTAAAGTTTTATTATCTATCATATATTCTTGGGTGGAAGGAAGGGGCAAGTATGGAGAGGTCAAACCTATATTGATATTGGAGGATTGTATCTTCCTCTTGGATTTTTATCCCTCCCTTTATATTTGAAAGATGTAGCTACCTTTGGAAGTCATCACTTCCCTTGAACAATAAGTATTGATTATTTCTCATATATTGTGCATGGTGTATTGTGGTGTATTGGTGTAACTCTTATACTATTGTTCATTTCTCATTGGATGTATATGAATGGTTTAAGTATAAGTTGAAAAGGTTTTTAAATTTTACTTGATACTTATTCACCCCCCTCTCAGTATCAACAAAGATTCAGGTCAAGAAGACCAAGATAGATGCTCTATTCAACTCTGATTCACATGCTAATCTCATAGAAACGTATCTGGTCAAAAATATTTGATTGGAGTTTCACGATCACCCTATCCCCTATCCATGGGTTTGGGTAAACAAGGATGCATAGGTCAAGGTAACAAAGCGGTGCAACATTAAATTTGTTGTAAGTGTTGATTTTATAGAGGAAGTATAATTGGATGCAATAGCATTAGATGTATGTGGAGTAGTGCTTGGAATCCCTTACATGAATATGAGGGATGATATCTCATGTTGAGATCTAACCGATACCACCTCATCAAGGATAGGAAATCCTTCATCATCAATGCACACAAAGGAAAATAAAAAATTTCATTGGTAAGTGCCAATCAAGCTAAGAAATTGATCAGTTCTAGTAAGAAATATTTTTTACTTTTCCTAATGGAAAATTAGTCTCGCAAATAGTCGTTAAAATAAAAGACAACCCTGGAAGGGTATACTAAGGAAAAGAAACATGAATTGGATGATTTTTTAAAGGAATATATGGGAGTGTTCCAGGAGCCTAAAGGGATACCACCTAAGAGGGAAGTGGAGAATGGAATTTATTTCCAAACTCTGCCTTGGTGAATATTGGGTTGTATAGATAGTTTTTTCTATATGAAAATGAAGTAAAGCAACAGTTGTACCAGTTGTTGGAGTAGGGTGTGATTCAAACAAGTACCTGACCTTATGGGTCATCCATCTTAATTTTTCTCAAGAAGACTGGGAATTGGAGAATGTGTATCGATTACAAGGTATTGAACAATATTACACTAAATAATAGGTACCCTCTTACTAGGATCGATGATCCGTTTGACCAGATTCAACATGCCAAGTAATTCACTAAGTTGGATTTGAAATCATGATATCACCAAGTACGAGTCAAAGAATAATATACCTTGAATAATTCCTTCAAGATAAGGCAAGGTTTGTATGAATGGTTGGTTATGCCATTTGATTTATACAATGCACTAGCTACATGCATGAGACTAATGAATGATGTTTTACGCCCTTATCTAGATTCATTTGTTAATGTCTATTTGGATGATATATTGGTTTATAGTTATTCAAGGGAGGATCACATCTCACATATTATGTAGGTGTTAGAGACCCTGAAGAAGCACCAATTGTTTGCCAAGCTCAGAAAATGTGAGTTTTCTTGGCAATACTTTTGTATTTAGGGCATGTGATCAGTGGAGGAAAGCACAAGATAGATTGTTATAACCCTAAATTGCACCAGGCATGCTTACCTGGCATCGGTCCATCTCATTTGACTTCTTTGCCAAGCCACTACTGAAAAACTTCTTAAAAAACACTCTTTTTGAAGGCATACGTGCCCTGCTCCACTACTGCACGCATGTGTACGCTAGTTGACCCACTACAACCTGCGTATACCTAAAAAGCACGAAAAAACATAAAGTTGTAGAAGGAAAACAGAGTTTTGGGTAAGTTAAATAAACCGACTGACTATCCATAGTCGTTCACTCGACCAAATACCTATCCCTTTCTAGCCTATAAAAGAAGGGATAGGGGTCCCATTTGGAAAGAGTAAAATCATAGCAAAGAAACTATACCTGATTTAGTATTCCCCTTGCCCCAACCTTTTGCAACTATTGTGTGAAGAGAAGCATATACAGAAGCAGTTGGAGCACAGTTGAAGAGGAGCCCAGGACCAGATTCGAGGAGCAGTGGTTGATCTCACTATTGTAAGGTTACTCTTGTGAGATTAATAAAAAAAGTACTTTTCCCGTCCAGCCATATGAGATTGTCCATATTTAAATTTGATTATATTTTGATAGAATCTCTAATCCATTAGTTTATAGATCATATGCATGTGGAGTTCTTTGTTTGTATTTTGTGAATGCATGTCAGTGTTGGTAGGAGAGTTTCAGTCAAGGAGCGACCAAGCATTAAAGGGATCGACATCAAACACAAAAACTAAGGTACAATAACTGGATGATTAGGATGTTGGTAGAAAGTAGGAATCTTTAGGTCATTTCTGCATGCATGATAAAACCCTTAATGCTAGTTCGTAGGAGGGATTTCCCACCCACAACAGAATTGGTGACCATATTGGGGAATCTCTAGGGTTTTATGGGGATATTTTTTGGGTATTTTAGAATTGGTTTATTACCTTTTTTCTAAGTTTTTGCAAGAGTCTGAGCTTGTAGGGATTCTGGTTTTCCATACCAGTACTCCCTGCATGATTGCTTGGCTGTTTAATTTTCATCCCAAAAATTTACAGAGGTATACGCGACCTGTAGAATCCCTGCCTGCATATACATGCACCCTACCTTTATACAACCCGCGTATATCCGTTGGGCTGTTGAAGTGTTAGTTGCGTGCTTAAGTCCATAATTTGTTTTTAGAGGCAATCATCCTTTTTCCCTATCAGGAGTGATCCTTCTCAAGGGTTTCCTGGATTTGGTCATAGTCTATGTTTTGCAGTCTATAGCATAGGAATAGCCTTAGATTATCTTTGTTTGATCAAAAGTTTCCTCACATTTTCTTTGCCAAAGGTATTTTCTCTATCTCTGAGGGACTCTGGTTTTCAGTAACAGTGCTCCCTACCTGGGTTGGATTGTGTTTTTCATTTTTTTTGAGAATTTACAGAGCTATACACGCCCTGAAGTAGTTCTGCACACGTGCATATGCTCTTTGCCTTTGGATAGCACGCGTATATACGCTAGCTCCTGTGGTGACAGTCGTGTATCTGTGTTGGGGAGATCTTTTAACAGAGAGAGGTAGCCATCCTCTTACCTGTCAGAAGCCAGTCTCTTCCGGGGTCTTTTTGGTCTCTTCCCTGGTCTCTGTGATCACAGTTGGTAGCCTAGGTTTGACCATAGCATAGTTTTCTTTCCATCAAACAAATTTCTTGAATTTTATGTAGTAAAGTCTTAGACAAATCTGTGAGTTTTTTTTTTTTGAGATCAACCTTTTTTTTTTTTTTGGTCAAGTGACTCCCTGTGATCCGTAGTAGGGCCAGAAGTGATTTTTGGTTTTTGTTTTGTCTTCACTTTATCATTTTTCTTTCTTTAGAAGAAAGAAAAAGGAATCTATTTTTTCAATTCTAGTATTTTGAAGCATGTTGAAAATTTTTACTTCTTAGTTTGGTTAAAGAGTTATTTGCGTTAATCAATAGGAAAAAGATTGTTTTCATAAGTTCTTGGTTGATTGAATTAGGAAAATAAGTAGCTCGTAGTTGAGAAAAAGCTTGTTTGAATTTTCAGTTAAAAGATCTTAGAAAGAAAAAGTTTGAAAAGTTGGTTTAAACATTTTAAAAAAAGAGAAAATCTGATTTGTCAAGAAGAAGTTATTTTGTTTTCAGATCGTTGTTTATCTTCTCTTTTGTCTCTCAAAACATCACTAGTTTCACTTTCATAAAATTTGACTTAAAACAAGCCCATAAAAATTAACAATTAATTAAAATCAACTAGACTTTATGTTTTGTAGGGTTCATTAACTGGTCTTGGCTAGAACCTTGATTTAGGATTGGAGAGGAAACTCTTCAAGGTTGAAAAACAAACATAAGAGTCTATGATAGGGAGTGTCAAAAGTGCATTATCTTAAAAGTTATCCGAGACCCCCCTCTAACACAAGGTCTAAACACGAGGTCGCGTAAGGAACGGTAGCAAAGATAACCCCTCCAAAGTTGGACCAAACATAGTGGGGAATGCATATAGAGGGCTTGTCTTGGGATTCCGTTGATTGCATTTGCCACAGATCTTCATGGGTCTTGAATCCGTTCGAGGTCCTCAGTAATCTTCTGGAACACTTGCTTTTGATACCCTTGATAGGTTTCAGGCTTAATACCCTGCTCATTGCGTTCCACCCGACTGTCGACTGTACTCGCCCGGTGACTGTTTGCGTGCTGGAAACCTAGTTTCCTATCTTTCTAGTAACTTACACAGGTGACTATGGGGGTATACCGCAGTACCGAGGAAAAACATTGAGCCACACTTTGCAGAGTATACCCAGAGGGTTCTTCCGTATTCGAGTTTCACTTGCACCTCCTAAGTTGCTCTAGTGTTGGCTATTGTAACTGTTCTTCCAACTAGTTAGTGATTGCTTGTTTTATCTCACAGGTACTTTTTTAGTGCGTGTTGGTTTTTAAACGATTATAGATTGCCTTAGTGTGTCTTTGATCTCCTCACACAGTAGAGGATTAGGAGTTCTGCCGGTCACGAAGGCTTTTGAGCCTGCCACTAATTGACCTCAAAACCCTCCCCCACCACCACTAAGGCGAAAATTAGACCAACAAGGGTCTTTTGAGACAACCAGGTTACAGGAAACTGTGCCCAACCCATCTTTGAGAGAAGAACTTTTGTTTTTGGAGGTACCAATCATTTATGACCTCAGAGCAGAGGCTCTTGGTCCTTACAACCCTCCCATCACTAATCTATCGATGCCCATTGTCATACAAGTTCTACCTTAGGAGCGTCCGGTAGTGTCACCAGCAAAAATGGAAGCACACACTGCCACTTCTTCAGGGAATACTGATATTTCCTTCATGACTGTCACTACTGGGGGTGTTCCACCTCCTAACCAATCATCGTCAGTTCAGGCCACCATGGTCTCGAATTCTTCTACCTTGGGAAACAATCTGATTCTATCTATGGAGGAGATCACAAGTCCATTTCCTCAGAACAAGATAGGCTCTCCTTTCTCATACGGGATGCTTGGCCTCGGTACGAGTACTGTAATTTCTTCCTCCACTCTACAAACTTTGGGTCTGGGGGCAGGGAGTTCCAACGCTCCTCTGCAAGGATCTATTGGGGGAACTTCCACTCCCTTTATCACTTTCCCTTACGGTGGGGGTCATATACCCCCTTCATCCCCCTCGCTCAACAATGTTCCTCAACACTCCACTGTGCCTAACATAAACTTGTTTGGAGCAGGTAGTCAAGCACTCCCTCCTTATAATATGTCGGTCGGTTCGACACCTTTCTCTTTATTCGACATGTTTGGTAACAACACTTTCTCGTCAGCTGCCGTTTCGGCCGGGGGAAACCTCGGTTATGGACAACCACATCTTATATAAGGTATTATTCCTACACAGGGGGCACACTTAGGAATTCCTTCCTCACAAGGATCTTGGAATCCATGGCAGGGACCAGTCCCCTTGCCAGGGATGTTGATCAGGGGAAACCCTTTCCATACCCAGTGGAACCCCAGGCAAGTCCCAACGCCTATGCCCGCCGGATCGGTACGGGAAAACCCCTCCCAAAATCCTTGGAATACAATGTAAGCTCAACTCTTTACATCTTATTATAGGAACCAGTAGATGATGTCTCAACAAGTGCCCATTCCATACAATGGTCATGATCATGGTTATTACCAGATCCTTGGACAACAACCTAACTTTTCCTGGCAACCTAGTGCCAATCAAACCCCAGGCTCCTTTTTCCCCGGCTACAACCCACAACCCAAACTACCATTTCTGGAAACTCTGCACTTGCCAGATTTGACAATGCTCTTAAACGACCCCTTCTGTCATGATCTGAGTTGGCCTCCCATGCCGACCAAGTTGCCTTCAGACATTCCAAAGTTCAAGGCCAAGCCTAACGAAGATCTTGGTAATCACGTGACTACCTTCCACTTATGGTGCTCGTTCAACTCGTTAAGAGACAACTCCGTTCAGTTGCGATTGTTTCAACGCACTCTCATAGGGAGTGCTACAAAATGGTACATTGAGCTCGACCACTCATGATACTCTTCCTTCGGCGAATTGGAAATGGCATTCCTGAACCATTTCCAATTACCTGTGAGATACAAAGCTGGCACAAAATTGTTGACCAATTTTGAGTAGACAAAAGCGGACCATATCTTGGATCATATCTGAGAATGGAGACGCCAGAAGAGTTTGATCAAAGTGCCAGTCCCACCAGCATTCCTACTAGAGTGGTTCCTTGAGTCTTTGGTACCCCAATTATCTAAAGATGTCGCAATGTCCAGAGTGGTTTTCAAGGAAGACGCGATAATGAGAGCGCAACAGCTAGAGCTAATCTACTCTCAATTTGGTTTACTCTATGAGATTTCGCTGGATGCACAGAGGTCAATCCTTGACAAAACCAGGCAAAGTTCTAGACCACATGCTGATGGTATTATTGGTTCAACACAAACCAAGCCCACTGATCCATTGACAAATCAATTGCAACAATTATCGATACAATAGAGAGCAGCCAACCAAACCACTAGTTTGACTTCTCCCCCTACCCAAAATTTGGATGTACACAGTGTGCAAATGACCAAACCAAAGGCCACCCAACAGCTGAATGGAAAGAAGAAACAACATAAAAAGGGTAAGGGGGATAAGAAACCCACCGATAATGCTGGCAAGGGCGACACTGAAAAGAAGAAGTCAAAGTATCCTTGTAATCCTTGCAAGGAAGAGCACTCGGCCAATCAGTGCCCCGGCTTGTGAAGGCCTAGAAGTTATTGGCACAACAACAACCTACCATGTTAATGAACCCGTTCCCACATGGGAAAAATCTAATTAGAGCCTCCTCGAGCGTGGAAGGGGGCATCCAAGGATCCCCTCCATCTTCAAGTAATCTTTCGTCCGCAAACGTTTATATGATGAAAGGTGATGCTTATATAATGACTAGAGAACATGATTATGGAAATCCAGGCACCTCTGAGAAAGGTAAAGAAGCCGAAAACCCACCTCTTCCCCTTTAGATTGAGAAGACATTGGGTGAAACAATGACACGCATCCCCAAAGGTGCATTCAAAAAAACTTCTTACAACCCAAATGCAAGGGATGCCCAGAAATACTCTATGGTGGAGGATTTATCACAAACCCCTTGTGCAATGTTTGCTTTGGAAGTCCTCTAGAGTTTCCCTTCCCAGAGAAAGGCCTTGTTAGCTTCTCTAGGCTCTACCGAGACTTGTAATCTAGGAACAATCATGCTTGATACCTTTGACTTAAAACCTCATCTTCCTTGCCACATTTCTTTTCATATAGTAGTGGCTTATACCACGAAAAATTTTACCCGGAATATTTTCCATACAGTGGTGGATGAGGGTGCCTCGACATGCGTGATGTCTTTGGTGTGTTGGAAGGCCATCAAACAACCCATTTTGTCTCTGTCACCTACTCTACTTACATGTTTTGACGGTCGTTCTTTCCGACCACATGGGATCATCCCCTCTTTCCCTATCCAGTTGGGGGGAAAAACCATGTGTGTCGAAGTTGAAGTGGTCGATGCATCCCTCGACTACAATATTTTGTTACGAAGGATTTGGACCTATGCTATGCAAGTAGTGGTCACGACAGTGTTCCAGGCCTTGTTGTTTCCTCACGAGGGATGAATTGTGACCATTGATCATTTATCCTTCTCCCGTCCTGACCCTTCATTGGGAGTCTCCATGGTCCCAATGATTTATAACCCCTAGCCTGGCATCGTCAATGTAGGGGTTGGTCTGTGCCCATAATTGATGGGTAGTTTCTATTACCCACCTCCGACCAGCAATGTCCATTATATGACGGTTGTCCCCAACCAGCCTTGGGTTGAAAATTTTCAAATCTCGTTGTTTTGCATGACGCACTTTCACAATCTGTGGACCCTTCCTTCCCCATCCACTACGATGGAAGGGACAGAGCACCATGGCATGGCCATTCCTTTGTTTGTGGTAGAAGTTGCATACTCGATCATTCAACGAACTTTTTTCGACCCCGATCCGAATCCAGCACGAGATTTAGATCCAGTGCTCGAGCTTATCTTGGCTCAAGGTTCCCTTGCTGATACAGATTCTTTAGACTTAGTCTTGCCTTCATACATAGCGATTATTGAGGCAATGACTATTCCAGACAGACCCTAGGATGATCTTCATCATATATCTTACTTCCTCTCAGAGTTAAGATGAATTGAAGAAAGAGAATTCACTCTAACCATGAATGGAGATAAAGATTGTCCTATCAATCCTTTGGCAACACACATGGTTTACTCTGAAGGAAATATGGCCACAATAGCCAAGATGATACCTATTGACATCTCCAAAACCCCTGGCGTCGTGGAGAATATCTTCATCAGAGTGGACTGATCCCCCGAGGAAATTCAAATCTACACAAATTTATTTAAAGAATTCTGCGTCGTCTTTGCCAGGTCTTACGAGGAAATGCTAGGCATAGACCCAAGAATTATTGAACATGAAATGACAACTTATCCTGATGTCAAGCCAGTCCAACAGAAGCTTCATCTGATCAATCCTAGGAAAGTAGTAGCTATCGAGGTTGAAGTAGAGAAACTACTTAAAGTTGGTTTCATCTACCCCGTCCAGTTGACTCAATGGGTGTCAAATCTGGTGCCAATCAATAAAAAACAGGGTACAATTCGTGTATGCATGAACTTCTGTGATCTGAACAAGTTCTGCCCAAAAGATAATTTCCCCATGCCATTTATTGACCAGATAGTCGATGAATGCACATGATGCGAGGCCTTTTCATTCATGGATGGTTTTTTGGGATACAATCAAATACAAATCAAACCCGAAGACCAACACAAAATTGCTTTCATCTATCCATGGGGTACATTCTCTTATCATAAGATGCCTTTTGGTATGGAAAATGATGGAGCTACGTTTCAGTGGGCCATGTCTTTTTCTTTCCACGACCTCAAACACATAGTCGAGGCTTATCTCGATGATTTAGTGTCACGATCTCGCAAGAGAGATGATCATCCAAAACACCTCCAACTTATCCTTGAATGGTGTCGCTACTAACGAATCTACTTGAATCCAAACAAGTGTAGTTTTTGCGTCACATCAGGTCGTTTGTTAGGTTTCATCGTTTCGACAACAGGGATCATGGTCGATCCTCTCAAGGTTGAGGCAATAGTTCAATTGCCTCCCCCGTGCACCATACCTCAGCTTCAGAGTCTGTAGGGAAAAGCAAATTTTCTACGGTGTTTCATCGCAAACTATGCTGAGATCACAAAGGGTTTTATGCGTTTATTGAAGGACATTCCTTTTCATTGGGACGAAGTCACTCAACGCTCTTTTGCAGCATTGGAAAGTTCCCTCATATCAACCCCTCTGCTTCAGCCACCCAATTCTAATAAATATTTCCTATTATACTTGGCCATTGCAGAGTCGACCATCGGCATGGTCTTAGTTCAGGAGGATGATTTACTCTCAGAATATGTGATTTATTACCTGAGTCGAGGCCTAGTTGGACCAGAACTCAATTATTCCCATATCGAAAAACTTGCGTTGGCAGCAGTTCATGCTGTCTAATGGTTTCATCATTATATTTTGTTTTGCAAGACCATCGTCATTGTCGTCATGAATCCATTTCAATACGTATTGACACGACGAGTCATCGACGAAAAAATCAGTAGATGGATAGTTATCCTCCAGGAATTTTACTTGCAACTCATTTCGGTGAAATCCAAAAATTCAATGGTATTCATGGAACTCATATTGAAACTTTTAGCTGAATCAGGTAATGTTATACCTGACGAGTCGCCTATCAAAGGAGACATGTTTTTTATCGCGTCTTCTGACCCCTGGTATGGAGATGTGCTTGTCTACCTCCAGACTTTGAAGTCTCCCACCTTGGATTCTCGTGATGAGCATCGCCATATACGCCATCAGGCTAAGAATTATCTTATACTTGAGGACACATTGTATCCTCGAGGTGTAGACTGCATCCTTCACCGATGTCTCACTCATGAAGAACAAGAAATTGTGTTTAACGATTGCCACACTCGAGCATGTGGTGGTCATTTTTCTGAGTTGGCAACAACCCAAAATATTCTACGAGTTGGTTACTTCTGGCCAACATTAATCAAAGATTGTGTTGAATCGGTCAAGAAGTGCCACCCGTATTAGATCTTCTCTCGAAAGATGAGGGCACACCCTGCTCCCATGTTTCTCATTATTACCATTGGTCCCTTCACTAAATGGGGGATTGATTACAATACATGCCACCCCCCTTCATCAAGGGGGAACTGTTATATCATTGTAGCAGTAGACTACTTCAGCAAGTGGGTCGAAGCTATGCCAATGTTCAAATATGATGGGGAGACAACAACTCTCTTTTTGTTCAACCAGATAATCGCAAGGTTCAGCATCCCGAGGGAGATTGTCACTGACCATGGAAGTCACTTTCATAACAAAATGATGACCGAGTTAACATCAAAGCTTGGGTTTATGCAAGAAAATTCATCACCTTATTACCCCCAAGTGAATGGTCAGGTGGAAACTGTAAATAAATCTCTTAAAACCATTCTACAGTGAACGGTCAATTTGGCCAAGTCAAATTGGCATTTGATGTTGTATTCGATATTATGGGCTTATCGAACGTCTGTTAAGACTGCAACCGGTTTCTCACTTTTTCAACTCGTTTATGGGATGGAAGGAGTCTTGCCTATAGAATGCCAGATCCCATCGTTAAAGTTCGACATACAGTTATCTCTAGATACTTCACCACTTGAAGAATGGTTACTATACCTCGAACAAATCAATGAACAACATCGTGATGCAGCCTTGTCTAATGAGGCTCACAAACAATTATTCAAGTGTTAGTATGATCGGTCCGTTCATCCTTAGATTTTCTCTTAAGGTGACCTTGTCCTGGTCTATGACCAAGATAAGGACCCCTTGGGGGCAAGCAAGTTCAAACCCATGTGGTTCAGACCTTTCATCATGAAAGAAGTACTACAGAAGGGCGCTTATCGTCTGGTGTACTTTGATGGAAATGTTTTGGTAGAGCCTAGAAATAGGCTCTATCTCAAGAAGTATTACTCATAGGTGGGTCACCTTGGGTGACTTTTTGTAATATATGTATAGTCTTTGTACTATTACTTTTTGGGTTTTTGGTTTTATGGACGTGTCATTTTTTGATGTCATCTTCTTCACTGTGGCAGATGTCAAGTGAATCGAAGGTGTTCATTGGATTCACGGACGGTGCTAATCGACACACTCGGAGGCTTGCCTCCGCAGCTTGGGTAATTTTCACACCTCAGGGCCAGTTGTTATCTTCAGGAGGTATATGTTTAGGTGACACCAGAAGAAATGTCGCCGAATATAGCACAATTATTGAGTTACTTCGTGACACTTTGTCACTTGGTATCTCTCACCTTTGGTTCTATTTAGACGCTCAGTTGGTTGTGTCTCAGTTAAATGGAGTCTACCATGTTCATGATCCTACTCTACACTGATGACTCCTTAGGGTACGTCTCTTAGAAAAAAGCTTTGAGTATATTACATATTTTCATATTCCTAGGAGATTAAATCAAGTTACAGATACTCTAGCTAATCAAATATTAGATTGGCATCTTGCACACATGTAAGAAAGACACACACATGCACATGTAAATACATTTGTAAAGTAGATGTAATCCATAAGACATAAAAAGACATAACAATCCATATATAATCTCAAAAATATCATAGTACATGGGTGGGCAAAATCACCTCAAAAATACGTCCAGTAGAAAGTCACAGGGCTTATGCCCTCAAAAATATAAAAGTAGTTCCCTCGGCACGTAATCTGTCCAGCCTAACTAAGGACGAGGCCTGTTAGCCCTATTATAATGATCAACGGTGTTTTCCAAATGCCAAAAAATCCATACCCACGTCTGTGGTGCCCCTACTACATGAGGCTGCATGGATGATGGTAGATCCTCAATCTCTACCATGGGGAATGTGCTAGTAAGCGAGGTAAAGTTCCACTCTACCCATCTCAAAACTCTCTCAACCTCACGGGTTGGAGGTCCCCCTGCTGCTACTAGTCCGCCAGCTGCAGCTGGTCCTACCTCTGATCGAGGACGTCGCCTATTCCTTGTGAAGTCCAGTCGACGCACTGGCCCCACATATGCACATAACACATACTTAATTGTCAGATACTCTGGTATATACAAAAAAAAATGATATATATAGAAAAAACATAAAAATTAAATAAATTTGAAAAAGAAAGAAAAAAAAAAAGAGAAAACTTACCCATCTCTCCTCGTTGCTCTCCGGGAGGTACCAAAATCTTAGGATCTCTCGATAAGTAGATCCTAGCATAGGGGTAATCCTCTATAACCAGAATCTGTCGCGCCCACCAAGAGAAAAACTTGTCATCAAAGGCCTCAATGGTCCCCCCCTGTCGCGGCAACAACATCGCCCATCTGCATAGTGCATTGTGAGAGGCATCGTGCCCTCCGATTGTCTCTCTAGGACTAAGACCTGGTACTCTCTCAAAGAAGAAAGCACAAAGGATTGTCCCCAATCGAAAGTTCCCATGCCTCCACATACAACACTCTGTCAACTGCCTCTTCATGTAGTCTAACAATGTGGTACTCCAGTCAAAGATTTGTGCATTTAAGCACTGAATCGCACAATTCATGTGTGCCCGGGAGGCCTGATGTAGAGCCACAAATCCAGTGATCCGCCTAATAAGAAAAACTATCACTTTCAATGATAGGTCAGAGATATTTCTTATTGGCACCTGCGTGCCCATCTTGTCAGTACCATCTTGACAGTGGAGCCCAATCAACTCCGCTATGTTGAGAGGTCCAGAAGGAAAAGTGCAGAAATTGATTGGTTCCCCTCTCCTTGAGAGGCCAGTCAAAAAGTATATGTATTCAGTCATTGGAGTCAACGATTGACCCTCAAGCATGAAGGCCTCTGCTTCAAGGTTCCAATAGTCAACCAAGGTAATCAATAGCCTAGGTTGTGCCCGCATGAAAGGACAATGGAAAAACTTTATCAAACCACATTGCATTAATGCGACAAGAGAATTAGGATCCTCATCAACCAAAATATCAATGTCCTCATGCTCCCTTTATCTCCAGTGAACATACATCCTGCAGTTTACAAGTTTTGGAGAGATTATCCCTTGCATTTTTTTTTATTTTTCCACATCTTAGAGGGTACACACGGGCTGTAATGAAAACAGTCGCGTGTGCATGCGTGCAGTCTTTCCTTTGCATGTGTTCACACACGTGTTTTCCTAAGACAACCCGCGTATACATAGGCTTGACCTTTTCAAAGGTCGATGCCCCCTCAAAAAAAAAAATGCTTAAATGACATATTGAAATGCAAGGGGGGTTAATATGTACTTACTTGGTCCAAGCAGAAGTTTGTTTCGTCCACTGAAGCTCCCGTAATCAATTATTTCCACAAAGAGGTTTTGGATTTTAGTCAATTTCTCAATTTGCAATAGTGATAAAGAGCTGCTAGCTTCTATTTATAGACATTTTGGCCACTTTTTGTCAAATTTTGGACCTTTTTGTCATCTTTTCTAAATTGAAAATCATTTAGTATGGTTCAGGAGTTTTCTATGTATTGTTACGATAATTGTTACTTTGGGTTTTGGGAAACTTTTTGGATATTTGGGTCTTTTTAAAACGACCTTTGGTAAAAAGTCATTTTTTTTTTCAACTTGTTGCATTTAAGTTAGGATTCCACCTCTACTTTCTACATCCCGTTGTCTTTATCACTATTCCATAGGATCGATCCCATCGATTTGCGACACAGAACCATCATTGTTACTTTAGAAGTGTCGTATTTTAGTGGTAGAGCCTACCTTAACATGGATGCCCTAGGTAGATCTTGGTTTCATTTCGACGTCCATGCCATCACTAATGACTATAGGCTTGGGAGTCCTTATTAGTTTATCCTGATTATGAGTTTGAGCCTCATTTTTCATGACGGATTATCACTCTTGACCTCATCCTCGGGACTCCTAGAACATAACGGGTCTTCTTTTAAGCCCTTTTCAGACCCTCTTAAAATGAAAAGATTGTCGAGCGATCTTGCGGCCTTTCACGCTCGCTAAACTGAAATTTGAAGTCACATCTATCCAACAGTAGTTTGCCCCTTTTTCAGTTAGGACGGTCAACTATATGAACACAGGTATACTCTAGGAGCTTTGGTTCCCTAGAAGAGTATTCTCAGGTATGATTTTAACCCCTTTTCGGGCCTAAGGGACTAAATTTATGAAAAAGGAACCCCCACAGAGTCCATAGTTAAGCTCTTTTCAGACTCCCTAAAATTGAAAAGATCGTCGAGTGACCTTATTCTTTCACACTCATTAAATTGGTCCAGAAGAACATTCCTGATGAAGTCCATAGTTAAGCTTTTTTCAGACTCCTTAAAAATGAAAAAATTGTCGAGTGATCTTTTCTTTATCACACTCATTAAAATGGTTTTGAATAGATGTATTTTCGGTGCTAATTTACCCCTTTTTCGAACTGACTAGACTATCTTCGAAAAAGATACCCCCAACAGAGTCTCCTTTTATGCTTTTTAGACTCTCTAAATATGAAAAACCGTTGAGCATACCTTCTCCAGGCTCGTTAAAATTACATCGAAGGACGTTACCATTGTGTGTCTTATTAATCGCGTTTGCATACCTACGTCTTTGGCCTAATGATGGCTCCATGTTTCTCTCAACTGAACCATATGAAGCATGCCTTATACACAAGCCCTGTAGCACTTTGCCTCTGTGTCTTGACAACTTTGGCCTCTGGAGGATTTTTCTCGAGTGTCCTTTTACTGCATATGTCCCTTTTCCCTGAGAATTCCTGTGTTTCATTCACTTGGAACTAGTATGTTTGCGACACTCGATCCTCCTTTGTAATGTAGAATTCTTTTATTCTTTTTCAAGCTTTCCAAAATTATTGAAAAAGACAAAAAAATCAAATATACCCCAAAAAGAGGAAGGGAAAAGTATTTTCTTTTTATTGGCAGCACAATGAGTCGCCCTTGGACAAAGAACATATTTATGTTTATTCGTCAAGCCTTGGAATTTAACATGACCTTAGGAAGTTTTTCTCACTACATAGAGTTGTTTCCTCCTCCATTTGGTTATTCTTCCAAACATATGGAGAGTTTGCGGTGCTTCCTACATCGTAAACTTATGTCAAAATATCATGTTGCCCGAGTCTCATCGTATGTCGTGCTATTTTCCAAGTTAATTTATTACCACGATTGAGTCGGCCCCATCTACATATTGTCTCTTACCCTCATGCCTGGTCATCTCGAAATCCAAATCAAGTCTTTGCTCGAAATCCATGAAGCCCTCAACCTAATCATCAAAATCCTCTAGTCCATTCCTGACATGCCGTCAAAGACCTTTGGGTAGTGAATTCATACACTCATATTACACTCCTACCCAAGTTGTGAAGATTTGGAAGCTGTTGCTCGAGCTCTGAAGGCCTCATTTCTAGCCATCAGTCCTTATTCGCTTCTTGAAGATGGATACTATACATGTATATATTTTTTATTTCGATATGTAAATCCACTGTGTATTGCTTGCGGCTACACTTTATATAGTTATATGACATGGATCTATAGTGTATTTTATTGGTAGCCATGATTTTATTTCATTCTGAGCATGAGTATGCCTGCCTCGGTGAGACAATTGTTATTTTGCAGATGGCACCTCCCGAATTCTGGTTCATGGGCTCACTTGTTTGCTACGTTGGTGAAGATTGATAATGTATTTCGGCCATCAGATGATCTTCTGACATCACACGTTAGGGGGGATCTATTATAACCCTAAATTTCACCAGACATGCTTACCTAGCATCGGGCCATCTCATTTGACTTCTTTTCCAAGCCAATATTGCACAACTTATTAAAAAACACTCTTTTTGAAGGCATATGCGCCCTACTCCACTACTGCATGCATGTGTATGCTGGTTGACCCACTACAACTCGCATATACCTAAAAAGCATGAAAAAATGGAAAGTTGCAGATGGAACACACTATTTTGGGTAAGTTAACTAAACCGACTGACTTTCCATAGTTGGTCACTTGACCAAATACCTAGCCCTTTCTAGCCTATAAAATAAGGGGTAGGTGTCACATTTGGAAAGAGGAAAATCACAACAAAGAAACTATACCCGATTTAGTATTCCCCTTGCCCCAACCTTTTGTGACTATTGTGTGAAGAGAAGCATATACAAAAGTAGTTGGAGTACAGTTGAAGAGGATCCCATGACCAGATTTGAGGATCAGTGGATGATCTCATTATTGTAAGGTTACTCTTGTGATATTAATAAAAGAAGTACTTTTCCTGTCCCACCATATGAGATTTTCCATATTTAAATTTGATTATATTTTGATAGAATCTCTAACCCATTAGTTTATAGATCATATGCATGTGGATTTCTTTGTTTGTCTTTTGTGAATGTAGGTCAGTGTTGGGAGGAGAGTTGCAGTCAAGGAGTGACCAAGCGTGAAAGGGATCGACATCAAACACAAAAACTAAGGTACAGTAACTGGATCTCTTTAACCTTGAATTTGCATATGAATAATGGGGTTTATGATTGGGATGTTGGTAGAAAGTAGGAGACTTTAGGTCATTTCTGCATGCATGATAAAACCCTAAATGATAGTCCGTAGGAGGGATTTCCCACCCACACCATAGATGTTGCCAATCTGGAGGCCATCATGAAATGGCCAGTTCCTACAAACTGCATAAAAACTAGAATATTTTTGGGAAGCATGGTACTTGAGAAAGTTCATAGATTCATTTTCAACAGTAATAGCATGTTGGCACAGGGGTAGACCCAGGTTTCAATGCACCAACAAAACCCTAACTATCAGTCCTTTCGGGAACACCTGCAAAGTAGATGAAGTCTCACCCGAGGTAGAGGCAGGGGGGGTTGCAGGACTTAGGTGTCTGCAACCTATATGGGACACATATATGTGATCACAGTACTTAACAAATCACTTAGCCAATAAAATTCATTAGACTTTAACCCTTTTATTCACATCGCAGGTCAAAACCCTAATTACAGATCAATGCAGTGACAACCAAGATCCAAGGATATCTAATCATCCAACACATAGAGTTAAAGTAGGTCTAACATTCATTCAAATAATAAAGCACTAAGCATCAACTGGATCTATCATATATCTATATTAAGAAATTAAGTACATAAACAACATGAACACCATAGCACAAAGCACATTGACACAGGATATACATGGTTCACCCCAATGTGGGGTTACGTCCAACAACTCTTCTTCTTATTCTTTATTAGTTTCTTCCAATTTTCTTACATGCATAGAGCCACAATACAACTCTGCATAGGACAAGAGATCTGCACACACCTCACCAGATCCTCCTTCCCCGAGTTAGGTCCAAACACAGAGCCTCTACATAGTCTGTGTACAAAGCACTTACAAAACACTTGCACTTAGCTCTGCAAGTCTCAACATACAGTATGCACAAAGCCTTCACAAATATTTGCACTTAGCACTCTGGCCTCTTCTTACATTGCCTAGCTACTTATTTATACATTAAAAAAGGGGCCTAAACATGAGTAATACCCATGGGTTGACATCCCATACCCATTACATAAACCCTAAATCCAAAAAAACTTGTAAAAGGGGGAGATATCCTGCGATCTCCGCTTCACCTGGGCGCTCCGTCTTCGACCATCTTGTCGAAGTCCCGAAAATGGTCAAACACGACCAAGGTTCTCCAAAACTTGGTCGAGGGCCAATAGGCCCCCAAAACTAACCTGTGACTCGTCCCGAGTCACTCTGATTTGGGCAACTTTTTTTCGAAGGCCTCGAGCTTGGCTCAAGCTTCCTCGACTTGTTGCTTCACCAAAGCCTCCTGGTTGGCGAACTCCTGAATCAATTTCTCAGTGATAGGCCCTTCCAAGCATTGTTCCATCATGGTGACCACTTGTTCCAGCTTTGCACCTTGTCCCTTGATCTCTTCAAAAAGTTTGTAGGCTTCATCCTGCACCAGCTGGAGTCTCTGGGTCACTTCCATGACTCTACTCTAGATTGCATTGAAATATTGATGAAATACACACACCTCCTGTGATCTTTTCATCTTTTCTATCACCAAAAGTTGTTTTAGCTGTGATTTCACTATCGATTCTTTTTTTTTCGCCTCCTGGAGTTGTGCCTCCAATCTTCTCATCTCCGAGTCGTCTGCAAGGCGCTTATAGGTCTACTCACTTTGGTCACGGATTTGTTTACATTCCAAGGCCAACACCCTAATTCTTTCTACTACGCTCCTGGCAATTTCTTCTCTTTGATCCCACACTTCCTGCAGAGTGCTCGACACTTCTTACTGTTCCATTTCTACTACTCTCTCTTGAAGCTTTTGAATGGCTTGAGTGAGCTCCCCCACTTGGCTCTCAGTTGTTTCTTCTTCCATTTGTGCCAGGCCCGACACATAGCAAAGTGCTATAGCCACTGCCTCCTTGACTGCAGTCTGCTCTTGCGAGCATCTAGGATTTTTCTCTCTGGATCTACTCTCTATTGTCTTCAAACTTTGCTCAGAGGTAATATTTCTCTTGCTGCACAACCCGACGTTGCTCTAAGGCTTCCTCCTTTTCTGCTTCAAGGCCTCTATGGCATGTTCCTTTTCTTCATGTACTCGTCGAAGGCGATCCTCTGTTGCATCTGCCAATATGTTTAGTTGGGCAGGTTCATCTCCCACTTCTATACCTTATGATGACGATGGTGTTGTAGACACTACGTGGCTTGAATAGAGGGCTTTTTGTACCCCTTTCAGCTCCACCTCGATCATGTCATACATTGTTTCCTGTTTTGCTTCGTTCTGTTGCAAAATATTTTCCGAAGTGTCTGCTACAGCTGTGATGATGACGTCAATATCATCCACTATGAGCATGGTCTGTAACTAGGGCTTATTGGCTCATGACTTCTTCCACATTGAGGGTTTCTTCAGAGAAAACTTTATTTTCTTTGATGTCTCGGCCTCTATAAGGGGATCCTTAGGCGGTGTCACTTCACCCTTGTCTTTCTTGTCTTCTTCCCCTTCCTCCTCTTGGTTTACTTTGTCACCTCCTCCTCCTCCAGGTGAGTCAGATACAGTTTTCTCTAATGCGTTGTTTATTTCCTGCACCTCTTCCTTCTTCTTTATCTTCTTGGCACTGCTCGGTCCATCATATTCTTCTCGGGTGACCACAGGACTTTTGATGATGTCGGGGTCAGAGAGATCTGTCTATTCAACTAGTACAAGGAATTTTGTAGGTCATTCCTTGGTTATTTCCTCCATATCTTCCTCGGTCAGTTTGTATTAGGACTACAAATATTCCTTGTTTTCATCCCCGCGCACTGTGATATATATGAAGTGTCTATATGTGCGGAACTTCGCAAGTGGCCTGAACCTATGGAGTGTATTCAACATCATGCGAGGGAAGGATTCAATGGCCATATTCACCTGCAAGTAATAGGTGTGGAACACCGCATTTAACTGCCATTGGTTCACCATGTCACTCGAATACCACTGGGTAGTGAACCTCGCGGCCAGGGGTTTAAGCGACTCAACATCAGGGAAGGTCGTTCCCTCTGGCATCTCCCATGTGACAAAGGAAACAAGAATCAACAACTAGCTGAAGTGAAAATCGTAGCCCTGGTCATGTTCTTCGCGGAAATCCTTCTCCAACTGGTTGATGAGGTAGCTCGCCCATTTCATCTGCATCCCTTCAACATATTTTCCTATGAGGTCGATGACAAATCCCATGACTTGCATTGGTCTGTTCTTTCTAAAAATATTACCATCGATCAATTGGAAATCTAGGAGCACTACACCATCTTGGATGGAGGCTACCTTCTAACCATGCTTCCCCTTGTCCACATCATCGTAGGTGTCTTTTATTCATTGCACCAGGGTGCGATATGCAACCTTATCTCGGTAGAATTTCTGAGGTTCTGGTCCCTACATGCTTAATCCAATGATCATGTGGATCAGTGATGGATCCACAAGCACACGCCTGTCTAACCATAGATAACCTCCATTGTAGCACAACATAAGGATTTTAACACATGCGTTAACCTCCTGATGTCTATCGAAGTGGGGTAGTTTCATGACGTTGAGGATGGTGGACCTCGCGATCTCCTTAGTCCATGGTTGGGGGACTATATTTGGCTTCTTCCCCATTGTCTTTGTCAAGTACTTATGCGGTGCGAGCAACGCATAATTATTCCTGTATCCTAGGTTGAAGTCGTTGATCTTAAGATCAGGGAACAATCCTAGTTGTGTTCCCACTGTGTCTATCCCCTTCGGGAGGTACTCGATGATGAGGGTGTACTCGAAATCTCTCAGAATGCTATCGTGACTAACCGCGCTAGCCAGAGGTGGGATGTAGTCGGGCAGGACCGGCGTGATGAGATTCACATTCTCCAATTCTCTATGGTGCTTGATTATTTTCTCTGTCACAGTTCTGGATGGTCTAGATCGATGTGCATTCGATGGGGATGCTTGTTATCCTCTCGTCGATGAGGCATGTAATCCTATGGACATGACCTGGTCATCCATAAGGTCTATCAGGATTTCTTCTACGGACTTCTATATTTCTCTACGTTTTCTCGAAATACACACTCGTGGTCAAATGCTCGGGTAGGAAAACATGTGCTCAAGGTAAGCAAAACAGGTGGTGAGATCTCAATACGTACAACACGAAAACAATTAGTTCTTTGTGGGCTCGAATAATCACAATTTTCAAAAGTGTCCTCGATGAGGCATTTGATGGATTAAGTAAACAACGTCGTAACGTAATCCTCCAATGGGAAGGAATGCCTCAATAAATATGATTCCATCGGTTGTGGCGCGGTCCCAAATGTTCAATGGCAATCTTTTCAGAAATAACTACGTTTATAGCCATTATGGAGCATCGTTTTAACGGTCAGGATGCCTCCAATAGTCATATAGCTTCGCCGTGGCGAAGTGCTAATCTACATTGTTCTGCTATTCCGTCGAGGTTCAAGTTCTGTAAGCTTGCTTCCTATGAAGTCTTCACTAGAACCTCGTGCAATTTTTCTAGATTTTCTTTCTTTTTGCTGAGATTTTTGGCCTTCTTTCCTGTGATCTGAGTCCTTGGATCCCTCTTTCCATTTTTATTCTTATCTTCTCTTAGCATTGTAACTTCGCATTGCTAAGGGTTGTTTGTAGGGTTTAAGTGGAATACCTCTTCTCTTATTACTTTAGGGGTAGGTTCTCTTCTCTCGTGCATGGATAGGTTCTTTAAGCCTTCTTGCGCTCTTTCAACTTCGACAACTATTTCTCTAGCCCTTAGTTGCTTTGACTTGGCCTCTTGTTCTTCTAGTAAGCGTTCTATTCTCCTAGCCATGAAATCCCTTAATTCTTTCTTTTTATGTTTGATAGCTTCCTATTCTTATTTCCTTTGGATATGATCTTTCTCAATCTAGGTCCTTCCCAATAAAAGTGCAAAAGGAGTGATGTTCTCAATAAACTTAACGACCTCTAATTCTTCTTGCGTTGATGCTCCATGAGCAACCATAGGTACATGAGTAAGTCTTCCACATAGGGTTATCATCTTTCCTTTAAACAATCCTATTCCTACCAATGAAGGAATCATAACAGGATTTTCCAAAATTTCCAAAGTACTTTTTGTCATGATATTCACCTGTGTTTCCTCATCCATAATAGAGTCTATGTTGAATTTTCCTATTCTTATTTCTATGCACTCTTTCTCTTTTAAGATCTCTGGTAAATTGATGTCTCTGTGATCATTCAAGGTTTCTTTCATCTGCAATAATATAGTCTCTGATTCTTTCTGTTATTCTAGCATATCCTTAATATTTTGACCTTCTTCATGGTTTTCTTGTCTCATATTCATATTTTCAACTTTAGCAATCATTCTACGACAATCCAAAACCTCATGACCAATAGTTTTACAACAAAGACAAATAGGACATGTACCAGGGCATTCCTTAGCAATATGTCTTGGTCTTCTGCAACTATAACAAAGAGTCAATCCTCTCTTCCTCTTAAATGATCCCCAACCTTTCCTGTACTGTGCACTGGGATCACAGTGATGAACCTGCAAAAAATTCTTTCTAGGATCCTACATCCATTTGTTAGTCCAAAAATTCTTTCTATGCATAGGAATAATATATATTTCATTATTTCTATCAGATCTATTAATATCAAGTCTTCTCTCTTCTAGTTGTGCCCTAGTTTTCAGACTAGGACAAAATCTATCAATCATACTTAGATCCATACTTTCGAAGAAAAAATTTCCACTTATCTTACCTTTACAAGAGCACAAAGCTTTAAGATCTTACCTCTTTTCTTCAGATCTGGTTCCCTTCTTAGCACATAGCTTCACAAGTCGAGTAGAATATTGCACACTTACAATAACATATCTATGCACAGATCTTTCTCTTTTCTTCAATTCCCAGCAATCACATTTTCAGGTCCCAACAATAGATCCATTTGTTGGCATAGGGGAAGACCCAGGGTTAAACACTTCAACAACGCACCAACGGAACCCTAACTATCGGCCCTTTCAGCAACACCTGCGAAGCTGATGAAGTCTCACCCGAGGTAGAGGCAGGGAGGGTTGCAGGACTCAGGTGTCTGCAACCTAGCTGGGACACAGATCTTTGATCACAGTACTTAACAGAGCACTTATCCAATAACATTCATTAGTCTTTAACCCTTTTATTCACATCGCAGGCTAAAACCCTAATTACAAATCAATGCAGTGACAACCAAGATCCAATCATATCTAATCATTCAACACACAGCGTTAAAGTAGATCTAACATTCATTCACATCATAAAGAACTAAGCATCAACTAGATCTATCATACATATAGATTAAGAAATTAAGTACATAAAAAACATGAACACCATAGCACAAAGCACATCAAAACATGATATGTATGGTTCACCCCAGTGTGGGGTTATGTCCACCAACTCTTCTTCTTCTTCTTTATTAGCTTCTTCCAATATTCTTATATGCACAGAGCCACAAGCCAACTCTGCAGATCTGCGTGCACCTCACCAAATCCTCCTTCCCCAAGTTAGGTCCAAGCATAGAGCCTCTACACAGTCTGTGCACAAAGTACTTACAAAACACTTGCACTTAGCTCTACAAGTCTCAACATACAATATGCACAAAGCCTTCACAACTATTTGCACTTAGCACTCTGGCCTCTTCTTACATCACCTAGATACTTTTTTATGTTGGGTATGTGTTATATTATTTTCATGTGTGTGTGTGTGTGGGTGCGTCAGATACGACAACTGCGTCCGATGGGGTTCGGGGCAACGCCCCAATTTTTTTTTTGGGCGGTTTTTGCTATTTTTAGCGGATTTGTAAATTAATCCTAGATTAAGGGATTAGGGTTTTGGTATCTACAAAATACCTAAAAACATTATATATATTGTATGGCGAATGGTGAAATTCAATATAATGAAAATAAGAAAGGTTTTCCCGGTTGAGGGTTTCCGGTATAAAATCTTTGTGTACTCTGTGTATGAGCCATTGATTAATTTCTGTATTTCTTAAGAATCTATATGAATTGCTTTACTTCGCAGGTTTAAAACTTACATTTGGTATCAGAGCTCATTTTTGGCTTCAGAGGGACGCCTTTGTTGCTGAGGGTTTGGCTCGGTCTTGATAGATCAAGTTTATCTTGGGTCTGTGATAAACCTGGGTTTAGTGGGAGATTTTGTAGTGGAGATTCGAGTAAAGAAAGAGGAATGGCGAGCTCATCTAGAATCAATATAGAGAAGTTCAATGGTAAAAACTTTGAGCTATGGAAGCTCATGATGGAGGACCTTCTTGTAGACAAAGAACAATGGATCGTTGTGGATCTTGGTACATAGCCTACTGGTACACCATCTACAAGCACACAGGCTACTGGTACACAACCTACCAGTACACAAACTACTAGTACACCAGTTACTGGTATGTCGAAGGAAGATTGGGACAAGTTGGACAGAAGAGCAAGGAGTACTA